>OY284489.1:36275902-36772286 GCA_958336395.1 Ctenicera cuprea
CATCTACTCTTATTCCTTTATTTTCCAAGCGCACTTTTTAAACACATCTTCTAAACACAGGGTAAATAATTTGGGAGAAATGGTGTCTCCCTGTCTTACTCCTCGTTCCATATTTATCGGATTGGTAGTACCTTGCAATTTGATTGTACAGGTAGCGTTCTTATATATATATATATATATATATATATATATATATATATATATATATATATATATATATATATATATATATATATATATATATATATATATATATATATATATATATATATATATATATATATATATATATATATATATATATATATATATATATATATATATATATATATATATATATATATATATATATATATATATATATATATATATATATATATATATATATATATATATATATATATATATATATATATATATATATATATATATATATATATATATATATATATATATATATATATATATATATATATATATATATATATATATATATATATATATATATATATATATATATATATATATATATATATATATATATATATATAAGAACGCTACCTGTACAATCAAATTGCAAGGTACTACCAATCCGATAAATATGGAACGAGGAGTAAGACAGGGAGACACCATTTCTCCCAAATTATTTACCCTGTGTTTAGAAGATGTGTTTAAAAAGTGCGCTTGGGAAAATAAAGGAATAAGAGTAGATGGGGAAAGATTGAACCATCTAAGATTTGCGGATGACGTCGTGCTTATATCGGACAACCTAGAAGAATTAAAAGAAATGATAACAGACCTAAACGAAAAAGCCAAAGACATAGGATTAAAAATGAACAAAGGGAAGACTAAAATAATGATAAACGATCTAGTACATGAGATAGTTGATATACAGATTGATGGGGAAAATATAGAGCAGGCAGAAAGCTATATATACCTTAGACAATACATCTCACTACAGATGGACAATCAAACAAAGGAAATAGAAAGGCGAATAAAACTTGGCTGGGTCACATTCGGTAGATGGAGAGAAATCTTTAAAAGTAACATAGACCAAACACTAAAGACGAAGCTATACAACCAGAATATACTCCCTGTTATAACTTACGCAGCAGAGACGTGGACGTTAACGGCAAAAAAATATGCAAAAACTGAGGGTAGCGCAAAGAGGAATGGGGCGGGCAATGCTGGGAATCGGTTTAAGGGATAGGATGACAAATACATGGATTCGAAATAAAACGAAAGTAAAAGATGTAATAGAACAGATATTTAAATTGAAATGGCAGTGGGCCGGGCATATTGCCAGATTAACAGATAAGAGATGGACGAAGAGCATGCTGCAGTGGAGACCAAGAACAGGTAAAAGGCATAGAGGCAGGCCTCCCCTCAGATGGACTGACGATATCAAGAGAGTAGCAGATTACAACTGGATGCAGAAGGCGAAAAACAGGGACCAATGGAGGATGCTTGGAGAGGCCTACGTCCAACAACGGACTGAAATAGGCAGATGATGATGATCCAAATTGGAAAATTATAGGGTGATTCACTGAGTTCGATTACGTCAATTGTCTCTTCACTTCTTGTCGGTGTACATTTGGATATCGGTATGTTTTTCTAACTATAGGTGTTTCTGTCTTTGTTTTTATAGAGTGTTTAGTTGCGGTCGTTAAGGACAGGGTGATTTAAGGCATGTAAAATATTTCTTTGTATTCTTGAAATTGATCTCTAAAATTTACCGTTATTGGACATTTTGGAATAAGAAATCAAGTCGTCTGCAGACATAGATAACCAAGATCATGTCATCAAGTTCTATTGTTACTATAGGAACACCAACTGTTGTTACCTTTGACAATGAGTTGTAAACATGTTGAAATACGTATAAGATTAAAATAAATAAATATTATTGAAGTAATAAAGTATTTTATTCAGATAAGAATATGAAAAATTTGTTTTCGTTGGGTGTTAGATTATCATGATTATTGGCCTGAATCTGGTTTTTCGCATGAGTATAATCTTCAAAGTTGAGAAATAGTCAAGGTTTGGGGTTCATTATTAGGCTGGTACAGAACCTTAGCAATAAGTTCTAGCTTTACTTCGTGGAAGTTCATACTGATTTATGAATAAAATACTTTATTTTACTATTAGATAATATTTAATTTATTTTTTTACTTTAATATTGTTGAAGTAAAATAAAGTATTTTATTCATAAATTGAAGCAGAACCAGTTATTTCGTAATGTTAGCTGAGAGCATCAGCACTTGTTGAGTTACGTGTAATTTGGGACTCAATTTGTTACCATCTTTTTGTACGGCAGGTAATGTACCGAATTTTTCAACTCGGGGTGGCAATATAAATGATTTTAAAAGTCGATACTTTTTAAGAATCAGGAAAAACAATATTACTTCACAAGAACACTGCATTAGCAGCGGTGAGATTTATGAAGAGGTTGAATCCAAACTATTCACAAGAACCAAGAAATCAAAGAAAACGCATTCTTCCAATAACAGTCCCAAAACATGATAGTCTAAACTCAAGAATAAATGAACATAATGACACTGAAACATAAAAATCTATCCCAAACTCTAAATTGAAAGTTAATTTATGTAGTCATTGTTGCCAGTCTTTATACAATATTTATATAATAACATATTACAGGGCAGCACAACACCTACGAGACATTCTAAGAGTCCAGCAGAAAACACTCCTACCGTTGAAACTGAATCAGAGAAAGAAAATGTACCATGGCTTCGGCAACTTGAAACTATTCAACAAAATATTCTCTCAGTTGGAGAATTACAATTTCATATATTGGTATGCGCCGTTTTGAAATACTTGTTTGAAGCCACTGGTAAACTTCGCGGCTCGAACTACTATAATCAAAGAAAAAAGGTCGTACGTTACATAATGAACGAAAAAAAGACTAATTCTTGTCCAATTGTAATGACTGTTTTGGAAGAACACTTTCGTAATACATTTGAGACTCCAAAAATATTTTTCAAAAACTATCTACACGATTTTTTAAAATCTTGTAGGCTGCTAGAACCAAAGATTTGCTACAATGTGATTTTTTGCTAAAAGTTATAATTTCACTGTGGCTGGCTGTTTCTATGAATTTTTGAAAATCGAAAATGGGTACCTTTTTATTTATTAAATGGGGTCCGATAAAATTTTTTTCTAACGCAGAATTGCTCATCATGGCTAGTAGAACCAAAATCGAATGTCAGTTTTTAGATACTTTTATACTTGTTAGGGCTACCGTAGAAAATGTAAATTTCTAATATTTGAAACTTTTAAAAAGATATTTTTCAAAAACTGGCTATACGTTTTTTTTTAACTTTGTTGTCTTACTAGAGGCGACCATGGACTACAATTTGTTTTTTTGTTGAATAATACCATAATTCCATTGTAAAGCTACTACAAATTTTTCTAAATCAAAAAATGATATCCTTGTATTTGTGAAACAATTAATAACTTCTACTTAAGAAGAATTACTCATCTTGACTAGTAGAACTAAAATCTAATTTTAGTTTTGAGAAAATTTTATATATGGTGGGGCTACACGTCTCTTCTCCTCTAATTATTTGGCTGACGAATTTAGGATTTGGTTGGCTACTGTAGAAATTGTAAATTCCAATGATTTGTAATAAAAAAAATGCTCACTCATAAATGTTTGGACTGGGTCAAATTATGATCGAACATGATTACTAAGCCCAACATCATTTTACTGACCTCACGAACTGACAGTGAAGTATGGCTGGAATGGAGGGTTGCCGATATAGTATGGGAAAGTTCAGTCAAAGTGCACACTCAGCTTTTTATTAAATATCCTTGCAGATCTAAGAACTACGTATGATAACTCCTATATTGTTGAAAAGAGAAAAAAATAATGTTTTTAACTGCGAAGCAATTGCATATCACTTCCATAGAAACGCATATTTACATTGTATCTTGCAAGAAAAACAAAATACAGTCGCGAACCTTTTCCCCTCTTTTACAGTTCAAAATCCTACAACTTTTTTCCTTTGCAATTTTCCCTTATTCCATTATTGATACAGATATTTAAATTTTAATTTAAAAACTGTACCTTAAATGAATGAGACAATTAATATTTTTAATTCGCCGATGTATTGGAAGTTTTGGAATAAGAAATCAAGTCATCTGCAGATATAGACAACCACGATCAAGTCATCAAGTTGTAGTTGTATTGTTCCTATACCAACAACAACTCTTTACTTTTAGTCTTACCATTGATAATAACTTGTAAATTTGTCGATACACGTATACCGTTAAAATAAATAAATATTGTTGAAGTTATTAATTATTTTATTTATATTAACATGCACTTCAACGAAGTGAAGTTGAAACTTATAACTAATAGTGTGTTTCTCAAGTAAAAGTACTGCCTACATACACGCACGCATTAAAGTAATAATATTTAGTAATATCCAGGGTTATTCAAAAGGAAGGAATAAAATTCGTATTTCATAGCGCGTTGCTTTCTGAAAAAATGCTCGGACACTTAAATTGATTTAAATATAACTGCATTTTTATGCGATATCTTTTGTTTTCCAACGTCAACCTACCATGACTTAATTTTTTTAAATAACGACCTATACGTTGTGTGGGCTCGTTGGAAAGCTTGCAAAAAACTGCATTTAAACCTACCATCATAAATGAACTAGGATCGTTGGTTTTTAAGTTACAGCGATTGAAAGCCTGTGTAATTAAATGAATAGTTATTCCAGTAAAGTCAGAATAATTGCAATGTGTAATAATAATAGTCATATTTAGAAGAGACCGCAACCTAAGACGTGCATAAAGTCCCATTTACGTCTAACTAAATTACCAATACCAAAAAGCTATATCAAGCTTGCATAAAACAAAATTCTAAAACCTGCGGTGGGTGCTAAAAGTTTACCGCGTATGTTAGGGTTAGACGGTTTAGCTCATGCGCCTCATTCAATCAGTTTCCATACAGTATTCTAAATTGTGCAAAACATGCAAAAAGGGCTCTTACACTATATTGGTAAAGATTTCTTCTCTGTCCAGCATATTAAAGGTATAACACACTCCTTCCTCGGTAAGCATAGGAGTTAAAAGGCTTTGACAGGTTTGATTCGCATTAATCCATTTGCATTGCCAAAGGACATCGCTAAATTGGGGAGCAACCTAAAAGTATAACTGTAATGTTTAATTCCTAAAAATGTTCAACCCGTACCTTTGAAAGAAAATCGATGGTATCGTATCCAATGGTCTTCTTACCTTCTCCTTGTAGATTACTGTCACAAACAAGACTGACTTGCTCAAACTGTATTATTCTGAAATTATTATAACTAATAAAAATGCACGATAAAAGCAATTATTTTTTTCTTACTCTTCTTGTGTCATATTGTCACGTTGCTCATGGTACTTATGATAAGCTTCTGTAAAATTATAAATTCTTTGTTTGGTCTTTGTTTCAGGACACACTGTTATAGCTGGAAACGGTACTTGCCAAACAGGAGTGGGACTCTTGGCAAAGCTTACAATAACGGGCGATGATTCCCATTTTTCGTAGGTTTTTGCAATTAAGTATAGGCAAAGATAGAGGGAAATGCATATAATAACAAACCAGCATAATCTAGAAGCAAAGAATTATGAAACATTTTACAACTCAAGTTTTTCTCAAACAACAATGCAAAAATATTAAAATAACATTGTTTTTTAACGTTAATAGAATCTAAAGTTTTGCAAAATTAAAACCTTTGAAGCATACGTAACTTACCTCTCCAAGATACTGCGTTTTCTCTCCCCCAAATACCTCACTCCATGAATGCTGGTATTGTCACTGTATTCTGAGAAATATTCTGAAAGATTTTTTCCAAAACTGGGATGCTTACTTCTGGGTCTTTTATCTTGGGATTTTTCGACGTCCTTTTCTTTCATACTGACTAGAATTTGAAGATTACTTTAATAATTACTAATATAACTTTGGTATTTGACTGCTAGATTACAATGTAAATTTCCTTGAACATCTGCTCTTTACTGCTTAATTGTAAGTTTAAAGTGTTTCTCAATAAACAAAAAAAAACATACTTATTTTTTTATTATATACAACTAAGTATCCAATAACTAAAGTGAAAATGTTTGTTATCGATGCAAATGTGTACTTTATATTATGCAATTTTGACATTGCCAAATTTTATTATGTATCTACAGTCTAAAACTTGTATTGAATTTACGTTTGCATATTGAAAGTCGGGTACTAGTATATTATTATTTAAATATCAGTAAACTTCACTGTATACCTAATATTTTATAGATTAAACACAATATAAGTATCACTTGAGAAGAGAATAAGGATATTATAAATTAAAATTTAGGCGAAGAGGCTTATGTTTAAACGCATACGCACTTGAGCATATGCACACTCTTCTGTAAAAAATATTAGGACATAGAAAATATTGTTTCATAAAGAATTATAGTAACAACAATAATAACATTAATAAGTCCGTATATACCTCACACCCGGTTTGCATTTAAACATTCTCTCGAGAGATCCAAAAAAACTGCTCCTTAGCGGGCTGTGGAATGAAAAGTCACGTCTTTACTAGATTAAGGGAATGCTTATACTGTCAATTTCAGGTTAGGTTGTGCCAGCTGGAATTAAATAGTAATGAAACGTCATTTTTAGGAGCAGAAATTTTTAATTGAGCAACAGTAAAAGAAATGAATAAACCTGAACTAATGTAATGATCATAACAAACGTTGAAAATGTCTGCCTTCTTCCTCCAAACATGTTTGAACTCGTCTTCTCATACCTTCAAAAACATTTTGTAATAATTGAGGTGAGTTGTTAATTTCTTGACAGTGTTCTTCAATTCTAAGTTTCAGTTCGTTTGAATCCGGAGTCTTAAAAATGGTAGTTTTCAAATAGGGCCATAGAAGAAAATCCAAAACAGTAATATCACAAGAGCGAGGAGGCCAGGGTGTTGCAGTATTCCTACTAATGATCCGGTCATCAAAATATTCCCGTAAAAAATTAATTGTATCTGCAGCTGCATGAGCTGGTGCGCCATCCTGTTGCAGAAAACCATCCCGTAGCTCATCATCGTGAAGTTCATTTAAGAAAGGTTGCAATAATTCGTTCCTGTACCTTGCTGCATTTAGCGTGCCTTCGAAAAATATTGGCCCAACTAACCTACGACGACTCATTCCAACCCAGACTCCTATTTTCTGTGGATGAATGGGAGCTTCAATTGTAACATGTGGATTCTCGCTAATCCAAATCCGCATATTCTGTGAATTAATATACCCATTAAGGTGAAACCAGGCTTCGTTCGTAAAAAAAAGGTTAAATTTAACTGCTCATCATTGAGATTATCCAAAAACCAACGACAAAACTGAACTCTTTTTGGATAATCCTGTTCTAAAAGCTCCTGAACGGAAATAAATCGGTAAGGCTGCAGATGCAAATCTTGTCTCAATATTCTGTGGCATGTACCGTAACTTAAATCATCAACTTGCTGGCATAAATGTCTAATTGGTGTTTTTGGAGCCTCGTCAATTCGTTGTCTAACAGTTTCAATTAAAGCAGGTACTCTCTTTTTTGGCCTACCAGACCCTTCTTTCCTTCCAACACTTCCAGTTTCTCGAAAATTGCTGACCAAATTCTTTAACAAGTTGTAACATTTTTGATATATAATATTTTCATTGGGATATCTCTCTCGGAATTCCACAAAACAAGGATGAATCGAATACGTCCAGTCTCCGTCAACTTGAAAGCCGTTCCGTAAGTAAGATGCAATAATGAATGCTCTTTGAAATGTATCAATAATAATTTTTTATTATACCTGCATCATAATCCTTCTAAAACAAACCAAAAAGAGTGCGTAAACCCAACATTAAAACACCCCGCTGTTTTAAAGTTGCTAAGCAACAATGACGTCATCAATTTTGAAGCAACAAATTACAAACACGCGAATAAAATAATTCTAATTCACATAGCAACATAAACAACAAAAAATGCTAACCAATCTCCAGGTAAATGATATGACGTCACATCATAGACTACTATGTAAGATGAATCAAAATCAAAATGCTGCTTCCTAGCTACATTCTTCTTATTTTCTAGATTATGATGCAGGTATAATAAAAAATAGCGTATAATACACTTGTATTATAATATACTATTAACAATCTGCCAGATTCGTATAAAAAAATGACAACTAACTATTATCTGACATTATAAACATACCCTTAGTCTAGCAAAGACGTGACTTTTGATTCCACAGCCTGCTGAGGATCAGGTTTTTTTTTGGATCTCTTGATAGTATTGATCTCGGCACCCTGTGGCAAATAGAGCGTATTGATTGGTGGATGATGTGGAGTGACGTAAGGGTAGAATTTGAAAATCATTGTAATCCAAATAGTTATTTGTGCAACTAGTGTGCGAAATTATACATTAACGCACACGTATGAAAGTTTTTTGATGAGGCGTTAGCCGATACAAAAAATCATTTGAGGGCGCTAAAGACATTTCCCTCAAGTTGCACCCAATATTTTTTCTACAACTGTATTACAATAGAAGAAATAGAGGTGTAGTAATGCAATTATCACAGCTATGAGTAGAAGAGATATTGAAGAAGATTCGTGGCAAGACAAAAAACAGTAGCGCACGAATTGCGATAAACGAATTATTACTTTTTTCTAGTATGTTTCAATTAATTTTTGGAAAGATTTTGTTGCGGCTGATTGTTGCAAGAAGGGTCGGCATATCTTTTATCCGCAATTTTTAAAAAGATAGTTAATTGTTGAAGAACTATTTAATTGTTGGAACTCGTATTAGTCGCATTACTTAAGATCTAATCACTGTTAAAACTCGAATTTAATAATTATTGTTGTAGCGCTTTTACTCTGTTCATAATCGAAACAGTTTCTTTATCGCTGCAGAAAAATGTTTAAGTGTCGGGACTGTAACACTGGCTATTTCAGAAAAGATATTCTTGTTGGTCATTTTTGTGGCAAACGTAAGACAGCAAGAATATAGAAGAGATAAAATCCTTCAACAGCAAAAACAAAATTATCACTCAATCTACAGATTTAGGAGATGTGTATAGTCAATTCGTTGACTAAATGGACAACGGTGTATCTAATTTTAAAGAACGAGATAGTGGGTGGACTTTCAAAAATATTTAAAATCTGGAGGTTCTCATTAAAAAATATAATCCACTACGTGCATCTTCCTATAAAGACCTGCCCTTGCAGCTTTAGAAAAGGATGTCTGTAAACAGAATTCAGATGACATAATATTAGCAATAACCCCCAACGCGTCTCCAAATACCAAAAATTTGAACGCGAATTAAATTTTGAAGGGATCGAGTTTCCCGTTGAATTAAGTGATATTTCACAATTTGAGCAATTAAATAATATTTCAATCAATGTGTACGGCTTAGAATCGGTATATAAAACTGGGAAGACTACGATCAAAGTAGTGGGTCCCTTGCATTTTACCAATTCTAGTCATATTAACTTGTTGGTGCTGGATAATGAAAATGATTTTCATTATTGTTGTATAAAAAATTTAAGGAAACTGATCGGTAGTCAGTTATCAAAACATCATACACCGAAATTTTTGTGTGATGGATGTCTTATGTACTTTTCTAATGAGATACAATTGAATAAACATAAAGAGCACGATTGTGGACATATTCGCATCAATTTACCATTAACGAACTCAAAGGAAGATAAATTTGGAAATGAAGTTCTGGAAAATATGTTACAATTTGAAGATGTTGAACAGAAATTAAAAGTTCCGTTTGTAATTTATGCAGATTTTGAGTCGTTACTGAAACCTATTCAAAGTTGCCAACCAACCAGCGAGAACTGATTCACTCAAAGAACTAATGAACATGTGCCCTATAGTTTCGCATATTATATTAAATGCGACTACGATGATTCGGTTTTAAAATTTGAAACATATCGCAGTGATTTTACCAATTTTTTTTACAAAAGACTCGAATCTGATATAAAAAGAATTTATAAAGATCACCTGAAACATGTGGTACCTATGTGTCCACTCACTAATCAACAAAAATTAGGGTTACGTGTCTGAAGTAGGTTTACTCTACCCCAAAGAACTGCATGATTTTCACAATGACTTACCGTTTTGTGCAAAAAATATAGTTCCATCCGGTAGTAAATTATCGAAATTGATTTCAAATTTAAATAATAAAGAGTGGTACGTTATTCACTATAGAAATTTAAATATTATGTTACATACATATATAAAACAGCGCTACAGGCCAGTTTGGCCTATGGCTTCAATTCTTTTCTTCCATATTTTCCTGTCTTGCATCTCCATTCTAGATTTTGTTAGCTCGTCGTCTTGTAGGTTCTCCTCTATTTGTTTCTTCCATGTTTTCTTTGGCCTTCCTACTTTCTGTCTTCCTTCCGGTTCTTGTTCAAAAGCCTTTCGTATGGGCTCTTTGTTTCCTCTTCTCGTTATATACCCAAACCATCTCAGCCTGTTTTGTTTTAGTACCGTAGCGATGTTTGCTTCTTTAAATAACTCTTCAAGTTCCTTGTTGGTTCTTCTACGCTATGTTTGGTTTTCCTTTACACCTCCGAATATTCTTCGCAGTATTTTCCGTTCCCACGCTTATAGTCTATTTTCTTCCCTTTTTATCACCACCCATGTTTCACTACCGTATGCCAGTATGGGTTTGATCACTGTTTTATACACAGGTGTTTTAGCCGCTCTTGGTACACTCTTATTAACTAGGAAGCAGTTCAGGGAACCCGCGCACTTTGAAGCACTCAGGATTCTTTTTTGTATTTCAGTTTCTTGTTTACCTTCACTGTTTATTTCTGCTCCTGAGTATGTCAAACAGTTCGTTATTTTGAAGGTTACCTTTTCTTTCGTTGTTGTTGTTACACTTAATTCTTGGTTTTCGTCTTGCTTTGTGTTCCTCATTATCATGTAATGCCATTTCTTTGTATTAATTTTGAGACCTGCTTCTTGTGCTCTTGTTTCGAAGTTCTTCACTAAACCTTTTAATTGCTCTTTTGTTCTCGACATAATGACTACATCGTCTGCGAATGCTAATAATTGATAGGGACCCCATAGGATATCTTTGTTGTGCTTTCTTGATGATGTATTCTAGTGTGATACTGAAGAGGTATGGAGATAGAGGGTCTACTTGTTTTAGCCCTGTGTTACTTACGAATTCTTTGGAAAGACAGCCTTTAAATCTCACCTTGTTCTTTGTTCTTCTCAAGGTTATTTCTACTAAGTCTATTGTATTTTGACTGTACTGTAACTCTTCTATTGCTTCTATTATGGTTGTTCTGTGTACTATGTCGAATGCTTGTTTGAAATCTAGGTATAACGCATGTAACTTGATGTTTTTTGCTCTACATTTCTCTTGGATTTGTTTTAATATGAAGATCTGATCTATCGTCGATTTTCCTTCCTTGAATCCCACCTGATAGTCTCCTATCCTTTTTTGGAATTCTTCTCCAACTTTTTGTTTTATCAAGGAGCCAGTATTTTATATGTGGTGTTTAAGAGCAATACTGGCCTATAATTCTCTGTAAGTTGTTTGTTCCCGTTTTTAAAGATTGGACATATTAATGCCTGTTCCCAGTCCGTCGGCATTTCTTTCTTAACTCGTTTAATTTAATTAAATTAAAAATTCGCTTACCCAAGTCTTCGCTCCCGTATTTTATTAGTGCTTAGGGAATATTATCTGCTCCGAGACTTTTATTGTTCTTTCCCTTGTTTACTATTTCTTGGAAGTCTTCCCAGGTCGGTAAATTTATCTCTTCTTCTTCGTTTTGTTTCCGTTTTATATTCTTTGTTTCTTCACTTCTTAAGGTTTTTTCGAAATATTGTCGGTAAATCTCAGCTATTTTTCTTCGTTCATGCATAGCTCACCTGCCTCGATTTTTAAGCCTATTGTTTTCTGTTGGAATTCTTTTCTTTCTTCTTTTATAATCCTATAGAAAGCCTTTGCATTTTTTTAATTATACGATTCCTCTAGTTCTTTTATTTTTTCATTAGTTTTTTCTCTTTTCTTTTTCCTGCATATTGTTTTGACTTTGTTTCTTGATCGCTTGTATTGACTTTCTGACTCTTGTGTTTGTTGTTGTAGCCATTGTCGTTTTGCTGCTTTACTTTCTTAAAACGCTTCTTTGCATTCTCGGTCAAACCAATCTTTGTTTTTCTTTTCTTCGTGTTTTTCAATGTTTTCCTTGCATTATATTACTGTCGATTTTATCTGGAGCCACTCGTCTTCTATCTCTTTTTCGGTGTTAGTTTTCTGTAGGCTTTTTCATAAAGTTTCTAAATACTCCTTTTTCCACTCTTCCTTCTTTAATGTTTCTGCAACACTTTTTTTTCGAGGTTCGTTGTTTATTTTTATATTGTGGTTTTTGTTGTACTGTTTTGATTTGTTGCATAAAGTGGTTCTAGCCTATCTCGGCTCCTCTGCACGATTTTACTTGCTTTACATATTCCGCTCGCCTTTTTGATGCGAGCACATGATCTATCTGATTTATGGTGTTCCCGTCAGGGCTGCGTCATGTTGCTTTGTATATGTTTTTTCTTTTTTTATTGTACTTTTAAATACTCAATTATTTCTTGCAGCAAAATTTACTAGGCGGTCACCATTGTTGTTAGATTTCACGCGGAGACTTTCATTTTCGGCTATTTCTTCTATTTCCTTTCCTTTTCCTATTTTAGCGTTTTGGTCTCCTATTATAAGAATTGTATCATACCTTGGGATTTTGCTGATTGTGTGTTCTAGGTGATCGTAGAATTTCTCTTTTTGTTCATCTTCTGCTACCTCTGTTGGCGCGTATGTATCGATGATACGTATTTTCATGTATGGTCCTCTTATTCTTAATAGGCTTAATCTTTTATTCATTATTTTCCAATCTATGATTCTATCCTTGACATTTTCATTTATCATAAATCCTGTTCCGTGCCTACTTGCTTCTCCACCTCCGTTCACCCAAAGGTAGTCTTGTATCTTGAAGTGTGTTTCCCCTTTGATACTGGTTTTTTGCACTCCTAAAATGTCAATATTGTACCTTTTGGCTGTTTCCGTTAGTTGTCTTACTTTCCCTTCTCTGTTTAGACCTTGTGCGTTTCAGGATGCAATTATTAATTCCCGTCTTTTTTTCCCTAGTTGTAGTTTTTTCGGCCCAGGTTTCTTTTCTCTTTGTTTTTGTTTTATCCCTAGTTCATCAATCCTTCTCCGCCATCTACTTGGTTCATCCTTTCCTTTTATTGTCCTTGTTAGTCGCTTCAGTTCTTCTGGCGTATATTTGACTATCTGTTTAATTCTCGTAGTTCTTCTACTTCCTTTGCAGGTTTTCGTAATTCTCTTAAAGCCCTTTCCTGTTCTTCAGCGGGCCTTTTATTTCCGTCTGTAACGATTTTAATTCCGTCTGTGCTCTCTTCTATTTTAAAGCTTTTGGCGCTTTCCCCTTTTGTGATGCACCAATCATTGGCCGCTTTGCTGTTGACGTTTCGATGACGTATGCCGTGACGTATTTCCGCTCCGTGCACGATGCGATATCCGTCCTTATGGATGACCTTCCGCACTTCCTCTGTATTTATCGGTTTTAATTTGGTTTTTCTGCTACGTCCGAGTGGTCCAGTGGTAAGAGGATCAGGCTCACAATGCGTGAGCCCTCAGTTCGAATCCCGGAAGAAGCAGAAAATTTTTCTGTAATTCCGTGGATCGGTATCGAGCTCGGCAACCATTCGACGTTGGGTTACAATTAACGGCGCTTACCTTGATTACTGACTGACCAGGATAAGTAACAAAGTCATAAACAACATAAAAACATACAATTAAACACATGTGTGTGAATGACATTGAATGAATGGGCATGAAGGGTGGCATAAGCTTCAGGAGCGTAGGGGTCTAAAGGCCAAAGGCCCCACTACCTCCTATTACACAAGCGAGAGCCTACCCAGAGTGAAAGTCCTCGACACCTTCGGGTATAAGAGGTAAAAGATAAAGAAGAAGAAGAAGAATTTGGTTTTTCTGCTTGTAGCTCTTTTAATCACTTCGACACTGCACTTAGTTTTAACGACCGCACTCTGTTGTCCCTTTTAAAACTCACTCTGGTATTTGCTTCACTTTAATTTCGGCTTGCGAGTCAGGGCTGCATTTGACAGCTTGCAGTTTTTTAAGTAGATGTCAAAAATTAGGTTAATTATGCGATTTTTACACGATTGCATGGTTGCATAGCCCTTAATATGTATAATCAAATGATTCACACCATTTTTTGAAAACTTTCTGAGCCGATAGAGCTTGCAATGAACTACAAAATTTGTTGTTTACTAATTTCACTCTGACGTCTTCTAGGAATTTTTGAAAATTTTGATATTGATGAATTTTTTATTCCTAAACGCAAACGCCAATCGTTTATCAGTGCGATAGATTATTTGAAGCATTTTATTAGGATCAGCAAGAATTTTCAACTGTTTTAAAAATTAAGAAAAAAACTCTCTTTCTCGGTTGTTACCACCCATCAAGGGTCTTCGCCGACTCAACAATATTCCTCTATTCTGTTCTGGTTTTGGCAGTTCTTCTCCAATTTTGTACGTTTTTGGACGTCTCGGAATACATTGTCTGCCCATCTTGTGCGTGGTCTTCCTTTTGGTTGAGTTATTGTTGGTACACTGTTAAATACTCTCTGGGCTGTGTTGTTGGGTGTCATTCTTATTAGATGTCCTATCTATTGTATTCGCATGCGTTTAATGACGTTGACTACGTCTGGCTCACTGTAGAGTCTTCTTATTTCTTCGTTGTATTTCCTTCTCCACTCTCCTTCGTTTTTAACCGGTCCAAAAATCATTCGTAGAGTTTTTCTTTCAAATACTCTTAGTCGCTGTTCCTCTTTTCTACTAATGTCCATGATTCACAGCCGTATGTTAATATGGGTCTTATTACTGTCTTGTATAATCTAATTTTTGTTTTTGTTGATATTAGCTTTGACTTGAAAATATCTTTCATGGCAAAATACGCCCTGTTAGCTGTAAATGTTCTGGCTTTAATTTCTTCGGTTATGTCATTCGTTTCATTGACTGTACCTAGATATTTGAAATTTTTAGCCCTATCTATTCCTATGTTCCTAGTTACTTGTTCTTCT
Source organism: Ctenicera cuprea (assembly GCA_958336395.1). Lineage (NCBI taxonomy): Eukaryota > Metazoa > Arthropoda > Insecta > Coleoptera > Elateridae > Ctenicera > Ctenicera cuprea. The sequence goes on from OY284489.1 coordinate 36,291,053, forward strand.
TGTTCTGTCTGTCTTGACATTCTTAGGTATTTTTTTCCCTTGATTTATTGTAAGTCCTATCTCTTCTGAGCCCCAACTACGTCTCCTTCGTTAGTGCACATTAAAGCTATGTCGTCAGCATACGCGAGGTTTTGATTTCTGCAGAGGTAGTTATCACTCTGTATAGGGTTCTTCTTTATGACTGTGTCTAGGACCATGTTAAATAGTATGGGCGACAGAGCATCCCCTTGTCTTAATCCCACGTTGCTATTAATGGGTTGTGTTTCCTCTCCGTCTAATCTTATCTGATGTTGGACCTCTTTGATAGTCAGTAAGGTAAGTGTTTTTAGTTTCTGTGGGATTTCAAACATTTCTAGGGGTCGCTCTACTGCTTTATGTCCTACGCTGTCGTACGCTTGTTTATAGTCTACGAAGATGTTATGGATGTCTGTTCCATATTTCCTCGCCTTTTCAGCTATTTGCCGCATGCTAAAGATCTGGTCTGATGTGGACTTGCCTTTCCTAAAGCCGGCTTGATAATCCCCTATTTTGTTCTCCACGTACGGTTTTAGTCTTCCTAGTAGAACGTGCGATAGGATTTTGTATACTGTGTTGAGCAGGCAGATTCCTCTGTAGTTGGAGCATACTGCCTTATCTTCTTTTTTATGTATGGGGCATAGTATTCCTGTATTCCATGCTTTTGGCATCGTTTCATTCCTCCATATTCTTTGAATTAGCTGGTGTATCTTTTCCCCTAGCTTCTGTCCCCCTGATTTTAGCAGCTCCGTTGGGATGTTATCTTTGCCTGGTGCTTTGTTCATCTTCATTTTGCGGATGGTATTCCTGATTTCGTCATATGTAGGCTCTGGTTCTGATATTTCTTCATTTCTATTCCTTCCTGCGTTTTCGTTTTCTTGTTCATTTTCTACTTCCTCCTTCTCAGTATTCAGTACATTTTTAAAATATTCTCTCCATCTATCAGCTACATCTTTTTTGTTTACTAATATTTCCCCGTTTTTATTTTTACACATGCTTTTTCTGGGCTGGTGCCCTTTTTTGAAATATCTTATCTCATTATGTGCTTTCCTTATTTCATTTTCTCTTATCTTTTCTTCTATTTCTGTTAGATTTTGTTCTATTAGTTCTCGCTTTTTCCTTTTAAGCAATGTTCTAGCTAGTTTCCTGGCTTCTTCAAAGTTTGTTTTAGCTTGTCTCGTATTTTAATGAAGCATCCGCGTGCGTGCTTTTTTTCTGTTCTCTATGGCCTGCATGCAGTCGTTGTCAAACCACTCATTTCTTTGTAGTTTTTTGGTACCAATAATTTCTTCAGCCGTATTTTTTCTTTGTTGATGTCTTCTTCTGTTTCCGTTCTATTTTCTAGTTGCTCTATTCCTCTGGCTACTGTTTGTTGGTATCTTTCTTCCGTTTCGGGGTCCTTCAGCTTGTCGACATTGTATCTTTCCGTTTTTTGGGGCGTTTTGTCTTCTAATGTTTGATATTTTCTGTCGCAGCCTCGCTTGGACCAGAAAATGGTCGCTGTCGCAGTCGGCCCCCCTCATGGATCTCACGTCCAATATATTGGTTCGGTTTGTCATGCTAATTAGGATGTGATCAATTTGGTTTATCGTCACTCCATCGTTAGATTTCCAGGTCCCCTTATGGATATCTTTATGTGGGAAAGTGGTGCTGCTTATCACTAGGCCTTTGCTTGCCGCCAGCTCGATTAGTCTTGATCCATTATCATTGCTATCGCCCAGCACTATACAGATATCTTTCTTCGGTGTATTGTCTATTACTTATTTTATCGCTCCATAGAGTTCCTGTTTCCCTTCTTCTTCTGCTGTTTCAGTTGGCGCGTACACATTAATCAAGGTTAAGCTAAACAACTTCCCTCTAATTCTGATTCAACAAATTCTATGCGATATTGCTTTGAATTCAAGGACTTGGTTCTTCATTTTATTACTTATAACGAACCAGTTCTGCCCTCATGTCTCCTATCTTCTTTTCTACTATACAACAGAGAGTAGTTTCCATGTGTGATGTCGCTAATATCAGGCCATCGTGTTTCCTGAATTGCCGTGATATCCTGTCTGTACTTGGAGATCTCGTTAATTAGTTGTTGTAGTGCTCCTGGCCTGTAGAGGCTTAGCACATTCCTTGTTCCGAGTAGAATGTCATTTTTTCGTCGCTTTAGTCGTTTTCCGTTAATCCGTCCAGTCCGAGGCTCCTGTTGAGTATTTTTAACTGGATTATTTTTCCGGGAAAGGTTTCCCTCCAGGGGTAGTTAACCCCTGCCCCAACCCTCCTGCTCTATATAAGGGCTTGGGACCGGCAAGGGGGGTTTGCAGGCTACTTAATCCACCTGCTCGCCCCCCCCCCAGACGAAGACGGTACTTTTTAATATCAACGTGTTTCCCGGCAGCTACGTAATTTTAACTACGCCTATCAATTTGCTCTAATAAAAAAAATATTTTTCGCTCTGCATATTTTTGATAAATGTATAAATAAAGCTGTTATAACTATTTTCGTGCGCGCATTGACTATATTAGCGTCATTCACGTAGTAGGAGCGCGCGCCGCCCATAGCAACCAACGCCTTGAGTCTGCAGCGGGCTTTTATCGGCTAGATTAGATTTAAATTTCTATCACTTCTTAACGCGAGAATATTTAAAACAAAAAGTATAGGAAAGTACCAGCGGCATGTTTCGCCTATTTTTACTTTCCCATACTTCTACTGAAGTAGGAAGAAGGAAAGTTATGATTTTATTTGTAAGTTCGAGCTTTACTTCGTTGAAGTTCATTTTAATTTATTGTAAATAAAGTTATGATTTCATGCAATTTTTCGAATGTCAGATTTAAGCGAAAATACGCGTTTTGGGATCCAAGGAACCCAAAAAAATGTCTGTCTGTGGGCGGGTGGGTGGGTGCGTCCGTTTCCTTCGGAACCCCTTGACCAATTTTTATAAGATTTATTGTGTAGAAGTTTTTTAATATCAGGTAGTTCTGTGTAAGGTCGTTAATCGGAATCGGAACCGGAAACGGAAATTATACCAGTTATACCAGTGTCTGTTTGTGGGTGGGTGCGTTCGTTTCCCTGTATCTCCGAAACCTGAAAATAGGTCAAGTTTAATAAGATTTGGTGTGTGGACGCTACTTGATAATAATGTCTTAATAAAAAAATTCGAAAAAAGTGCATTTTCTCTTTAAATCGCTGTAACTTAAAAGCCAACCATCTCAGTTCATTTATGATGGTAGATTTGAATGCAGTTTTTTAAGCTTTCTAACGAGCCCACACAAAGTATAGGTCGCTATTTAAAAAAATTCAATCGAGGTGGTTGGGGGTGAGGAGGGTAACGTTGGAAAACAAAAAGTATTACATAAAGATGCAATTATATTTAAATCAATTTAAGTGTCCGAGGAGTTTTTCAAAAATCAGCGCGCTACAGAAAAGCGAAATTTATTCCATACTTTTGAATAACTATTTACAAATAAGAGGAAGAAAATGCATAATATTCCAAGTAACTAATGTAAGTTATTTATCTACATTATCAGTTTTTTGTACTTTTTACAAACTTTTGTTCAAATAATTATTGTAAATTTCAAGATATACAAGAAGTGGATTGAAGCTGTATGGTGAAACATTATTTTTGAGAAAAAAAATTATCGAGTCTGCTATGACACAAAATTTCAGGACATAACAATACAAATCTAAAATTAAATAGTTTTTTCTATAGCAACTGTTAAAACGTGCTATTATTAACTAAAATTAGAGGGAAAAGTAGCACTTTACCATCAAGGGTAGATAAAGTAGTACTTTAACAGCAAGGATAGATACAGTTTTTTTTTTCTACGCACTACAAACTCTATAGCAACCAAAAAGTTATTAAAGCCACCTACTCATTTTTTCGTGAAACTGTTTTTTCCTGACACTTTTAAATTAAATTTATCATTGATTTTTCTTCATTTTTTGGTCTTCTTTAACAATTGCTATAGAAAAAAATGTTGTATTCCACACGACGATAAAATTTCATTATCTTCTCGATGCTTATTAGCGTCTCGGCTGACGCCTCGACGCTAAAATCGCTCTCGAAGATAAAGTGCAATTTTATCATCTTGTACAATAAATAACTATTTCCTACTTTACATTTGCCAAAACATCTTCAGTTAGCCGGAACATCTTAAGATAATTTGAATGCTCCCAAATTTTACCTGAGATGGAATTACAAAGAAGCCCACCATCAAAAATTCTGAAAATAAAAAATTCTCCAAAATAACTCATCGCAGAGTTTGAGAAGAAAATTAAGTTTAATAAAGGTAAGAAAAAAGCAGCAGATAAGTCCAAAGGCTTGAAAAGTATATCAAATTGCCACTGGTTTATGGAAAACTGCGATGAAGTTAGACAAGGAAAATGCTAGCAACATCATAAGAAGAAAAGAAGCAACGAAAGTGACAGTTTCAGAAGACTTATTCAGAAATTGAAGTGTTACTCCTGCTGTAGTCAGTGATGTAGGTTTTCCAGAAAATATTAAATCGTAACTTTAATAAATCAGTTTTGTGTTTATGTTAACGACTATCGTCAATACAACAAGCTAAATTCTCTAGAAAATTTCACCCCACATCACTGGATGTAATCGTAGCTGAACTGATATGGACATGTGTTTTCCACAAGATCTTGTAATAACACAAGTAATTTTATTGTACGAATTTAATTTCCGTAGGTCGTGATTTATAAATGTTCTTATATAATATTAAAACGCATTATTTCCATTATGTTTGTTGTTTTACTAATATATTTAAATGGTATAATTTCAATTTGAATTTCCCGCTCTACAATGCTTGCGATTATAGTCAGTACTATTTCATGTATTGTAGTATGTTTGTAGAGTTGCCTATCTATATAAACATATACACACCGATTTTTTGTCGTTAATATTAATTTTGGAAAAAATGTATCGTATAAAAGTTGTTTATGAAATTTTTATCTACACTTTTACATAAAACAATTTTTTTTATTTAATTGTTTTTAAGTCACGACGTCACGCGATATATTTTTTAAATAGAAACCTTTCAATTTTTTTATTATTTGATAGGGAATCTTTTTCTCTTTATGACGATATAAAAATATTATGGGGTTGCATAACAATTTTTTCGAGAAAACGACGGTTAAAGTTTTAACGTAAAATACATCAACTTCGCCATGGAAAAACAGATGGTGTTTGAAGTAAGCAATAAAGGGGTGTTATAAACAAAAGCAGCGCGATGAACAAAAGCGAGCGAGTTAAAAGTATGGAGACAACGATTTTTTTTAAATATTTATTTTATAAATTATAAATTTTTATAATAAAAGTTTTTCAGGAAATTCGTATTTACATATTGACAAGCAAGTTTTTTGTTCAATTGTTTTTGAGTTAAGATGTAGTTAAGTTAAAATGTTGAACAATTTTTTTTATTATTTTTAACTATTTGATACAGAACGTTTTTTCTTTATGGTGGTATAAAACTATTGTGGGGTTACATAATAGTTTTATACCACCATAAAGAGAAAAAATTCTGTAATTAATAGTTAGAAATAATAAAAAAACACGCTTCGTATATATTTTTATCTATGTATTAGACACTTGGAGCTATTCGTATATGCGAATGCTCAGTTTTTAAATCTCCGTCGTATTAGACTCGTACCTCGGGAATTTACGAATGAGCTATTAAAAATCCAGTAAAGGTGGCATAAAGAAAAAAAATAATACAACAAATTAGTATTTGTAAAAAACTTTTTATAAAACGTGGTATATTTCATATGTTTACGAAAATCAATTATTTTAAAATACTTTTTATTTATTTTTTATTTTGTGACGTTTGTCACATGATGTGAACCATTGAAAGATGCTTCATTAAAAGGGCTAGGAGCAGTGATGTCCCACCAACAGGGAGATGGCACCGAGGGACCGATAGCGTTTGCCGCTAGGTCATAGCAAACCGAAAACATTACAACCAGATTGACAAGGAAGCTACAACCATTTGCTGGGGTCTAAAAAACTATTGCCAATACTGTTACGAAAGAAAAGTTACACTAATTACAGATCATAATTCCCTAGCTACAATTTTCCATCCTACATCAGCTACACGAGTTATGTGATAACAATTCTATGAAGAAGCACAGAGTATTGTATTTCAATTGATAATTTCTTTCTTATGTGAAATCTCCTGCTTTTAGATTTAGTTCTATTTTAGCCAGTGATTGGAACATTACTTTTTAAAAGTAATGCATTACAATTACTCATTATTTAGCCAAAAAAGAATGCATTCTCATTACTAATTACTTTACGTGGAAGGTAATGCATTACAATTACTAATTACCGAAAAAAGTAATGCATTATTTTAAACATTACTTTTGTCGTTATTAAATACTACTAATAATTACACCACACAAAACACAATAATTAAAAAAAAATGTATTCTACATATTCCGTGTTTAAATTTAACAACAATTGCGTTTCAAAATTGTTATCTGCTAGAGCGTGACGTTTCGTTTTAAAAACGTCTGCTGCCACAAAAGCAAAAATTAATAAACATCCAATTAAGCTTTCCTAAAATGTTACAATACAGATATTTCACACTGTACAACATTGTACATATAAAATAAGGGTAATTGGCAAAATGTATGAGTATTAGGTATAGCTACAAATTTGGAATTAATAATAAGTAAATATCTGTAACATTCAAATAATAGGGTAGTTTTATACTAGGTACTTAGTACTTACCACAATATGTTTTCTTAAATTAGACGATGCTAATATGTTGCACGAAAGTATTTTAATTTTTGGAACATGAACTAAGTACGTCGTTCTCAACCAAGCAACAAATTTCCTATGAAACCTTACTTAACATTCCTTCACTCATTTCTGTAGGTATTACACATTATTCTAGGAAAATAAGGATTTTGTTGGTCCCAGGTTTACCCGGATTTGTCATGTCATGACTCATGAATGATATTCTGAATATCCTGACTATTTATTCTGTTGAATATGAAAGTAATGTATTTTTTCATCACATTACCAAAAAAAAGTAATGCATTAAAATTACTAATTACTCATCAAAAAAAGTAATGCATTACATTCCTTATTACCGAAAAAAAGTAATTTAATTACAGTTATGCATTACTTGTAATTCATTACTTCCAACCACTGATTTTAGCATTGCTTCAAGTTAGGCTGCCGGATTGAACATTTCTGTAATTTTTAAAATAAATAGTTTAAAAAAATACGTTTAGTCGTTAAATAAATATAAATGGCGCAGTCGTTGTAGGATCTGACAAAAGGGCTTTATAAGATTTTCAAAAATCAAAATTAAATTGGGCTCTTTGAGTTTTAACTCTTAATTGTCGGATACCCGAATCTACATCAACCCCGGGCCACCTGGAACGGAGCATTCAACTAAATTGGACGGCAAATTCAGTAACCCAGTAATCCGATTGAGAGGGACAAGCATCGCCCCAGGACCGAGCATCGCTGGTTGCAGAAAAACAGTTCATAGCGAACAACTGATCATCGAGATCAATCCTGATCATTGGGATCAATATGAAATTGTAAGAGAATTTTTTTACTACAATAATCAAGTGAAAGTGATTAATAAATTGATTTAAAACATATTAACATAGATATAAAAATAGATTAAGTTCAAGTAAAACGTGGTAAGCGAGATAATTCAGTGTATGCACTAGGTATACTACATTTCTGAATTTACTCACGTTTTATGTGTAGGAACCATACCCAAAATAATTTAAGTACCTACTAACATAAAAATAAAAGTTAATTTTTGAGTGATTAATGATTAGTACGAACACATCATCTGATAGCGAAACTGATGAGATAAACGGTTTAGAACCACAACCTTTGCGACGAGTTATTTTAGGACCACCCCGTTTAAGACTAGCTACACTGGATAATCAATAAACAAGGAGTAGCTCCTCAAGCAGGACAACCCCCTGTAGATCAAAACATTCAAGGCCAACAAGGTCATGTCCTAATTGCACAACCATTTAATGGTTACCCACAAGGTTTTCATATGAGTATTCTTAACGAAATTCCCAAATTTGAAGGAAATCCCGTAGAATTAAACAAATATATTCGTGCTGTAGAGGATATCTTCTCGCAATTTTGGCAAGAACAAAACCCTGGCGCGTATATCAACAAATTACTTTTATCAGCTGTCCGCAATCGCCTAAAAGGCGCTGCTCTCGAAATTATAACTGGTTATCCATATCACTCTTGGGATGAGCTAAAAGAAGTTTTGATCAATAATTTTGGAGATCAACGTTCCTAATTAAATATTCAAATTGATATGACTAGACTCAGGCAATCCCCTAAAGAAACACCTATAGATTTTTTCAATAAAGTTCGATCGTTATTAGTATTATTAAATTCCGAAATATCTTTAGGAAATGAAGCACAGGCAATAAAATATTACAAGATGGTAGCTTCCGAAAATTTAGCATTAAAAGTTTTTACAAGCGGTTTGTTAGAATCCCTTGGTAGTTTTATTAGAAGCCACTTACCCAACTCTTTAGAACAAGCAGTAACTTATGTTAAAGATGAATTAGATATTAGTTATTTTCAAGGAGTAGAAAAAAATTATTCTTCCAATATTTACCCGCAACAAAAATTCAACACATTCGCTCAAAATCAACCAAGAGCACCTAATAAAATACACTCCCCTTCTCAAAGCTATCACCAACCTTATTACAACCAATAAAATTACTTTTCCAATCAAAAACAACCTCAATTTAAACCTCAATTTAACCATACTTATCAACTAAATCTAAATCAACTCCCAACGCGATTCCCCGGAGAGCAAAAACCATTTGGAAAACCTGGACAAAACGTGTTCGCCCCGAAACGTAATTTTCAAGCTACTAATAGACCCGAACCGATGCAAACAAGTACTATACAGAAAAGCCCTGTTTCACAACAATTGCAAAAACCTCAACCCCAACGACCATTTCATTCAAACATTAATCAAAATTTTAGAACTAACAATTATTTCCAGCAATCAAATCAGCCTAGAAATTTCCACTCACAAGAATTGTACAACGCAGACTTTCATGAACCGCCCGACTTTCAAGAAATTTGTTACGAACAAGAAACCATTGCAATTTCCGAAATGTTAAATCAAGATTGTTATGAACCAGATCTTCAGACTCATTCCCTGAATATCCTGAACCACCAATTGAATATACAGAAGATGCTATAAATTTTCAATAAGTAACTCGGTCGAATCTTTTTCAATTAATCCCAAATCAAATTTACCATATATAATAATTTCAGAAACTAACGATAAATTATTAATAGACACAGGAAGTTCACGCACCATACTTTCACCCCAATTCGTAAATACTTATTTTCCAGAATCAATATTCGAACACCCCTTTGAAATTACTACATCTCACGGGACCACTAACCACAATTTGGTAGCAAAAGTGCCCGTTTAAAATTTGTTTTTAGAAGAAGGAACACACTTATGTTATTTATTTAGTTTTCATACCGCATACGTTGGACTAATATGCACTGACCTACTAGCCGATTTACCCGCAAATATCGATTATCGATGCATGCACATTCAAACCGATAAAACAACAGTACCATTTTACTATAACCAATCGAAATTAAAACAAGAAGAACAGAAACGTAATCAGTGCAATTTTTCGAGAATCGAACCTTCACAAAAAATTTTGAAATCACTCACATTGCCACCCAGAGTAGAAGAATTCGTTACATTACCTGCGGTAGGAAAAGATGGTTACAAATTAGCTCCTAAATTACACCTATCTAAACAGTGCTAATGCCTTCAGCCATCATAACATTGAAAAATAACTGGTGCTGTACCAGTCTAATAAATTTATCTAACAAACCCCAAACTTTGACTATTTCTCAACCACTCATTCTCGAAGATTATACTTCTGCAAACGACCAGGTTCAGATTAATAATCATGACACCCAAACGAAAACAACTGCTTTTTTAAAATTTAACAAGATAACTTAAGATTAGACCACCTAAATTCTGAGGAACATGCATTACTAACAAACCTTTGTCAAGAATACAAAGAAATATTTTACACGCCTGAAATACCTCTGTCCTCAACTACCCTAACTAAACACCATATAAGGACAAAGACAGACACACCAATATTTACAAAAACATACCGATACCCACATGTACACCGACAAGAAGTAAAGAGACAAATTGACAAAATGTTAAACGAAGAAATAATCGAACCCAGTGAATCACCTTATAATTTTCCGATTTGGATAGTCCCTAAAAAGCGCGACGCCTCTGGTATATAGAAGTGGCGAATAGTTATCGACTATAGGAAACTAAACGAACAGACTATCGACAACAAATTTCCTTTACCTCGAATAGAAACAGTATTAGATAACTTAGGAAGAGCTAATTACTTTACTGCCCTCGACTTAGCTTCTGGTTTCCACCCGATCGAAGTTAAAAAACGTGATAGAGACAAAACAGCCTTCTCTACAGGAGAAGGTCATTTTCAATTTAAACGGATGCCATTAGGTTTAAAGAATGCCCCCGCTACCTTCCAAAGAGCCATCAACACTGCCTTGACAGGACTTACCCCTAATCAATGCCTAGTATATCTTGATAATATTATTGTATATTCAAGTTCACTACAGGAACACATTAGTCGTTTAAAAAACGTATTCCAGAAATGTAAAGACACCAACATAAAGATTCAGCTAGATAAATCCGAGTTTCTCCAAAAAACCGTAAAATATTTAGGACACGTAAAAACGCCAGATGGAGTCAAACCAGACCACTCCAAAATTGAAGCCATCAAAAAATTTTCCTTTACTCACTACCAGAACCGAAATTAAATCTTTTTTAGGACTTTTTAGATATTATAGAAAATTCATAAAAGGCTTTGCAAAAATTACCAAATTTCTCACCCATTGCCTAAAAAAGAAAAGAAAATTGTTCATAATCAGAATTTCCTAGACTCTTTTGAATATTGTAAAAACCTTTTGACTAACGAACCCATTTTAGAATACCTAGATTTTAATAATACATTCGAATTGACTACAGATGCATCAAAATTTGCACTTGGTGCAGTTTCTTCGCAAGACGGAAAACCTATCAGCTACGCTTCACGTACGCTTAACGACACTGAACAAAAATATAGCACAATAGAACGTGAAATATTAGCTATCCTGTGGACCACGAAACAATTTAGGCCATATTTGTTTGGAACTAAATTCACCCTTTTCACAGACCATAGACCTTTAGTATGGCTTCGAAACCTCAAAGAACCAAACTCAAAACTCACAAGATGGGCTTTGAGATTAGAATAATTCAATTTCGATATTCGATATTTACCTGGAAAACCAATAAGGTAGCAGACGCACTTTCTTGAGTTCAAATCCATCCGCTAACTATTAATTACGATATCTTTGACGAAATTGATGAAGATATACATGACGTAGACAGAATAAATACACCTGAGCCGACATCCCCCAACTTCAGTGTAATATCTAATCGGTTAGAAACGCCGAATATTGATGATTTGTTTGACATACCCATCCTCGAAACTTTTACTCAAAATGTTTCACTAGCATCCCCAATCAACTATGATGACTCATTGATATATACTATTCACACCCAACAAAGCTCAACACCAGTAATAGACATTAGTGATAAACCATTACAAGATTTTAATAAACAGAATTTATCGAAGCCAATTTACCTAGGAAAATTCTAATATCAAAACTCGATGGAGTCACCCACTATTCAGTTTTTCTAAACCCTAATAACAAACAAACTAAATTCAATGAATTGCTAATAGAACAGTGTGAACTAAAAACTCCATTATTGTTACTTGCCCAACGATTCACTATACCAAAAATTTTCCCTATATGTAAATTCAATTACGAAGAAAACACCCCCAAATTTCACAACAAAATTTTCCCAGAAATATCTCAGGTGGCTGGAAATAATATTGAAAACGTTATGTTCCATCAAAACGGTGCGCCGCCTCATTATTATAGGCCTGTTTCTGACTTTCTTAACGGACATTTACCTGGAAGATGGATTGGTAGGCAGGGGCATGTAGAATAACCGGCTCGCTCCCCAGATTTAACCCCCTTAGATTTTTTTGTGGGGATATCTGAAATCGAAAGTGTACAGAGCCCGTCCACAAACAATTGAAGAACTGGAGCAACGCATTACAAAAGTTTGCAAAAATATCACTCCGGAAACTTATGGAAATGTAAGGCAGGAATTTCATAACCGACTTTTTATGTGCCAAGAAGTGAATAGTGAACATTTCGAACACTTAATTTAATTTCTTTTTGCTTTAATTCTTAGTTTTTTAAATAGACTTCCTTATCTTCAAACATTTGTCATTTTGTTATAGCAAAATATTTTTCTTTGAAACTCTAGGATCAGACGCAGAACTAAAAGACCTTTCAAATGAAGTGTCACTCGACCCCCCTTTTCAATTGAAAAAAAATTCAAAATGGCGCCTTGCCGCGGGGGGGGGGGGGGGGGGGGTTACCTTATAGACTTATAATATCGATAATACCGATCATATCACTAATAGCAATAATACCGCGAATACCGATAAATAAATAATATAGATAATATCGATATTATCGATAATGTTGATAATACCGATCATATCAATAATATCGGTAATATCGATAATATAGATAATATCGATAATACGGATGATATTCGTAATATCAATAATATCGATAATATTATTGTCGATGTTATAGATGTTATCGATAATATCGATAATTTCGATAATAGCGATAATATCGATAATATTTATAATTTCGATAATATTAATAACATCGACTACATCAGTAAACCGAAACCGATAATATAGATAATATCGATAATATCATTAATATCGATTATAACAATAATATCGGTAATATAGATAATACCGATCATATCAATAATATCGCTAATATCGATAATATCAATAATATCGATAATAACGACAATATCGATAATATCGATAAAATTAATAACATCAATAACATTGTTATCATCGATTATATCGATAATATCGATACTATGGTTAATATCGATAACATGGGTAACCTCGATAATATCGATAATATCGATATTATCGATAATGTCTAAAATATTGGTAATATCGTTAATATCGATAATATCGACAATATTGACAATACCGATAATATCGACAACACCGATCATATCAATAATATCGATGATGTGGATAAATCGGTAATATCGATAATATCGGTAATAGCAATAATATCGATACTATAGATTTATCGATAATATCGATAGCATCGATAGTATCGATTATATCAATAATTCGATAATATCAATAATATCGATAATATTAATATCATCTATAATATCGGTAATATCGACAATATCTATAATATCGATGATATTCAAAATGTCGAAACCATCGACGATATCGATAATATCGATAATATCGATAATGTAGATATCATTGAAAATATTGATAATATCGATAATATCGATAATACTGATAATATCCATAATATCGTTAATACTGATAATATCGATAATATCGGTAATATTGATATCAATATTATCGATAATATCGATAATACCAATCATATCACTAATACCGATAATACCGCTAATACCGATAAATCAATAATATAGATAATATCGATAATGTTGATAATACCAATAATATCATATATCATATCAATAATATCGGTAATATCGATAATACTTATGACTTTCGTAATATCAATAATATCAATAATATTATTGTCGATGTTATAGATGTTATCGATGCTATCGATAATATCGATAATAACGATAATAACGATAATAACGATGATATCGATAATATTGATAATATTGATAATATTGATAACATCGATACCATCGATAACATCGACTACATCAGTAAACTGAAACCGATAATATAGATAATATCGATAATATTAATATCGATCATATCAATAATATCGATAATATAGATAATACCTATCATATCAATAAAATCGATAATATCGATAAAATTGATAATATCAATAATATTATTATCATCGATTATATCGATAATATCGATAGTATCGATACTATGGTTAATATCGACTATATGGATAATATCGATAATACAGATATTATCGATAACGTGGGTAACCTCGATAATGTCGATATTATCGATAATATCTAAAATATTGATAATATGGTTTATATCGATAATATCGACAATATTGACAATAATGATAATATCGATAACACCGATCATATCAATAATATCGATGATGTGGATAAATCGGTAATATCGATAATATCGTTTATAGCAATAATATCGATACTATAGATAGTATCGATAATATTAATGACACTGATAGTATCGACAATATCGATAATATCGATAATTAGATAATATCAATAATATCGATAATATCATCTATAATATGGGTAATATCGATATCAATAATATCGATGATATTCAAAATATCGAAAACATCGACGATATCGATAATATCGATATTGTAGATAATATTGATAATATCGATAATATCGGTAATATTGATATTATCAATATTATTCTAATATCGATAATACCGATCATATTACTAATAGCGATAATACCGCCAATACCGATAAATCAATATAATAGATAATATCGATATTATCGATAATGGTAATAATACCGATCATATCAATAATATCGGTAATATCAATAATATCGATAATACGGATGATATTCGTAGTATCAATAATATATACAATTTTTATTGTCGATGTTATAGATGTTATCGATGCTATCGATAATAACGATAATATCGATAATATTGATGGTATCGATAATATTAATAACATCGATACCATCGGTAACATCGACTACATCAGTAAACCGAAACCGATAATATAGATAATATCGATAATATCATTAGTATCGATTATATCATTAATATCGGTGATATAGATAATACCAATCAAATCAATAATATCCATAATATCGATAAAACGATAATATCGACAATATTGATAATATCGATAAAATTGATAATATCAATAATATTGTTATCATCGATTATATCGATAATACCAATAATATCGATATTACGGTTAATATCGATAATATGAATAATATCGATAACACCGATATTATTGATAACATGGATAACCTCGACAATATGAATATTATCGATAATATCTAAAATATTGATAATACCGTTAATATTGATAATGTCGACAATATTGACAATAGGTACTGATAATATCGATAATATCGATAACACCGACATATCAATAATATCGATGATGTAGATAAATCGGTAATATCGATAATATGGGTAATAGCAATAATATTGATACTATAGGTATTATCGATAATATCGATAATACTGATAGTATTGACAATATCGATAATTCGATAACATCAATAATATCTATAATATCATGATCATCTGCAATATCATTATCATCGATAATAAAGGTAATATCGATAATATCAATAATATTGATGATATTCAAAATATCGAAAACATCGACGATATCGATAATATCGATAATGTTGACAATATTGATAATGTTGATAATATCGATAATATCGATAATATTGATAATATCTATAATATCGAATAATATCTATAATATCAATAATATGGAATAATCGATACTATCGATAACATCGACAATATCAATAATATCGATAATATCGTTAATATCGATAATATCGATGATATCAATTATATTGATGACATCGATGATATCGATATTATCGATAATATCGATATTATCGACAATATTCATAATATTGATATCGAGTGTATCGATAATATCGATAATGTTGCCAATATCGATAATATCGACAATAGCGATAATATCGATAGTATCGATAATATCGATAACATTGATAATATCGCTATTATCGATAATATCGCTAATATCAATAATATCGATTATCACGATACCATCGACAATAACAATATTATCGATAATATTGATATTACCGATATTATCGATACTACCGATATTTTTAGAATTATCGGTATATCGATAAACATTCCGAGCCCTAGTTTTAACTAGAATACACGTTAACAATAATTATGCAAAGTTTGGTGCCCCCAAAACTACCCATATGACGCGGATCTACCCATGGTTAAGGAACTTGAAGGCTCATAGTTACGCCACTAAAATTATACTGGTAAACTTGTACTGTATTATGTGATGTCTATAGTATTTCTTTTATGTAAACACGACATCCCTATGGAGAATTTAAATCCAACATAAACCTAAATATTAATACAAAAGTTAAAACTTACCTATTTAAAGAAATCTTATAATAATTTCCGAGATATGTGTAGTTACAGCAAATAGCAAAAATATACTAAGAATTTTAGGTTATTGAATCGGCTTTAGCATGAATTCACAAAGTTTCGTATCCACTCCGCTTGTACAACACCCTGCCAGAATACACAGTGGTATACTGCTCCTGTTACATTAATATCTTTCATGACATGCACTACTTTTATTACATATGTACATTTATATAATAAACAAATAGCTATAGATAATGGAGTTTTCGAATTGGTCTCAGAGGGAACTTGCACACCCTGTCCCTTAGGAATGTTGTATAGTGTTGTTGTTTTGATCATTATAAACGACATGTTCCTGCAATTTGTTAATTATAACCGAATGTTCGTAAACAAATTAACCTTTGAAAACAATTGCTAAACATGCAATATAATTACTGTGAAAAACTAAAACCGACTTAATATTCTAATTTTTCTATGCTGAACTTTCACACAGGAAGCAGAGACTTGAGTACTTTATGGGGAACTTCAAGCATTTGCTTCTCTGGTGTCCTAACGTATTGAAGAGTAAGCTTAAAATTTAAATTCGCTTAAAAGTGCCTATAAAATTCAGATTGTTGATATTTAGTGGGCAACGGAGATTTCTAATAAGAACTTTCAAAATAACTTTGAGCAGTTTACGTTCTATTAAACACGAACGTTAAAACATTCACGTTCTTATGTTAATGAACGATGGCGTTCACTTGAAAGTTCTCAAAAAAGCAACGTGTTCCCGGGAACGCCTTATTTTTAAAAGTTGGTTCTCAACACTGGGCCAAAGGTAAATACTATTACCGGATTATAAATAAACATTGAGGACCCTAGACACCTAGTGACTTGCGGCACGTTTTTAGATTTTTAGTAAGACGATTCCTTGGTATTAAAGAAAACCAGAGACGATAAAGCAAACTCATCAGCCAGAAATTGGGAGAGAAGTGAAGCGCCCCTAAATGCTGCTGCATCTACAAATTAAGTTGTGACTCTTGTTCTACAATTACTCATGAGTCATGAGCAATTTAACTTGAACATAAATATTGTATCGTCTATCGTGTGTTAAATATATAAGTATAAATTTGTAATTTTTAAAAAGTTGTAGAAGGCGTCACAGAGAAATTAGCGAAGCGAGACAGCAGTGGCAGTTCGTCTTACTAGACGGGGTAGGCAGTGCCTACCAATAACTTTTCAAACAAGAAATCCAATTCTAAAGTTCAATAAAAAAAAGTACCGTTATAATGTTTTTAATTTTAAGGAAACATTGTAAATCATTTGCAAGGTCATGGCTAAATGTTATAGTTTTTATTAAGAAAATAATTATAAAATAATAAACTGTACCCAACCTTTTAGGATAAAATCACGTATTTATTGACGTGTGGGTCGACGTGTTAAAGTATCGCAACCGTCTTTTTTTATTTTAAAAACCGACAAAATTCGTACACTTGTTATTGATTGCAATATTTTAACGGTGCAAGAGCAAATTAAACATGAATGGATAAGGGTAACAGTCGACGTAACAGGTTGCTTCGTTTTTTTTAAGAAAAATGGGCTATCTGTGTATAATTCCGAGGTTAGTACTTAGTTCTTGTGTAGTCTAAGTACTGCAATTAATCTGTAATAGTTCTTGTGTAGAGCTATGTACTTTGAGGTCGATCATTAAATTATATTAAATTCAAGTCGGTGTTTGATTGATTTAATATTCTCGGAGGCACTCCGACTTGGCAGGTACAAAGTTCGGTTTGTATTAGTATGAAACCAGTAACGACGTACTGTATTATTATCAAAGGGTACTTATTGCAGGTAAACGAGGGTCGCGTCCAGCAGGTAGTACATCTGCGGAGTTGAAGCTTGCGGAGATAATGAGACGCACTGCGTTGATAAGTAAGAGAGAAAAAGAAGCAACTAGTAGCAAGTCGGTGGTTCAAAACATGTTAATGCTTTACTATTTTCACCTAGAATATTATCAAATATTATATTCTAAATTTTTATTCGCTTAATTTTTGTAAAATAGATCAACTAAAGTGAGTAATTAATATTCTAAAACGTGTAATTTATATTAATTGTCTATGAACCAATCAAAACGCATAACTTACTAGTTAGTAAACAGGGCGATTAAAATATAATTAGCACAGCCGGATATGAAATGTTATCGTTTGTTGGCTACCGGCTAGTTACAATTGTGATGGCACAAGAGTTAGGTGTTCTGCATTTGCAGTCGAAGAAATTAGCCCTCAATTTAATGAAATATTTTCAACTAGAGAAGGAAGCCGGCGGCCCTTTGATTTCAATTCGCAAAGCGCAAGAAAGAGTTGCGGAAGCATTAAATATCAGTTTCAGATCAGTTGGGAGGCTCTCACGTGATATTAAAGTTAACGTGCTTTGCGAACCAAAAAAACGTCGGCGCGCAAAACCAAAATCTGTTAATGTCTGTGAAGGGATTATAATGGCAGTGCGGGATGTGGTTTATAATTTCTACAGTACCAACACCCAATTTACATTAAAAACTTTGCTACAAGCTGTAAACGATAGGGAAATTATAAATATAGGTTTAAAAACGTTTTCTAAACTTGTAAAGAACATTGGTTTTAGATATAAAAAAGACTGCAGCCGGCGGTATCTTTGTGAACAATCACACATTGTAAACCAAAGGGTACATTTTTTTAAGTCATTTGTACGTAATTTGAATACAAAACTCTACAAAGCCGTTTTTATGGATGAAACATGGATTTTTCAAAAAGGCAGTATTCGTAAGTCTTGGCAGGATAACTCGACAAAAAGTGCATGCTGGTTCATTGGACGGCTTTATTTCAGGGGCAAGTTTAATTTTTTTCACCAAGTCCAAAAGCGCGGATTACCATGACAACGTGAACAGCGAATCTGTCGAAAAATGGATTGAAGAAAAGTTGATTCAAAATTTAGAAGAGCCATCTTTAGTAGTTATGGATAACGCATCGTATCACTCGCGATTGATAGAAAAGCAGCCGACATGCAGGTGGAAAAAGGTAGAAATCGCGAATTGGCTTGAGTGTAATGAAATACCGTTTCCACCAAACGCCTTAAAAAAGAGTTGCTTGCCATTACAAAAGCACATAAGAAAAACAAAAAATATGTTGATGAAATGATCCGCGAAGCTGGCTACGAAGTTCTAAGACTACCGCTGTACTACTGTCATTTTAGAGACGTTATTATGATAAACATATCGGACGTGATGGTTTTGGTAATGATCAGGTGTTAAAACTGTGGGAGGAATCTTTAAATCAGTGTGGTGAAATACAGTGGCGAAAGTGCGCGGAACATACGGAAAAACTAATTCAATCTTGGTGGCAACGTGCGATTATAGTTGATGATATTGATCCTATAATAATAAACGTAGGTAAAGATTCGTCGGATAGCTCAAACCAAGAAAACGAGGATTCCTCTAATTAAATGTATTTACTTCTAATTAATTTCGAGATTAGCGATGTGTGAGCGAAGCGAGTAGACGTGTTTCCGGTGCGCTCCGAGTTCTTGAAGTTTTCTAGGAGAAGAAGGCGAGTTAAAGTTCAAATTCTAATTTCCGTGAGTAGTTACATCTTCGGGGTGCCGCCCACACAAACTAGATCTCAATCTACGTCCAAAGAGGAAAAAGGGGATATACACAAACTTATGAGAGAAGCGATGAAATGTTTAGTGACTGACGTGAACTTTCTCAGCACGTTGGCCAAAGAAGTAGCTGCCTCGGTGAACAAAGGGATTGAGGAGATAATCGCTGTGCAGAATGAAAAAATAGGAAGCCTAGATAAGCGCGTTGTAATGGTAGAAAGTGAAAACGTCAAACTGCGTGCCGAAGTGGATCGCCTTGAACAATACTCGAGGCGGTCATCTGTTCGTATTTTTGGACTGGTCGAAACGGATAATGAAGACCTGGACGCTATCGTATTAGATTTGTTTAATGTTAAAATGAAAATGAACATAAACCTGAATGATATTGAAGTATCACACCGCGTTGGTCGTTATGTGCAAAAACCCGTATTTCCGCGCGGTGTGATTGTGAAATTTATGAGTAGAAGAGTGCGCCAAAAAGTTTTAGATAACAGGAAAGTCTTAAAGTTCACGGGCGTCGTTATAAAGGAAGATCTCACCCGAACTAGGGCGTTGCTGTTAAAAAAGGCTGTTGCGGCTTTTCACCAAAAAAATGTCTGGACTTTCAATGGGGAGGTGTTCATCAAAAGGAATTCAAAGATCCATAAGATTGCAGATGCCACCGCTCTGGATGAATTATTAGTCAACGAGAACTCGGCGCAGACGGAAAAATGAACTACTTGATCGATCAGTTATAATATTATCCTTTTTTTGTTTCTTATTTACCTTCAGGTTAGTTTATAATCAATAATCAATATTAATTTGCAGGTTTACTATCAAAACTGTAGAGGACTCAGAAGTAAGCTCACAGAGGTTCTTGCATACACTACCTGTCACCAAATTGATATCTACTGTTTATCGGAAACAGGCCTCAATTTTTCCGTGGCGGATGGCGAGTTTTTCAATATTGATAGTCTACAGATGTGATCGTGACCCGGTTATTACAAAGAAATCGAGACTTGGTGGCGTATTAATAGCGGTAAGCAAGAAATACAAGGTTCTAAGATGTGTTAAGCTCAATTCCAAATTTGAAGTAATTTGTCTGGACATTAAAATGAATAGCAAAACTATATATTCAGTTATCAATTTATATATTCCTCCAAATTCTGATGTAGCACACTATCAGCAATTGTATCAATTTATTGAGGTCAATAGTCGAGTTACATTTGAAAAGCAAGGCTTTCTTCTCATTGTGGGTGACTTCAATGTGCTGGGTATTTGCAACACAAGCATAAATCTTTCTACCTTAGGAGTCGCGGGTATCGAACTTTCCAATTTTATCAACTTTCTAGGTTTGGTTCAATTCAATGAGTTGCAGAATGCCCATGGAAATTTATTAGACCTTGTTTTAGCTTTCGACCGGTACAAAAGCAAACTAACTATTGAGAAAGATCTTGTGCCAGTCGTCAAGGAAGACGCGTATCATCCTGCGTTAAGAATTCAAATCGAACAGAATAATGAAAAACGTGTCGAAATTGATGCAGATAGTCAATCAGTGTCGCGTTTTAACTTTCAAAAGGCAAATTTTCTTGAACTCAGTATATTGATGCGCGACACGGATTGGGCTAATTTGTACCAGTACACAGACGTTAACCTGGCGGTGGAATATTTTTATAGCACTATGAATAGTATCTTCAATACGGCGGTTCCTAAGGTCACTCAACTCAGATCGCATTATAAACCTTGGTTCACGAAGGAAATCATACAATTAATTAAACTGAAGAACTCCTTGAGCGTTTTTCAGATTACTACAAAATTAAATTCGTAAATGCTAGGCGTGAATTAAAAGCATTGACGGAGCGGGCATATAAAAACTATATTAAAAGTGTTGAAAATGGTATATGCCAGGACCCCAACTCTTTCTGGTCGTACATAAAAAACTTGCAAAGCTCTAGTTCATCCGACTCTAAAAAAATGAGTTGGAATGAGAAAGTTTTTGATAATGCTAGCATCCCAGATGCCTTTGGGAAGTATTTTGAATCCGTGTATGCAACCCAAAAGGCCTCCTATGACACAAATCTACCTGGAAATGAGATTGTCGGTGACATGTTCCAAATAAATCAAATTAACAATCGGGATTTTAAATCAGCAGTCAAACAATTAAAACCAAAAAAAGCAGCGGGGGTAGATGGCATACCACCGTATATTATCAAAGCCTGTGCACAATGGTTAGAACAACCCCTACGATTTATTTTTAATTTATCCTTAAAGTCCTGCACTTTTCCCGATGACTGGTGACTGTTGCAGTCACTCCAGTTTTCAAAGCTGGAGATAGTTCCTCAATAACCAATTATAGACCCATTGCTATCATTTCCGCTCCGGCAAAATTATTTGAGCATGTAATAAAAACTAAATTATATAGTCATATCTCTCTACATGTAACTGAAGTGCAACACGGTTTTGTCGAAAAAAATCAACTCTTACTAATTTGCTATGTTTCACCAATCATATATATCAAACATTTGAAAAAAAAGGTCAGATTGATTGTGTATACACGGATTTCACAAAAGCCTTCGACAAAGTAGATCATGATATACTGCTGAATAAACTGATGGCGTATGGCTTATCTAAGAATATGCTCCATTTTTTGCTTCTTATTTGTCTGCTCGTAGTTTTGTGGTTAGATTCAATGGAAATTCATCTGTCAAATATGCGGCCAGCTCGGGTGTGCCACAGGGGTCGAACTTGGGCCCTCTGCTATTTATAATATTTATCAATGATCTCACCCAATGTGTAACCCATTCCAGTTGCCTGTTGTTTGCCGATGACTTAAAAATCCTTAAAAATATAAGTGATCACCATCAAGCTACTTTATTGCAAGAGGATATCGATAGAGTGTATAAATGGAGCATTGATAACAAATTGCATTTTAACATAGGCAAATGCTCAGTGGTGTCGTTTTTCCGCTCGCAAAAATCCATTGAGTTTAACTACGAGATGAACGGGCAGACGTTGAAACGCAATACAAGATTCAAGGATCTTGGTGTTACCTATAATGAACACTTAAAGTTCAGAGATCATATCGATGCAATCACTTCTTCTGCTTACAAAACCCTAGGGTTCGTGATACGAATGTCTCGGCAGTTATCGGACGAACGTGCTCTTAAAGCCTTGTACTTCGCCCTAGTCAGATCAAAGCTTGAATACGCCTCTGCAGTCTGGTTCCCGCACTTATACGTGGAAATCAATGCCATTGAGAAAGTGCAGAAGAAATTTTTGCGAATGTTGTATTTTAAAAAACATAGGAATTATCCCAATTGCCATCTTGTCAAAACAACAATGCTTTGCCAAGAATTTAAATTTATATCACTTCGGAACAGGAGAAATATTCAACTTGCCCAATTATGCTATAAGCTCTGGAACTACTTGATAAACGACTCATATTTAGTGGAGCAATTGAATATTAAAATTTGCAATAAAAATGTTAGATCCACAAGTATTTTCTGTATACCGCTCGTAAAACACGTCGTGCACGCTCCACTGTTGGAGATGCAGCGTCTAGTTAATAAATTGTATCTAGAAACTAATATTGATTTGTGCCTTCCTTACAAATGTTACGTAAACGTACTGTTGCACTATTACTTGGAAGATTGACCATCGACGAGCGATTTCTTGCTGGGTCCTCTACTGTTTTCTGCCGTTTTATTGTCTTTTTTCATATCTAATTATTTTTCTATCAACTGTATATATATATATATATATATATATATATATATATACATTGCCTTTGTATTTTGTATTATTGTATATAACTGTAAAGTTACACTCTCAGGTAACAAGGTGCTTGTACATGTCTGAGAGGGGAGTTTAATAAATAAATAAATTAATTTTTTTTATTTTAAACCGTTTCAATTTAATATAGGAAAATTCAAAATACGAAAATTGATTTATTTATAACAAATAAATTTTTAATATTATAAATACAACAATCAATACTTCCTTCAACAGTTTTATTTTTCTATTATTATACGTATTTCGGTATCTTTACATACCATTATCAAAGAATGGTTTGTGAAATTCTAACACCACACGAAAATATTACGTTTAGATGTTGAGAACTGCTGAGTATTGGCTCATCTTAGTTCTGACGCAGCGTTAGCTCGCGGCGACCTTTGTACCTGCCAAGTTGTAGTGCCTCCAAGTTTAAGCAAGGCATCTTTCAGGTATAAAGATGTAGTGAGTAGTTAGAGTTTAAACAGTACTCAAAGAAGTATGTGTGACTTTAAACAATATCAAAAGCGGAATTAAATCAAATTTATAAGAAATAGTAGTTTGTGCCATAAAGAAGAAAATAATAGAGAATAATGGTGAAGGAAACGAGCCGTTAATTAATTTGTTAACAGCGAATCCCAGAGTAGAGCAAAATAATTCCGGTGCACTGATGGAAACAATTCAGTCTCTTTTGCAACAAAATGCGACCATGTTAAAATTGCTGCAGGAAATGGAGTTCAGCAAGGTAATCTAGCAAGCGCGAGCTTATCCAAAGCACGAAATTTAAATATAATGCCATATTTTTCAAAAACAATAGGAGACTTCACAGGTGAGAAAGGATTGTCAGATGCGCAGCAGTGGCTGCACCAAGTTTTAAATACGGAGGCACTTCATTCATATATCGACCAGTTTATATATGAAACTGGGAAGGATCATTTAAGGGAGACAGCGAAGTTTTGGTTTACTGGTAGAGACAGGGATTTAACTAAGTGGGCAATTTTTAGAGCTGCTTTCGAAAAAAATGTTTATAGCTCGTTTGAGTAAGACCGAGTTACAGGTAACATTGAAAGAGCGAGAGACTACTACAACCTCTTACAACCAAACCAGAAGAAACAGTACAACTGTTAATTTAAACCAGCGGCGGTTTTTCCATTGGGTCAAATTGTCATTGACCTCCCAATGAAATAAGAAAAAAATAAATAATTACTTTTTGTTTGAGTATATAACATATTATACACTATAATACTTAAAACATACTTTATAGTTAATTTTTTTATGAGATTTCTATGCGAGAACGTTTATTAAGGAGCTGCCGCAAGATCCGAAAACGTTTGAATGTTTGAGTATTTCGCGCGCATTAAACGAATCTAGGCGAGGGTCAATTGGGCTGTCAGTCCCCAATTCAGCTATACGCCACCGAATAAAGCCGCCGGCTTAAAAGGTCTTCAAATGAATAAGAGTGAAATAGAAAGCCCATTGCGGTAAAATTCATATTACACAAGCTAAATGAGGATAAAATCTGCATATTAAAGACTTCAGGGTCACGGACCCAGCACTTCCGAGAATTATGCTATCAGCTGTCCGTGGTAAGCGCATACCAATAGCCGCCTAATATGCGGGATTCGCAGGTACACGACGTAGTAGTGTGAAAACTGTTGTTGGTTGTGTAATCATAATTTAGTGGAGTTGTACGATGTCCTTGCAAAATAATTTTGGATTGTGAATGCCATGTAAGAAAATGCTTTCACTTGTTTCCATGTCTGCTATTTTGTGATAATTTATTGTGTGATATTGACTGCAAACATTTAAAAACTAAAATTCAAACGCGTTTTTTATCGGTAAACCGCATGAAAAATTTTGTGCATTTTGACACACTGGCAATGTGGGTATCAATTTACAATAATTTTATTAGAGAGTGCTTATCGAAAGTCTAATAAAGACTTCTATGAAAATGTTGGTAAAAATAGATCATTTTTCCAACGTAAAGGATGGGTTTGAAATATAAGGCTACCTAAAACTTGGGTCCCATTAAACTGAACAATTTTTGTATTTATGGCGGCTCAATTTATAAAAATTTACTTATAATCGGACGAATCGCTTTCTCTACCGCATCTAAGGCAGTGAAACAGAAATTGGTTCAAGTGCTGGAATTTGGTAAAGTGGTGCCGTTTGCGTTTGACTCTGAGGCGGGTTTGGCATGACTTTCTCTTCTTGTTTTATTCACAAGCACAAGAAAAATCACTTTCACGTTCTGCTACGCTGCCACCATGTAGTGTTTGTTACGACAACCTTTATTAACAGTCAAAAGTACAAGAGTAATAGTACATGAGGTATTGAAAATTCCATTTGTTATCTGTCACCCCCGATTAGCCTTTTGTTCTCCAATGCCTACTGTCATGCCAACTGCACTAAAAAGAAGGTTGGACCTTCACGTACACCTCTTCTATTTAACACCCCTCACAGTTTCTCAGAGTTATTTTTGACAAACAGCTGAACTGGGAGAAACACTTGAAAGCTAAAGCTGAAAAAGCAAGTATGGCTTTCTGGCAGTGTCGCCGCGCTCTAGGTAAATCCTGGCGAATCCCTCCCAGAATTACCTTGTGGCTGTATACTGCCGTGAGCACTTGGCCCAGGGTCAAATAGGTTACGGCAGCAACTAAACTAAGACACGTGCAACGTCTCGCTTGTCTTAGTTTTACAGGTACTATACGCTCAACCCCCACGGTCGCCTTAGAGGTGATCTTATGCCTTCCACAACTTGATCTCTTTGTGGAGGAAGTAGCTGTGAGGACTGCTTTGAGGCTGCGCCATGAAAGGCTGTGACTCGCATTCTGGATGAGGCAATCGTCAAGACCCCTCTTTTGGACGCTATGTTAGACTACCTCCCTTCACAATATGCCTTTAATAAACACTTAAGTGTTTATGCAAATACTAGACCAACCCAGCATATGGACGTATCCATCTTTACCGACGAATCTAAAACAAGGCATGGAACGGGTGCCGGAATTTTCTCCGATGACCTAAACCTACGCCAAAGTATATCACTAGGTATTGTCACTGTCTTCCAAGCGGAGATAGTAGGAATAATGCATGGTGCAAATGCAATTCTTGAACGACAAATCAAAAACCAACGTATTGGTATCTACAGTGACAGCAGAGCCGCTTTACTGGCCCTGGGCAGTTGCAAAATTACCTCAGGTGTGTTACTGCAGTGTTGTGAAGCTCTCGACGATATCTCAAAAGATAATGTCGTTTCTCTTGAATGGGTAAAAGGACATGTCATCGACTACGGCAATGATGAGGCTGACGAGATTGGCCTCCAAACAACTTCTTTGGGGGCCAGAACCCGTAATTCTCATATCCCTAAATACATTAAGCTTTATGCTATACCAAAAATCCTTAAAAAGTTTCACACGAAGATGGGTTACCACGCAAAGCTGTCGTCAAGCAAGGGCTGCTATAACAACCCTCGCCAAAGACAGCCAAATACTGCGGGCAACTGTCTCAAAAGAACTTGCGACTAGTTGTGGGTATCTTATCTGGAAACTGAAGCCTAAAACAACACATGCACAGGATGGGACTGGCAGACAGCCCAAACTGTTGTGCATGCAACGAGGACGACGAGACGGCAGAACACGTCTTATGTTACTGTCCAGTTCTCGCAACAGCCCGAGGATCCATGTTGGGAGACTTTTGGCCTGACATGGCCAAAATCAGCAACACTCCAATGGTGGATGTCCTCAAGTACATTCAAAAGGTGGGATAGCTTGGGTGATACCCAATTTGGAGAGCTGCTGGGAAGGTAGCACAATGGGCCCACCTATTGTGGCCTAAGTGCGCGAGAGGTAACTCACCCTCCCAATTCTTAATCCATAATCCAGAAAGAGCGAGTTCAGCGACACAGCGAGAGCACAATTCTTTATTTTCATGGGAAAGTGACGAATTCTCCGATGTCCAAGTATCACATGGATGAAAACAAACTGTATCAGGGTCTTCTTCAATTTGAACGAATAGAGACGGCGGCTCGTAAAATCCGGACGAGGGGAGAGGGTTTTCCGCCCAAACGCAAAGCTTATTTAAGTTTGAAAGTGCAGGTGAAGGCTGAACCTACGGGTTAACGTGAAAAACTACCATTAAAAACAACAATAGCAGACCGATATGCTATAATTGCCGGAAATAGGACACTACGCGCCTGAGTGCCTTTTGAGAAACGCGAATTTAATTTACAAGCCGGAAGTTCAAGACGGCAGAAAGAAAGATGTTAGAGTGGGTCATGTTGAGACAGGTTCAGCCAACCATCATTATGTATTTTAATTTGGGGTTCTAAGATATTTTTGTCGTTTTTTTGTTGGAGAATAACATTAATTTTGATTTATTTTGGTTTAATATTAAGGAATGTAGTTTGGAAATATCGAGAAGAGACTGTAGGTCTTCGTTAATTTTATCACAGTTACTAATCACCTCATTAGCAATAAAGGACCTATATAACTGTGTTTCATCAGCGTAGAAATGGGCTTCACTATATTTAATAACAGATTCAAATTTTGTTGTATATAGATAAAAATTGAGGACCTAAGATTGATCCTTGAGGAACGCTTATGTCAATTTCTACAAACTTAGACACATCATTATTATAAGAAACTGTCTGTTTGCTGGTTAAATAGCTAGAGATAAGAGCAATTGCGTTGGGTCCCAAACCAAGATAAGAAAGAATGCGCAGTAGTATAGCATGACTAATTGTATCGAAGGCCTTTGAGAAGTCTAATAAAACTAAGACAGTTGCCATTCCACGATCCAGCGCTCAACAAATATCATCCGTTATAGTAAGTAACGCTGTGTTACAGATGTAACCAGGCCGGAATCCGATTGGACTTCTGGAAGTAAGTTGTTAGACTCAATATAAGGTCTTATTTGTGAGTTCATTCTTTGTTTGATAATTTTTGAAAAAATTGGAAGTATACGAATGAGCCGTAGATCCTTAAATTCATTTGGGGATTTAACTTTGGCAATCGGTATGACATGAGCTTTCTTCCAGGTTACAGGAAAAACAGAATTGGCTATACAAATATTTATCAGATGTGTTAAAAAGGACAATATGAATGGTACACAGAATTTAATCATGCCGATACTAACACCGTCACACCCAACAGCTTTGGTTGTAATAGAACGAAAAAGAGAAATGTTATCAAGGTTGGTTACCAGCTTCGGCACTGAGTTAATAAAATAATTCTTAATTTGGGTGCAATCTGATAAGTGATGCGGTAGTTCCGTAGGATTACGGGTTTTACTAAGATTTAGGAGCTGGAGGTCTTTCCAGATGCCGTTCATGTTTTTATTATTAAATTGCTTTTCAAAATAATTCTTAGTTTCTTGTCGACATACATGAGTTGTTTGATTGCGCTAGTTTTTCTATCAATTCCAAGCTTTTTCTGTTCTATAAATTCTAAATTGCAATTTATCTCGCTATTGCATCAAAAGTTTTAAATTATGCGTAAGCGGCGGTTTTTACATTTGTTAGGTAATTAAGAGAAATTCAAAAATTTGTAGTATACTAGAAAAAAATCTGCATCGGCCTATCATATATGTTGCCCCAAGAAATAGATCTTAAATACGAAAAAAAATTAATCATAATTAATCTTATAAATGGGTCTACAGGGTGTCCAAGATAAGGAGTGCATGCATGGGGATCTCGTAAACGGTAAGAGATAGAGATTCGGTTAAATGAGAAGAATTGTTCAGCATCTCAAGTACTACTATGATCCACATTCAAATCCTAGAATTTTTGCTTAATTTTCAATACAGACTGAAAAAACCAAAATTTTCAGTTTTTGTTTTTTTTTGTATAATTTGATTATTATCAAAGATAGCTCAAAGAGGTTTTGACATTATTAAGACACCTTTTTGCACAGAATTCGAATCTCAAATTATAATTTTTATAGGTCGTTCAATTTTCAAGATATTGACATTAACTTCGCTTTTTTAAATATGCCTCAAAGGCGGCCATGTCTTTAGAGACAGCAATAACATCGTAAACAGACAACAAAATAATATCTTTAAATTCGATTATTTTAGGAGGTGAATTTCTAATATTTAGATGGGCCAGTTTTAGACTTCCTTTTGACATACGGATGGGGAGATGAGCGATTGAGATAAAGAAGGATATTTAAAAAAGCAAAAAAGAATCAGAAATGTATTTAAGTGAGCGAGTTAAGTCGACGAAAAACAGCTTGCGCTCGGGCCTGTAATACAATAACATAAAAGTTAACGAGAAAATAGAAAAGTTTTCATTTGTTTCAGCACGTAATAATAAGCTAGTTGATAACTTAAAAAGACCAATTAATATATGAATTTCCAAAACCATATGAAAAAGCACAATAAGAATAATAAACATGCTATTTTTATGTTAAAAATGTAATAATAATGTTAACAAGATGTAACAACAGTAACGTAAAATCGAGAAATTGAATCCAATGTTTGAGTGCTTTATATCTTTGGCTTGAGCAGACAATGATTTTGTTTACAAAAAATTTATTTATGCGCCTTGCCTACTCCTTTCCAGAAAACCATGCTACGATATAAGAGAAATTAATTATTTTTACAGAGCTATTTAATCTTATATTCATCTGAATAATTTGAAAAACATATTTGTTTCCCCTGAGAGAAGCGTGACATGTTAACTAATTTTTATCTGCATAATGTTCCATGTCACGTAATCGAATTTTAATAATTTCCATTAACACACGACAACGCCCTATTATATAAAGAATTTTTGTTATTTCTAGCGTCAGTCTATAATTTACTTCAATACCAGAATTAGCCATCACTATAAAGGTCAACTAAATATAATTAAATCAAATTAACAATCCTTTCATTTTTTTTTCTGATTTTGTAGCAGTTTTCAAAAATGTTGGCTGCTTTTCGAAGGGCTACTTTGATAAGCAAAGATAAAAAAACTTGTGACAAGAAAAGCGATAGAGAAGATGATACTTTTGACGATAAAGTTCTAAAGCCAAAGAAAAAACATCCAGGGTTTGGTGAGAACCTCTACGATTACTTCTCGGAATATAGCAGCAGTTCCAGCATCCATGGAATTAAGTACATGGGCGAGCAAAAGCGCACCATCATAGAAAAGTGAGTATAACGTGTTATATTCTTTTGCATTAAAACATTTGCATCGTTTAATGAGGTTTCTACTGTAAATAGATTTAATTGATGTATTACTTTAGGTACGGAATTGACGGGTTCTCAATTTTTATGGCGCCTGTATTATCCCTGCATTCTTAAACGTTATGCTTTATTATGCATGGTATTGCAATTCTGAAAACGTATGCACAGCGTGTAAACAAGTTGAGCGCTCCCTTTAAAATAAGTTGTTTCCATCAAAATTGGTTTACAAAAATGGTGAAACACTTCACCTGTACTTTTGTATAGTTTATATATTTGTTACCTAGCGTATCTGCAATAGTATTATTGTTTAACATTTTACCGGCACTTCAAAGCGAGCGCAGGCCGCACTAGTAAACAGGGATATGTTTGGGGCATTAATAGCCCGGGTCAAGTACACCTAAGTTACAACAGTTAATCTTCGTGGATCTTTTATCCACCAGCTTCTTTCCTTTTTCCGTAGCGTTTTTTCTTCCACAGCTTTGTTATCCTATATTCCGAAAAATCTAGGAAAAAAGTCTCCGGAAAAAACTCACGGACAAAAGTCCATCGAGAAAAGTCCCCTGGCAAGAAAGTCTCCGAAAAAAATCTCCGGAAAGAAATGGCCTGGAAAAAAGTGTCCTGGAATAGTCTTCAGAAAAAAGTACCTTGAAAAAATAGTCTCCGGAAA
Organism: Ctenicera cuprea; assembly: GCA_958336395.1. Classification (NCBI taxonomy): domain Eukaryota; kingdom Metazoa; phylum Arthropoda; class Insecta; order Coleoptera; family Elateridae; genus Ctenicera; species Ctenicera cuprea. The sequence goes on from OY284489.1 coordinate 36,322,534, forward strand.
AAAAATTCCCCTGAAAAGAAAGCTTCCGGAAAAAAGTCTCCTGGAAAAAAGTCTCCTGGTAAAACGTCTCCGGAAATAAGTACCTTGGAAAAAAGTCTCTTGGTAAAAAGTCCTCGGAAAAAACGCCACCGAAAACAGTTCCCGGGATAAAAGTCTCTATGGAACAAACCTCAAAAACTTCAAAAAGAAAAGCAAAACCCATAAATACACAGAAATGTTTTTAATAAAAAATAAGTTTATCTAAATATAGGATAAAGTTGCATTTTTTTATAGTGCTCATCGTTGGCAATGAGTTTATTAAAAAGCTTATATTTTAATTATACCGGTAAATTCGGGGCTAGTTGAATTGCTAGATTATTATTATTAGATATAAAAAAGAAAAACTGAAGCCGTTTCCGGGCACAAAAGGCAAAATAGCCGACTTTCGGTTTAACTGAAAAGCTGTTCTATATTTGATTTTGGAAATGGGATACTGTATTTTTTAAGTTAATTCAATTGTATGACAAATTCTTATTGAAAAACGGTATGCCAATATATGCGTAAAGTAATAATGAGAGCCACCGAGAAGAGAGTGAAAACAGAAGAATGAATTGAAAGAAATCATGAAAGAGCTAATGAGAGAAATAGCAAAAAAAGCAGCCGAATTAAAGAAACGAATACAAGCCCTAGAGCCTGCAAAACAGAAAACGAAAAGAAGATGAAGAGAAAAGATAACATCATAATAAAAAGAATGCGATTTCGAGAAGACAGTGAAAAAGAAGAAGTAAAAGAATATTCTAAACCAGAAACAACAGCTAAATGCGAAAATAAGAAAGGCGTACGTAGTCAACAAGAAACACCAGAAACGGAAAATAGCGGAAGTGGAATCCTGGACAAAAAAACAGGAAATAATGAGGGCCAAAAATGAACTAAAAAACTCAAAAATATAAATCGATAGTAACTTAACGATCGAAGAGAGACGAGTACAAAAGGAAGTTAGAACATTGTCGGAGAAGAAAAAGACAAAGGTAACAGGTTGAAGACTGGATACTAAAAAATAACAATTCATTACGAAGAATATAGATGAACAAAGAGAAACAGGGGCTAACAGCATGTATAAAACAAAGGTTAGTACCAAAAAACTACCCGGGAAAGAAGTATAAACACGATAAGGAAGACAACACACGCAATGAAAAAGAACATGAGATTGGAACAAGAAAAAAGAAAAGAAATATTATACATTGCAACATGGAACGTCAGAGGAACATATATGTGGAGGGGCAATGAAAACTTCGATAGAGGAAGTCAGAAGGTATAAAATAGACCTAGTAAAAAGTAAGACACCACTACCCGCCAGAAAACAATGTTCCTCCGCCAAAAAATGGGGGTTATAAAACCAAATTGCTTCACTAAATGGTCGGGTGGGGAAGGGGAGCTCTACTCCAATATGAAGACAGAAGTTCAGATGTGTATTCTACGCATTTCAAATAGCGCTATATTCCTACCACTCCCAATGCTTCCCAGTATAAATTTTTCTATGTTTCATAAATGTACGTAAAATTGTGCAGTTTAAATAAATAATCTTAAAAAAACGATATTGGAAAATCGATTTGCGATTTCACAGGTAAATATTGTTTACAAAATGAAAATACTAACAATATAATAGTACACATACCAGGTGTCAACGAATCTATTAGACAAGTCATAACTTCTAGAATATTAGGTGTATCAAAATGAGATTTGGTATAGGTAAATGGTATGTGAAGAGGAGAGCTTTCGCATATTTTTCACTTTCCGGTTACTTCCGGTTTCACCGGAAATGGCTCCGGTTGTGATTTTTTAAATGGAACACCCTGTATATTCTAACATTTTTGGATTTCTGAGACAATTCTGGATCAGAATGTGACATTTTAAAAAGTTTTTACGCCTACTTCATTTTTTTAGTCACTTTTAATATTGCATCTAGGTGGCCGTGATCGGACGTAAACTAATCTGAGGACCTCAGGTGGCGTCAGAAAAGTACAATCGCAAAGTTGTAGTGACTGGTATGATAGATAGGAATAAGACAAATTGGCAAAATTACATTTTCGTGTCTAACTATTATTTTTCAAATGGCGGCCATTTTTTGACAAGCACTTTCCGAAAAAAGTATTTTTTGACAAATCTAACGATACTAATTTATTTGCGATTGGATTAAAAATAAGAACATAAATTAAATATTACTAAGGAAAATACTGGATAATAATTTATTTACTTTTGTCAAGTGTGCCATGGATAGCCATGATGCATAATATTTTGCAGTTATTTTTATCTACCTTTAGCAGTTTTACGGCGAATTTACTTCCAACAAGATGGAGCACCCCCTCATAATACCAGAGAAGTTCTTAATTACTCAATAGAGCATTTTAAAAATCAAGTTATTGCAACGGATGGTCCAGTACGGTGGCCTGCCCGCTCACCGGATCTCACTGTGCTCGATTTCTTTATTTGGGGATATGTTAAAGAAAGGGTCTACTATGCAACAGCCCCAGCCACTCTTGAAATCTTAGAAGAAAGAATTCTACGGGCATTTAGAACTATAATGCCTCAAATGTTACGAAACGTGTTGAGAGAAACAATTAAACGAGCTGTAATGTGTCTTGAACAAGGAGGAATGCACTTTGAAAATTTACTACAGTGAAAGTTAATAAATTATTATCCATGGCACACTTGACAGAAGTAAATAAATTATTATCCAGTATTTTCCTTAATGATATTTAATTTATGTTCTTATTTTTAATCCAATCGCAAATAAATTAGTATCGTTAGATTTGTCTTAAAATCCTTTTTTCGGAAAGTGCCTGTCAAAAAATGGTCGCAATTTGAAAAATAATAGTTAGACACGAAAATGTAATTTTGCCAACTTGTCTTATTCCTATCTATCATACTAGTCACTAAAACTTTGCGATTGTAATTTTCTGACATCACCTGAGGTCCTCAGATTAGTTTACGTCTGATCATGGCCACCTAGATGCAATATTAAAAGTGACTCTAAAAAAAATAAAGGAGGCGTAAAAACTTTTTAAAATGTCACATTCTGATCCAGAATTGTCTCAGAAATCCAAAAATGTTACAATATACACGGTGTTCCATTTAAAAATTCAAAACCGGAGCCATTTCCGGTGAAACCGGAAGTGACCGGAAAGTGAAAAATATGCGAAAACTCTCCTCTTCATATACCATTCACCTATACCAAATCTCATTTTTATACACCTAATATTCTAGAAGTTATGACTTGTCTAATAGATTCGTTGACACCTGGTATTTTCAAAAATAAAACAATTGCTAAAAAACTTTGATTACGAAATTTTCAAACTGATCAAAACATTTTAAATATTTTCAAAATTGACAAAATTTTGAAATTTTAACTTTTTCAGTATCGAACTTTTCCATACATTTCCAATTCAAAATATGAAGTTTCCAAAATTTACAAATTTACAATTCTTGGGGTGACTCGAAAGATAAGCTGTTAAATTTCTCCACTTGTTTCCACTGATTGGTTGCTAATGAACGCTTATTTTGATAGCAATCAAACAAGGCCCGATATGCAATGGGATAATTTTCATTGGTTATGGGCAAATTATAAACAACGTACAATGTAGTTTTGAAAACCACACAATCAAGTAATGAAATATCTCTGTTTGATAATGCTGCAGTGTCATGAGTCGATATTCCTAAATGTGTCCAATAATTTCAAATTATCGTTGAAACCTGTAAGGTAATTTGAAGCAAGCTTATATCCGATTTCGAAATGTTTTATTGGTATCACCTGCAGTTGGCGCTGAGGGGGGATAATGCGTCCGTGATACAATTAACTTTGAACACTGCTTTGTCTGCCTGTTGATAAATCCATCCTCAATTCGAAGTATAGTACTAAAACAATAAAACTTGAATACGAGTTGTCAAGCTTTTTCTAGTATGGCTCATACTTGCAATTGAGAGCTATATTTCGCTAGGCTTTCATCTGCATCATATAGCCCATTTGTAGCAAAGGGAAACGCACAATCTTTTAGTTCGGGCGAACCCCTTTCAAAAATGTGTAATTTTACGCCCCCCCCTGTTTGTTAATCATTTTTAATTTACTCCCCCCCCCCCCCCCCCCATCTGGAAGATTCTTGCGCAGGGGACGCGCTCTGCAATTTTGGAGAACCTGCACGTCGACCCTTTTTCCAAGATTTTCCTTATTTTGCGACGAAAAATGGACTGTATCAATGCTAGAAAGATGATTTTTCTTCTTTCCTATATTTTCCGGCATAACATAACAAGTGATATAATTATTATTAAATATTTTCAAGTTGAAACCGACCTGCAGATTCAAGGAATGCGAAGCACAAGTTGATTGTACTGCTTCAGTTTTAACAAGAATAATTCATCAATTGTTAATCACAAAACGAGCGTTATTTAGCAAGGCAATATAATGAATAAGAAAATACGGCTAACCTAAAATTATTTTATTATGTGTCATTTCGACAATTAGTAATAAAATGTTGGATAATTATAATGACGGTATTTCTTGGTATTGCTATGCTTACCGCTTCAATTATTTCACTTACATTTACTGCTCCCCAACCACTTGTATTCATTGCTTAAGTAGATTCACAAAATGCAAATTAATTAATTTGTCAAAATTTGATTACAGCTATTTATGTTTGTTATTATAGTTTCTATGTTTGTAAGGTGGTTACCAAAGAAACGTGCGTAAATAATGCACAGATTTCTATAGAAAGCTGTGAAATAAGGTGATACGTTGTTTTTGTTTTTTATTACCACCGTGATAAAATGTAGTTAGGCATTTTTATGCATCTGATTGATTTAAACAGCGTCACATGACGTATGAATTATATTCTCAGTCATAATATAACAAGTGATATGATTATTATCGATGATATTGTCGAGTTGAAACCGAGCTGCAGTTTCAACAAGTGCGAATGCACGAGTTGAATGGGCTGCTTCGGTTTTAACGACAATAAGTCATTGCTAATTAATCATAACACTAATTATATTTAGTAAGAATATAATGAATAAAACATTATGGCTACCAAAATTATTTTTTAGGTATCATTTTATTGTAGTTGCTATGACCGTTTGTTACCAACGCAACTTATGCAAATAGGATTTTTTGTTTTTATTTTCCCATACTTCTAGTGTGCGTGCGTGCGTGCGTACGTGCGTGCGTGTGTGCGTTCGTGCGTGCGTACGTGCGTGCGTGCGTTCGTGCGTGCGTACGTGCGTGTCTGCGTGTGTGCGTGCGTGCTTGCTTGCGTGTGTAACGCCTCAGAAACTTCCGAACGAATGGTTCGATTGCGATGAGCTTCTAAATATGGGAGTGTCGTGTCCAGCTGACTCGCCTATATTTATTTTGTGTATTGCTGTGATTAGTTCCTCATATGTTATTGCCTTTCCGTCGTCTTTTTCTCTCTAAGTTTCCATAACATTTATCTACATATTTTTGTCTTGCGCTTAACTGTTGTTGGAACCTAATAATTTCTCAAAATATTCTTTCGCTCTCGTCATGATGTCATCTTCCCTCGTTATTAATGGTCTTTTCTTCGTTTTTATCTGTCTCAAGCCTCCGCAAGCATTGTTTTTCTTTTCTCATACCTTTCAGTACTGTATAGAATAATTTCTTTTGGTTGCGTTTACTATCATGTTCGAGCCTGCGTTCAAACTTCCCCCACGGTTTTGTTTTTGCTGTGGGGATCAGGGTTTTTTACCTTCTTCCTTTGTTCCTTATATTTGTTGATTCTTTTTTTTTAGACGTGTAAGTGTTCCTTCCATAGTTTCTTCTTTTCATTTACTTTAATTTTTTTTTTCGCGGTCCACCAATATGTTCCCTTCCTCCATTTTATATTTATTGTTTTGCCCCAAACTTTTTCTGTTGCTGTTAGTAGATTTATTTTAAATTTTTCCCACAACCTCTCTAGTCCCTTCTTTGCTGGGTCTCTCTCATTCTTTGCTGTCTTATTTCGCTGCTATCAGGTATTTTTCTTGCATAGCTTTTTCCTTTAATCTGTGTGTTCTCATTCTTTCGTCTGCAGGTTTTGTTTTATCCATCTCCCCTTTTTCTCGCCCTTCTCTTTCCTGGATAGATGCAATCACTACATAATAATCTGTCCCTAGATCGGGTCCCCTCATTACTTCTGTTACCATTCCTTTTTGTCCATCTATACTATTATGACGTCTATGACTGATTTGTCGTTTTTGGTAGGCTTTACCCTAGCATACCTATGCATTTCCGTTCAAATAATCCCTTACACTGCACTACTTGCACTATAGAGTGGAGCGCTATCCTACACGAACCATTGTGTGTTTATTTATTATGCAACGAACAAGGCAAAATATTTTTTTTTGTTTTTGTGTTCAATAGACTCTTGTTAACCATACAATGAATTATAGGTATAAGTTTTTTCGGCGAGTAATCTACAGTTTCCTACTATAATACTTGTGTATAGCTAGTAGTAACAAGTTACAAGAAAATACATTCAGGACCGTGTACGGAGAACTGGTTGTGTAGACAAGAAATTCCCGTAAACATTTCTTTTTGGGCAGCTGCCCGCTCTTGCCCCTCCCTGCTTCTGCTTCTTAATAGAACTCCGTCCTATCCTATTTATGGGGATGTCTGTTAATCTATATTTTCTGTACCCTATCTTGACTTTTTAACCCTTACGTTCTTAATCCTTAGCCACATCTCTGATTGCTCTAAAAATTTTGCCTTCGGTTATGGTCATGTCAGTATTTATGTAGATATCTAGGTCTTCAGTTTGTAGCAGTTTTCTAAAATGTTTTGTTCTGTTCCCAGTTCTTCAGTATTACTACACATTTAGTTTTTGTGACTGAATACGCGTTGGTAATCACCGGGTACTAGCTTCTTATTTATGAAATTCTTAGCTCCATTTTTATTACCTTTCTGTTAGTTGTGTCCACATTGATTCCTGTGATTACGATTTTATTTATTCTTTTGTCTCTTTCTTGTGATCTAATTCGTAGTCCAGTCCATCAACCGGGTTTTGCATCAGTGCGCTCTCGTTTTTCTACTGGTTTTGTATTTTGTTTATCTTGTCTCGGCATTATTATTTTCGAATTCTATAGTTTTCTTTTTGGATACTGTAATTTCCTGACTTTATCTCTTCTCTTATTTTTACCGTCCATTTTCTAAGTGAAATTTCTTTGCCGACAGAGGTAACATCGAACGTGGGAACACGAATGCGCACGCACCGAGATGGAAATCGCTGCAAGACTGTAACTGTCGCACTTGCCTGCAATCCCGCATGCCTTGCTTGGCTTACTTTTGTCAGTATTACTCCACTTGCGTGTAGGGATAGGTTGCTCACAGATGATCATCTACGTGAATACGCCGATAGTAGTAAATTTATAGAAAAATTCAAAAAGGAAAACCGCAATGTCCACATTTGAGTTTTTCTGTGTTAACAGAATTCCATTATTTTTACTCAAATAAAGGTATACACTAGATACGCTAAATGTTGCAGTATTTTACTATCTATTGTGCTTTTAAAAAATACTTCAAAGTTAAATAAAATTTTGTATCATAACGAGTAGATATGAAAAGCATAGGTAAACTTATACCTAAATGCTTTTACAAAATGAACTGTATGCTGTATTTTGTTAAATAGGTATATTGTTGGTGTACACATAATAATTACACACAGCTACTTCAATTAGTTATTGCAACAGTATATTTCTTTTATTGCTAAAAACTGACAACGCAATTCATACCAGATACTGTTACCATTCTGCTCCGCCTCGTTTGTCGGCACATACATATTTGGTGGGACTAAAACTCGTTCGTGGAAAAGAAGACAAAAATGCGCCATGTTCTTATTAATAATTATTTCGACATATAAACCTTAAATAAAAAATCTCTTGTAAAATTATTTATAAGTTCTAGCTTTGCTTAGTTGAAGTCCATATTTATTAAATATACATAAAATACTTTACTACTTCAACAATATTTATTTATTTTAAGGCAAAAATAAAAAAATATTGTTGAAGTAGTAAAGCATTTTATGTATACTCAATCTTGTAAAATTGTTGCCCTATTATTTGTAATTGCTACACCACCATTTTTATATTTTTATCGTTAATAACAAACTTAAAAACAAAATAAAGGTAAAATGCTGGAAAATATTCCATAAAGTTTTCCTATTTTCATAATAATTGGTATTCGAGGAATTTTGTGGCTGCCAATTACAAATCCAGAATCTAAATGATAAAAATCAAGATAGTGCATTCAATATAGCAGAAATATTCATAAAATTATCTGAATTGCATAAAAATTGGTATTCATGGAGTTTTGAGGCTGCTAATTACGAATCCAGGATCTACATTATAAAATTCAAGATGGCAGAATAATTTCAGAAATTTATCCGAATTGCATGAAAATTGGTATTCGTGGGGTTTAGGGCTGCTAATTACGATTCCAGGATTTAAAATAGAAAATTCAAGATGTCGAAACAAATACGGCGGAAACATTTTATAAAGTCGTCCTATTCTGATACACGTTGGTGTGTGTCGGGTTCTGGGACTGATAATTAAGAAACCACGACCTAAATCATGCAATTCAAAATACACATTTAGTGAGAACACGCTAAAAAGAACTTTTTTTGTCGTATTTTTAACTCGTCTATTTTTTCGTTTAATGGCAAATATTCTCTGCCCTTAATATATTGCTTCTTATCTTTCGGGTATCGCTTTCCGTTTGTAAAACGCTGGGCTAGTGCTTTATTAAAAATGAGCAAGTTGATTTAATTCAAACTCAATCGTTTGTTTGAAATCTGGAAATTGTGGAAAAATCAATAATCGGGGAATCACTTCATTCTTCGCTAACAATCTGTTGCAAATATGAGGCATACTTGGGAAAGTTTATGGCAGCTTATATTCAAGATTTAATTTTGTAGAAATACTTGAAATTGAGGATGTTATTCGTAAACAGGCAGACAAAGCAGTTTTCAATTGCCCCTTCAACGCCTACTTCAGGTGATAAAATAAAATATCTTCGAAATCGGATATATGGTTGCCATTTCAAACAAGTGTTTAGTCTTTGCCTTGTGACTTTTCTTGTTTATTTCATATTTGTTTTAATCAGTGGTCATTTTGGCTAATTTTGTAATTGTATTTAACCTCACTTTTTGTTTGAGATTGATTAGAACTTTGGGGTTTTTTCCATTAATCTACGCTAGTATTTGTTAACTTTAGCAGTTCTGTCAATTGATTCTTGATGTTACTTACTAGTTTTTACCTGGTTGCGGTTATTTGATGTATTTGGTGGTGATGGCCAATTCGGGCGGCCCTAAACTGGGCACCGTCTAGCTGCTTTTTAATCTTACCTCCTAAATTGGGCACTGGACTCCGGATTAGAAATTTTGTTTACAACTAAACTGGGCACTTTATCGGTTTACGGATAATCTTGAGTTTGCTCTCTTGCAAGTTAATAATAATTAAATCATTTAAATTAAATTTTTTTCCATGCGAGAATTATTAAAATTTTAAACATAACTACCATTAAGGTTGTTCTTTTATTAAATGCAAAAAAATTGATACATCCAAAAATTATACTTAGAATTAATTATATCTGCAAAAAAACAGCTCTACTTTCTATTTATTTTTTTTTGTAAAAATACCCCAAACATTTTAAATATTAGAGCCCACCTATTTCATTATACTGACTAATTTCACTAGTTTACAGCCATTTTGTACACTGGATGCGACTATGTTTTTTTAATGTACTTTGGGCCGATAAACTCGAAACTCACATTAAAATTTTTTTATGGATTAGTTTTCGAGATATAAATTTTTTAAGTTTTTTTCGGAGGTAGTTTGACTATTTGGAGCATATCTCGAGTTAGAAACGACCAATCTGATCGTTCGACACGTCAAATTGAAGAAAATCGAATCACCAACAAATGTTACTAACATTGTTTTCCAATCGCTTTAGTAGTTTCAATGTAATGGGCCACAATATGAAAAAAATGTTTTATTTTTGGCCCAAATGAAAATCTAAAATTCATTCTACCGTCGTGGAAAAGTAGAAATCGTGAAAATATGCTTAGTTTCTTATTTTATATGTAGAGAACAAGGTATTTATGATGAAAATGTATGGAGAAATACCGAAATGATCAATTACACTGGTCAACAATGATTTTAGGGAACGATGTACAAATGTATTTAAAGCATTCCCCGTTTTTATATAAGGCTTTAACAAATTGTTTCATGAGTCCTAGCTTAATATGGAGTGGTGGGAGAATGATATTATCTCTGTCAAGCAATGGCTCGTTCACGATGTTCGCTGTACCTATAGTCAAATTTTCTCTTAGTGGCCATGTCTTCTTCGTCCAATGATCCTGCTTTGCTCTACTATCCCATAGACGGATGAAGCAAGGGTACTTCGTGCATCCACTTTGCTGTCCAAGCAAGAAATTCACCATCTTTAAATCAACGCAAACAGACCACTGGTGGTCCTGATAGCGGATCTTCTGCAAAACCATTTTTATGTTTTCATATTCTTCTTTAAATTTCGTTGAGTGGCCAATTGGAATGGATGCATAGCGATTTCCGTTGTGCAGTAGAACACATTTCAAGCTTCTTTTAGAACTGTCAATAAAAAGCCGCCATTCTTTTGGTTGATATTTAGGCAAACCCATTTCTAAAAGAAGTCCTGGAATGTCATTGCAATAAACAAGCTCTTCACTTTCGCTGAAGTACGGGAGAATTGCCTGCTCTCTTGTTCTGTAAGTTGTTATTGTAACTTCTGGCTTTAGACTTTTTTTTTTCTTTTAATCTGCATGCTAGAAGTTCAGGCGCTTGTTTTGACAGATTTAGATCCCGTACCAAATCATTCAGCTCGTCTTGAGAAAACTGTTGTGGTGTTGATAAGCTCCTATTATATTCACTTTCACTAGAAGACTGTGTGGTGGGCTGTGAGTTCGGCAGTACTTCGACATCTGACAACGGAAGCGCGGACTGTGAGGTAAAAACTGGAATAGGAATTGTTTTACTGTGTGGTAAAGGTCGCCTGGCTGACTCCAAATTAAGATATTTCCACGTACGTTTCTTGTAGCGGTTAAAGCCTTTCACAATCACAACACAAAAATAACAATCGTCGTGATGGTTTTTCGGTTCTGTCCACACCATAGAGACACCAAAGTTTAAGCTACTTCTCTCTCCTTTTGTCCATTGCCGTAGAGACTCTACACAGGTTTTACAAACATTATGGGGAACCCAAGGTTTGTCTTGCTTCCCAATTGTAAACCAAAATAAGCAAGATATGCTTGTTTTACAAAATTAGTAATATTTTGCCTTTGTTTCTCCACAGTGTAATCACCACAAACGTAGCAGAATACGTCTGGATGGTTAAGGCAAGCTCTTCGTGACGAACTCATATCTATGCGAACGCCTAAAATACTGTATTAATATGATGCTTGCAGAAACTAAGTAATATAAAAACACGTCTTTCTTCCACGGCTCGCTCTACACAACTAAGTAAATGAGTACGGTAACGTACAAGCAAACTGTTGTGACATGTCGCGACATGTCGCAACTTGTTACAACGTGTCATAACAAGCGTCTGTTTAGCGTAATATAAAAATTACAACGGTCGGATACTAGGCAGACGTCAAGAAAGTGCAGTGTTACTGAGGTAAATTCTAAATTTGAAGGTTGGCTTTAGTTTTTTAGATAATTTATCTAAAAAACTAAAGCCAATTCAGTAAAAACAAAAATTGTTTTCAAATTCAATGCCCCAAAGTACCCTAAAATCACATAAACATCTTCGGCAACGAAAAAATATTTTTTTTGTTGGTCTGTGCTATAATTGATGTGTGAAAGTACAAAAATTCAACCTTTTCTCTATTTTTGTATTTGTTCCTTATTTATAGCGTATAATACTGTTTAATTCATTCCGTTTATTTGTATTGTACTATTTCAATATAATATTAGTAGAAATGTAAAAAGAGGGGGAACTGTTAATTAGTCCAACGATCGTAAGCATTGAATAAAGAAGGCCAAGCGTTCGCTTATTTGACAACCTTATTTTAAAGTCTTTCCTTTGCAAAAATCAAGGAAGGGGTTTTTGACGGTCCACAAATAAAGAAACTGATAAAAGATGAAAAATTCCAAGCATATTGGTCATCCGATCAGGCTGCAGCCTGGAATTCGTTTAAGTTAATCGTTTCTGATTTTCTTGGAAGAAATAAAAGCCCGAACTACGAGATAATCGTTGAATATTTGCTCCAGAAATATGCAAAAATAGATATGGAATACTGTTATTCAATTATTTGCCTTTCATTTGTTTTATTTTTCCAACAGGCGTAAATATGTCTTTAAAAAATAATTTTTTGCATTCGCACCGGCATTTTTTCCCTGAAAATCTCGGTGACGTAAGTGACGAGCATGGTGAGAGGTTCCGCCAAGAGATGAAGACCGTTGAGCGGCGCTACCAGGGATTCTGTGATGAGAGAATGATGGGAGATTATATCTGGTTCCTCATAAGCGAAACAGATTCTAAAAAGAACAGAAGACACGGCAGGAGCCAAAATTAATTGAAATAAACACAAATTATATTGAAATAGTACAATAAAAATGAACGGAATAAATTAAACTGCATTATACGTTATAAATAAGGAAAATATACAAAAATAGAGAAAAAGTTGATTTTTGGTACTTTAACATGTCATTTATAATTGATCATAACTTCGGTATTCCTCCATAGATTTTAATCGTAAATACCTTGTTCTCTTCGTAAAAGTACAAACTCAACGTACAAAATAAGAAACTGGGAATATTCATACGATTTCTACTTTTCCCCGGCGATAGAGTGAATTTTCGATTTTCATTCAGGCAAAAAAACAATTTTTTTTCATATTATGGCCCATTGCACTGAAACTACTGAAGCGATTAGAAAACAATGCTAGTAACATTTATTGGTGATTCGATTATCTTTAATTTGACGTGCCGAACGATCAGATTGGTCGTTTCTAACTCGAGATATGCTCCAAATAGTCAAACCACCTTAGAAATAAACAAAAAATTTTTAAATTCATATCTCGAAAACGTATCCATAAAAACATTATTTAATGCCATTTTCGAATTTAGCGGGCCAAAGTACATAAGAAAAATATAGTGGCACCTATTGTACAGAAAATTTTATTCAATTTGTAAACCAGTGATTTTTGTTCTTACAAATTCATGTCGGAGTTTTGCTTTAGAATCTTTAATTGTTTGATAAATGTTTTGTAATTTAACATATGTATCAGTTTAAAACTCAATCAAATTCAAAAGTCGATTCCATCATAAACACGGGACGAGCGTAAGTAAAGATTACAGAAACGTAAATGCCAAGATCAAATCAAAATCAAATTTTTCTAGTATTTATTAGGAGAAATTAAGTGTTGGAGTTTTGACAATTTTCTAAACATAAATATGATGGGCTAGGGGCTACAGATAACGTTAATGATCTGCAACGATGACCGAGTTCCCAGTTTAGGTAGCTTTGAAAGGTAAAAGTAGTTCAGAAGATTCAGGGATTAAGAAAGTGCCCAGTTTATGCACGCCTGCCAATTCTGTCTGAAACATGTAGCAATAACTTAGTAAACATTTTTTTTTATTACGCTTTATTCCTGATTATATGGGACACTTTTCTTTTAAAGATAATAGATATTGCTAATTGAATTTTCTGAAAAATAATACTCAAAAATACACTCAGAAAACCAAAAAAATATATAAACGATATTAGTATATTATTATATGAGCGATTATGACAGCCATTATTCACGAAGATGATGTTTGAGCCCACGAGCCGCAGGCGAGTGGCGCAAATCATCCGAGTGTATAATGGCCATAATCGCGAATGTGATACTATGCTTTTTCTACACCTATTAAACAAATAAATTAGACTCGTTTTAGTGGTCGAATTATTAGTTTGCACAGATTGTAAAACGTAAACAAGCAATATGGCGATACACTTGGCTGTCACGTGAGTCGATTGTCAGCCGCAGAAAGAGTTGATCGCGGGCAATTTAAAATATCATCGAATCAGCGAAACAGTGATTTTAAATTTGTGTTTTGTGATTGGTCGGATACAGTGAATTATGAATCCATAATTCACTACAGTGAATTATAGGTACGATTTTTCACGAAAAAAATGCTAATAATTGTTATATAATTAAATAGGTGTAGAAAAAAGTATTTATTACGTTGAACCATACCCATGATCACGCTTTAAAAGCTTGCATTAAAAAATATTCCGTTAGTCACTTATTACTTCAAAATTGGCTAACTCTTAGTTTAAAAACGCGTTTACCTAATAAACCGCAGATATTAGACATAGGAAAACTCTACTCTTCTAAAAAAAACTAATAATGCATTAAAAAAATATAGTACTAGGTAGGGTGTTCTATTTAAAATAAAACAGTTGTTTATTATCACTTAAAAAGTAAAGTGAAAATAGTTTACAGTGATGCAGAACTATCCACCGAATAACTTTTTTACTGTTTTAAATACTAAAGGCGTAATGCAAGACATCCTGTTTACGGGGGGCGTAAATTTTTGCAGCACTCTTAGAAATTTGAATTTTCGCAAAAAGAGGTAGCTTCGATTTAAAGAACGCCAACCTAAGATTTCTATTTACAAATTGGGTTTTAACATAATATAGTAACTACTGCTTTAAAAGTAAATGAAGAAATGATAATTTTAATAGCAAATTTTTAAGACTAATACCTTGTAGCTTGATATTTTGCTTTAAGAATAGTATGGATATCTTTGTTAAAATAGAACATAATTTTATACATTGATTAAATATCATCATATAAGTTGGCTATATCTTTAAGACCAGTAAATATGGCTATGTAAAATTATTAATTACGATAGTGAATTATGTCGGTAACACAGAATCCCAATTGTAAATAACAGTCTCAATAATCAGTATTAATTTTATGAATCCAGCTGTATCACTTTAAAAAACACAGGGTATAATAACCATGCTTTAATATGTATTATAAGACAGCATTTAGTATTGTGGTATTAATGAAAAGACAAACGTAATCTAATAGCTTATACAGTTAAAAAAGAAATAATTTAGTTTTAATCAGTTTTCTAAGTCCATATTAATGTAACAGTTTTCGAAAAATACTATACAAGAACTGCCAATACATGACTCTCTTGGAATCGATGTCTATCGATTCGTGTTAGATTTTGTAATAAATCGTGAGACAGAATGTTGTAATTTAAAATCCTTCTAAAAATGTAAAGATATGAACGATTTGTTGTATGTGAAAGTTCAAGCAAAATACTGTGTTCGCTTTTTGTCTCTTTGTACCGCTATACCCATTTACATGACAGTTGAACACCGCTAATTAATTTTCTATTAATTTTAGGTTGTGGTGGTTAGTCGTTTTTGGAGCATCACTTTATATTTGTATCTACATGATTATCAAAACTTATGAGAAATGGGAAAGTTCTCCTGTCATCGTTAGCTTTGCTCGTAGCTCGACCCCTGTATGGCAGGTACCCTTTCCAGCTGTGACTATTTGTTCCGAAACAAAAACCAAACAAACTGTTTATAATTATACCGATGCTTATCAAAGAAATCAAGAAAATAATTTAACTTTAGAGGAGTAAGTTCTACCCAAAACTAGTTTTTCACTATTTGTCTCTTTATTTTTGCCAGAGAGGGAAAAATGGAAAAGATTAGTCTTGTGTGCGACAGTCATCTTCATCCCGAAGGAAATAAAACGATAAACTACGACACACTTGATTTTCTGACTAAGGTAAAACATTACTTATTAATTAGATATTTTAGTAGGTATAGTGTAAGGATTATAGGTAGTGCAGTGTACCCTCAAGTATCCGGGCTAATAGAGAAGGGAAGAAACACATAGGTAATTATCTATGTTTTCAGTTGCTTATTGAAAACATAGATACAGAATTATTTAATTATACATACACCGTGTCTATAAAAGACCTGAACAAATTTGATATGTAATAATACCTAAACTGGAGATGATGGAAACATTAGTACATTATACACTAAGGGAGAGGAACGTCTTATTTTTCCTGAGGTGTAATTTGAAGCCCGGGGGCTACAAATACATCAAGGGAAAAATGGCGGTCTCTCCCGAGGTGTATATACTATTTTTTTTTTCACGATCGGGAGTAGAAACACTTAATTTCATAAATAAAGAATTATAATAAATCGTAGCGAAATTACAATATTTAGAAGCCTTTGGGATGTTTCCAAGCAACGCACCATGACAACAGACATTTGTTTACAAAATTAAATTATATATATATATATAATCTTGACCCATTTACTTTTCGGGTGTAGGGTGTTTTACATACTTACTACAGCTTTTTATACTGTAGTTAACAATATACAGACAAAATTAAATTACTGCTCTAAATCAATATCCACTCTAATAATTATTCCACTAAATTTACACTATTTAAACTCGATTTTCCGCACTTCACTATACGCCTTTAGCCACACTATTTACACACATCTTGTGTTTACTAATTTCCAAATCTTTTGCTTCCTTCTTCAGTTAAGTTTTAACCATTGTAGTTATGTACAAATTTTGCCCATTCTCTTTTATTTTGTGCTAGTGCCTCTTGCCAGCTTCGGTTTCTCTTCTTCAGGCTCTCCGATATCACCTCGTCCCATCTTTTCCTTGGCCTTCCTCTTGGTCTCTTTATGTTTGTTTTAGTTTGCCATATCGTTTTGGTTTGTTTACTGTTATCCATTCTACTTAGGTGCCCGAACCATCGCAGCTGTTGTCTTTCTATTATGGCCTTCCTTATTGGTTCTACCTCTAATGTTTTCCGTATTTCTTCATTTTTTAATCTATCTCTTTTCGTTACCCCCATGATTCCTCTTAGGTACTTCATTTTGATTGCTTGTATTTTGCTCTCTTGTTGTTTAGTTAGCGTTCAGCTTTCGCACCCAAACGTTAATATTGGTTTAAATATCGTGTTATATACCGTTAGTTTTGTCTTTTTATTTACTTCTTTTTTCCCGATGAAGTTATTACCTAGGGCGTAGTACACTTTGTTGGCACTCTCTATTCTATTATTTATTTCAGCTTCGTTTTTCCCATCTTTCTGTATTGTGACCCCAGATATTTGAAACTGTCTGTTTGTTCCATCTCTCTCCCATTAAGTTGGATCTTTGTTTGTATATTGTTCTTTCCAATTACCATTATTTTCGTCTTTTCTGTATTTATCTTTAGGTTGCGTGCTTGTAGTGGTCTATTCCATGTTTCTAAGTTTTCTTTTAATTCCTTTTCGTTTTTGGCGCATATCATCAGGTCGTCTGCGAACGCACACTCTGTTATGTATATTGGTTCCATATATCTGTATCCCACGTGAACCTTCTTGATGTGCCCTTTAACTTCTTTTGTTATGTCATCTAATATAATGTTGAAGAGTGTTGGGCTCAAAACTCCTCCCTGTCTCACTCCCTCTTTTGTCACAAATTCTTCTGACTCCGCGTTGTTTGTCCTAACATAGTTCCGAGTGTTTTTGTACAAGCTAGCTATATTTTTCCCCAGTCTGCTCCCAATTCCTCTTCTCTTCAGGCTATCCCAGAGTCTTTTCCGCGGTACACTATCGAAAGCCTTCTGTAGGTCAGTAAACGCAACATACATATCCTTATTGTATTGCTTTTCTATCAATTGTTTTATTGTGAATATGTGGTCCTGGATTCCCCTCCCCTTTCTGAATCCACTTTGCGACTCCTCCATGTGTGTCTCTATTTTAGCTTTCAGTCTATTGCCTAGAAGTCTCTCATATACTTTACAAACATTGCTTAGGAGGGTTATCCCTCTATAATTGCTGCAGTCTCGCTTGTTGCCCTTCTTATGTATAGGCAATATTATTCCTAGCTCCCACTCTGTTGGTATTGTGTATTCTTCCGAAATTTTGTTCAGCAGTATTGTTAGTATCTCAATTTCATTATTCCCTAGTAGTTTCAACATTTCCGAGGTTATTCCATCATGTCCTGCTGCTTTGCCTCTCTTGAGTAATTTTATGGCTTCTGTTACTACTTCTGGTCTGAATTCTTCTTCTTGTTCATTGTCTTCCTCCGCCCTTTCCATGTTTTCTTCTTCCTTATCCTGGTTGTTTGTTTGTTCGGTGCTTAGCAGTTCCTCGAAATATTCTTTCCAGCACTTCGTTATGTCTACCTTTTCTGTTAAAGTTCTACCTTCCTTATTTAATGTATTGGCATTTGTTTTCTTTACCCTTTCTCAGCATTTTCAGGATTTTATAGAACCGTTTCTGGTTACCTACACTGTCCTTTTCCATCTTCTCGCCAAATTCCTCCCACGATTTTTGCTTCGCTCTCTTCACCAGTTCCTTGACTCTGGTTCTCTGTTCTTTATATTCTGCACAGTGTTCGTTGGTTTTGCTTCTTAGGTATTTTTCCTTTTTTTTTCTTTATCTTTGTTTCCGCTTTTAAATCCTCGTTCCACCAGTGTTTTCTTTTTGGTTTTGTCGTTGTTCGTTACTGCGCAGGTTACTTTGGCTGTATTTACTATAGTTTCTTTAAATTGTATCCACAGTTCTTCTAGGTTGTGATTTTCTGCCTTTCGCTTTATTTTTCCCATTTCTTTTTCTATCTTTTCTGTATATTTAATTGCTGTTTCTTCTTCTCTCACCTTGTACGTTCTTATTTTTGTCTTCTTCTGAACACTGAAACATTAGATAGCAGACGTGTACAACAACATATATTTTTATACAAAATTATAAACAATTTTATCAAAGATCCTAACTTATTAAGTATGCTAAATTTCAACGTATGTAACATAGGATTAAGAAATTCAACAACGTTTAGATTAAAAAGGTCGAAAACCAATTATTGAAAAAAATTCACCAATTCAAAGAATTTGTAATGCGTTTAATGGTTTACAGATATCGATAGACATCTTTTGTATGTCGTTAAATCAATTTAAAAGAGCAGTAGGTGGTTCGGTACAGTGAACAACTTTTGTTGTTGGGTTATTGTTAACTAATACATTGGTTAAATTTGATTAATTTTGATTGAGTTTATGGTATTTGTGGCATGCTAATGTTCTCACGTTCTTAAACTGAGTTTTTTTTATTGTTTAATTATGTTATAATAATGGAATAGGTATCAATTTTTATTACAGTAATTTTATTATTTGTATAGTACCGCGCCGCGGTCATTAGTATTGTATTGTATATTCTCTGTATTCATCTGTAATTAGGCAACGCCTGTTGATGAATAAACATTATTATTATTATTATTATTATTATTATTATTATTATTATTATTATTCTTATTATTATTATTATTATTATATCCATTTTCACTGCCTTTTTGTTATCTTTTGTTTCCATTTCTATTTTCATCTTTGATACGACCAGGTAGTGGTCAGTGTACAGTTCAGCTCTTCTTCTTACTCTTGTATCTTGGATTTCATTTCTGTATATTTTATTCATTATTACATAATCAATAATCGATTTCCCATTTCTACTCACCACTTCCCTGGTGTATTTGTGTATGTCCTTATGTTTGAAGAACGAGTTTGTTACTATTAGGTTGTTAATTATACAAAAATCAATTAATCTTCTTCCGTTATTGTTTCTTGTTTCCTCTCCGTGTAGACCTATTGACTCTCCTGTTTCTTCATCTTTTTTCCCTATTCTTCCATTTAGGTCACCCACTATGATTATTCTTCCAGTTATATTTTCTACTACTTCCGCTAATTGTTCCCAAAACTGATCTTTTAGTTGTGCTCTTTCGTCTTCCCCCGGTCCGTAGACTATTACTATCGTTGTTTTGTCTGCTTTTTCTAATTGTATTTCTACCTTGAGTATTCTTTCTGTTATAGCTACCCAATTTTTAAGGTATTTATGCATTTCTTTTTTTACTCCCGCGTATATTAGTATATTTCCACTTTGTAGCCTTTCCTCTCCCTTCCCTTTCCTTTTGGTCTCCGTTATTCCAAGTATATCCATTTTTGCCTTGTTAAATTCTTCATCTAGTTCGTGTTCCTTTCCTGCTATACTTCTTATGTTCCATGTCCCAATCTTCCATCTCTTATTCATTTGTTTCTTTTGCTTTATTTGTTTTACCAATTCGTATCCATTATCTTTTGCCAGGGTCTTCATTACTAATGTTTGTTTACAAAAATAATTATGAAATGAAATAAAAAAACTCCCCTAGGGAAATTGTTGTCTTATTTCGTCCCGAGAGAGTAAATGCTTTACTTCTGTCACAATTTTTATGCCATAGAAACCGACTTCTACTCCCGGTCGTGGAAAAACTATTTTATTGGTTAGATACGATAACTCAAATAGTTTCCTTTAGATATTTAATACATGTTACCATTGACTCTACCCAATGCGACCAAAGTATTAGTTTGTAGATCTTGCTTATTAAAAACTATTGGGTTGTAGAACTGACTTAGAACAGAATACAGCGTTAATTACAACAGTTTACTACTGATAATAATATTTACAATTTTAATTTTTTTATTTTCATTTAGTTATTTTTAAGGATTTTCATAAGAATTGCCTTTTTTTTCGAAAAAAATTATTGTAC
This sequence comes from Ctenicera cuprea, assembly GCA_958336395.1. NCBI lineage: Eukaryota > Metazoa > Arthropoda > Insecta > Coleoptera > Elateridae > Ctenicera > Ctenicera cuprea. Next base: position 36,343,127 of record OY284489.1, read on the forward strand.
ACGTATATAAAAATAACACATCATTATAAAAGATAAAAAATCCTCTTGTCGACGGCATGTTTATATGTATATACAGTTCCATTTACAAAAAGAAAAAGTTCAAATATAAAATTTCTAAATAACGTAATTTAAAATCAGCAATACATTTCAAAGATTTTATTGTTGATTTGGATTGAGCTTTGAACGCTTAAAATATTTGGAGCAGACTTTTAAAACCGTATTTCTTAAAATGAAGAAGTTATAAGACTGCGGAGTTTTGGCTGAGACGTCCGTACATTTCTTTAATTTCAGGTATCACCCCCATTTGATGAAGTCTTCTACGAGTGCAAGTGGATGAATAAAAAGGAAAACTGTAGCAACCTCTTCACACCTATGTTATCAGAGGAAGGAATTTGCTTCACCTTTAATATGTTGGATAGAAAAGAGCTCTTTAAAGACATTGTGTAAACAAAACAATTAATATTTCTAATTTAATAGCTAGCTGCTTTTTTAAATTCTAAAAGGACGTGTCATGCCCTAAAATGTATTCCATAAACACAATAATACATCCCATTTTTTTATTAGGTTTCAAAATCGCAATTATTTAAGTCACGGCGTGAAAGCAACCAACTGGACATTGGAAGGAGGTTATCCAAAAGATTTAGGAAGGGATGCTTTTCCAAGAAGGGCTATATCCGCTGGTCAAGGTGCAGGTTTAACAGTTTTACTAAGAGCATTTGAAGAGGATTTAGACTACGTTTGCAGAGGGCCCGTCCAAGGATTCAAGGCATTCAAAAATTCATAACTGCTAGGAGTTAACTACTTACGTAGGTCATTTTTACAGTTGTTGCTTCATCATCCAGCAGAAATTCCAAGAGTCAGCCAACAATATTTCCGCGCACCTTTGAACCAAGAAGTTGTAGTTTCCATTAAACCAGATATGATGACCACCTCAGACGGCTTAAAAAGTTACCATCCTCATAGAAGACAGTGTTATTTTCCGTCAGAAAGACAATTAAGTTTTTATCAGGTTTACACTCAGCAAAATTGTGAAGTAGAATGTTTAACCAATTTTACCTTGAAATATTGTGGTTGTGTATCCTATCACATGCCTCGTAAGAACATTTGACGTATTATATGTGTCACTAAAATTTAACATTCTACTTTATCGTAGATAACGAGTCTACCCAACTATGTGGTTCTGGAAAAACTTTCTGTGTTCATGAAGCTCAAGGCAAGTTCACTGTAATCACTGTTAATTCTTCTTTATATACATAGTTGTTTATATAGTTCAACTTCTCAGACAAGAAGTAGAAAAAAGCTTAGATCTTTTTGACGGTGGACAATCAAATGAAGATAAAAGCGGACACCAAGAATGTGACTGCTTGCCAGCCTGTACGTCTTTAACTTATAACTCAGAAAATTCTCAAGCAGATTATAACTGGCCGAAGGTTTTCCAAGCCCAGAAAAAAGATGCTCAAGACTTAAAAGGGTACGTTTTCTATAACCTTAATAACTTATCTACAACCTTTTTTTAATAATCACAGAGCCAATTTGACTGGAGTAACTTTGTTCTTTAAAGAAATGCAGTTTATTACATCGGAAAGAAGTGAACTTTACGGTCCTACAGACTTTCTAGCCAGCTGTGGAGGTTTGCTGGGGTTGTTCATGGGTTTTTCTTTTCTCTCGGTTATAGAAATCTTGTATTTTCTCTCATTGCGTCTTATGTGTAATGTTAAAAACTTTGGCCGTCCTTTCTGGTCGGGTTCGGCCGATCTTCTGCAAAATGATGCTTACGAGTCCAAACATTAATTCGTTTACTCGATTAACTAATAGATTTTTCAACTTTTCTGTCAAACATTTAATGCATTTCTAAATTAAACGTTGTCAAAATTTATATAGCCTTATATAAAAAAAAAGCAAACAATTAACTAAAGATGCAACGAAAGAAATTTTTAGGGCAAAAGATCAAGTAAAAAGTACCTACTTTAATACATTTTTACAAGTATTATAATTAGTGATCCTGATTTTCTAATAAACTTGGGTCGATTGTATAAGTGCTAGTCAATGCGATAATTTCACGAACGCGAAGCGCAAGTAAAACTATGCTAAATTAAGTATCAGGCTTGAACTATCCTCCCAAGCTTATCACAAATCACGATGCCGTGTTATATTTGTAGTAACTATATCACACACAATTAATTACAAAGTATTTTAATAATTTCCAAATCTTATAGGAAACATTCTTCATTTTTCGCTTTGCTGTACCGAAAAGCTGCAATCTTAATTTCTCGCCCTTGTCGTTGTTCTTTTTATTAATAGTAAACACCACTAACTGATTTTCATCATAAAACTGGTTTAATTGGTTGTTGACACGGAAATTAAGTACTCTAATTTGCGAAGCAGAATGTGTGCCATATAATACGGTATAATACGTATAACAAGTGATATGAGCAATATAAATTTGTTTCCACTCTAACTACAAAGAACTAATCAGAATCCATGATATTAAAATTTATGCTAATCACATACTCTGTTATTTAACAAAACAGCAGCTTGCCGTTTTCAACTGAGAACACGGAAACCGTGTTTTCAGCTGAGAAAATTTCAAGCGAGGTCCATAATATTCTACTGAATGTGCAAGCATAACGACAACGAGCAATTGAACATAAAGGATTGCTTTTTTTTTCATAATTGTGAAATAATCTATCCAAATAGTATTCGTAGTTATAATTGCTTTAGGATAATTTCTATGGATGTTGTCGCGTGTCAGTAGTTGTGAAGCAGAATATTGCTCAACAATATCCACGAATGTTATCCAACACAATTGTAATTACTGATGGTATTACTGCCGTTTACTTTACTCTTACTACTGGGTGGCCCAGAGAGTACTGACACATTTTAATTCTGAATAAGTAAAGAACTATATAATATAACATATTACTAGGCAAAATAAACTACAAGGATAAGAGTTATTATTGATGTAGTCATAATAATAAACTTTTAAAACGACAAAAATAACAAGAATAAAGAAAAAACTTTTTTTATAAAAGCATCTTATTTAAGAATAACGTCATTAAATAATCCCCATTTTCTTGAATACGCATTTCAGCACTTGTAATGACGTTTTCTATTGCGCGTCGACGCAAATATACATTTTTTAAGTCCTGGAGCATTCTGGGTCTCTTCTGATAAGATTCTATCCCCACAGAAAAAAGCCCGGATCCGTCAAGTCTGAACTTCGTGCGAGCCATGGCAATTAGACAAAATAATAAAACTGAATATGTATTCACCGAAACTCACATCTTTCTAGATATGATACTATTTCAATTTTTATATTATCGTCCACAGTTTTTGATTTATTCGTACTTAAAATAAGTCACTACTCTCTAGGCTACCTAGCACAAGCAACTCTGCAACCAACACGCATCTTCTTGATCATAGCAACGACACCTAACACTAATCTGTTAAACAAACAAGAATTGTATCTAGTATGAAAAAAACAATTTAGTACTTCAACAATATATATTTATTTTAACCTTACACGTATTTCGACATGTTTACATGCCATATAACCTTAGATAAATGCCATATAATCTTAGATAATGGCATGAAACATGTCGAAATACGTATAAGGTTAAAATAAATAAACATTGTTGGAAGTAATACAGTATTTTATTCATACTAAATATGATCTTCAAAGAAGTGAAGCTGAAACTTAAAAATAAGAACTGTAACTTCCTTTCTTAATCGTGAAATAATTTATCCAAATACTATTCGCGATTATTATTTCATCCGCATCAATTTCTTGGATATTGTCTCACAAAATTTTGATTTTCAGCAACCGCACTTGATGTTTTGGCAATTTTTTGTCTTGTAAAACCGTTTCGTGACAGTTGCTAAACAAAATAGTGCTTAACAATTACCACAAACTTTATTCAACAAAGTTATAATAACTTATGTTATTACATTACATCACACATGTCGAAAAACACAACAAATACATAACGTAAAATTTGGAAAACTCCAAATTGTCTGAAGATATATTCTTTGAGGCTTTCGCGGTTTCTCGAACTTTAAATACCGGGTGATCTTAAAAAAATGATTCAGAGCAGGCCATGACCGAAGTGTTAAAGTTGGCAATACTTAATATAAGCCAATTGTCAAATGATGACAGCTGTAAAAACTTTTTGTTAGATACATTAAGTTAAATGTATCTAACCAAAAATTTTTACAGCTGTCAACATTTGACAATTGGCTTATATTAAGTATTGCCAACTTTAACACTTCTGTCATGGCCTGCTCTGAATCATTTTTTTAACGATCACCCGGTACTACAATGTAATTCGGCTTACACCGCGTTGTCATTTGGGGATTACGCCCAGCATAATCAGGTAAGGACCGTCCTGTACAAGCATTTGCTCTACAAATTTGAGCAATAGTTGTTCGTGGGCCGTCCCTGCCTAAACAGGGCCGTGTACTTAGTGCAGCGGTTGGGGGCTAAACAAACTCAAATTGTTGCTGGTTACTCCACACGCTAGCGCGATAACGGACACAACAACCGGAATTTTTCTATATATTGACTTTATCACGTAATAGGGAGTCGCATCGAAATAGTCGTTGCCACTTACCTTCAGGTGGTGAATCAAACTGGAAGGTTCTGCACTGCAACGGTCTTGTTCGCACCACGATTTACATGAGACTCTTCCTTTTCTAGATGCCGGACACTCGCAACCACAAAATATACGAAAGTCTGGGGACATTTAGGGGGGTCACAACACAGTGACAACGACATGTGACTTTAAACAAGTAAATAAGTAGTTCGCGGATTATCTTTGGTCCGAACACTTAGATTGTTAGAACCTAGGGACGGCCAAAGATTTGATCTTAATATATCTTGTTGTCAGGATAAAAGTACCTAATCGGCTTAAGTATGGCTGTTAACTGTGTGTGAACCCATACAAACTAACGTTTCGCTTGTATCTTCTCAGTGATTAAAGCACTGAATTCAAATTCGGAATGCGGATGTATTTAAACCCTCTAAGCCAATCGGGCAGAACGGCGGAGTTCTGGTTGGCTGGCCCCGTTGGGCGGAGACGGATCCGGTGGAGCATGATAATGAGATCAATGATACTTACGAGTGCTTAGAGAATAAACTACTGGAGTCCAAGCTTCATTGAGTCTAAAACCATACTTTCTGTTTATGTTGATACGTTGTTCCTCAATTTCAATTGCTTCACGTATGATACGAAAGAAGTAAGAGGTACTCTGGTGAGTACTCAAGCGTTCTCAAAGTCTATCTTGTGCCCAGTTAAATCAGTGTGTTCAGCCACCGCAGATTTTGTGATGCGTCTGAGTTTGCAATCACCTTTGTGCTCTCACAATCTTAACTCAACGGAACTACCAGTGTGTCTGATGTAGTTTGAACCACAAGAGCAAGGGATGTTGTAGATCCCGGCTGATAAGCTTGATATTTGGTATTTTGCGGATCTGAAACCGATTCCCAGAGTTTCATTAGTCCTAAAGACTGTCTTTATGCTGTACCTACTAAAAACATGACCTATCTTATCAATAATGTCCTTGGTAAAGTAGAAAAGTTAAGCCTTCCCGAGGTGGGCGGCCCTAAACTGGACACTGTCTACCTACTTTTTAATCTTACCTCCTAAATTGGGCACTGGACTCCGGATTAGAAATTTTTTACAACTAAACTGGGCACTTTATCGATTTAAGGAAAGTCTTAAGTTTGCTTTCTTGCAAGTAATTAACAATAATTTAAGCAATAAATTTTTTTTCCTCGACACCGTAAGGTAGAAGAGGAAGGATTATGTATGTATGTTTGTAAAATTTTTTTTAATACCAGAATTATTAAAATTTTAAATAAAACTACCATTAAGGTAAAAGACTTGTTTCTTTAAATATTAAAAAGAAAACTAGATATATTTGTATCTATAAAAAACACACAATTATATTTTCTATTTTTGTTTTTAAAAATACCCAAACATTTTAAATAGTGTAGTCTACCTATTTCATTAAGACTGACCAATTTTTGTTCTTACAAATTCATGTCGGCGTCTTGTTTTAGAATCCTTAATTCTAGTTGTAAGATAAATGTTTTGTAATTTAACATATGTATCAGTTTGAAAATCAAGTACAACAGTTAGAAATATAAAAATTGCTATTGCACCTGGCGTGAAAAGATTCACTCGCAGGCATTTGTAGCTCTATACATGGTTGCACTAAATCTTGTCCAAAGGGTGGAGAAAACAGAGCACCAGGATCTATATAAGTATCCACTAAATAATCAAATTTCCAGTATTTATTGGAGGTAAATTAAAGATTGGAATTTACACAATTTACTAAACATAAATCTGATTGGCTAGAGATTACGTTAATGACCTTGAAGGATATACTATTCAACGGGGGTAGTCGAGTTCCACTAATACTGCGGGTAGTCTCACTAATTATAATCGAGTTCCGCTAGTAACTTTCGTAACTGGGATTTAAATGATAAGCTCTTACAAATAAGCAGATAAGTTAAGTTACCTATTGGAATTTATTTTAAAGTCAGTACCACAGCTAAAAGTTTTCAATAAAACGAAAAATTTTATATTTGCAACAAACATTTATTGAAATACAAACAAATCACATGCACAACGAATTATATAGTACATTAATTCCTACATAAAACATAAATTACATAATATTACAGTAATTTTGCAATTGGCGCATAGCGATATGTAAGTTGTTTTATAAAATACGATCAAGTTAATGATTCCTGCTTATGATCAAAGATTTTTTGAACAATAAAATCTTGCCGTTTTTTTAATATTAAGTTTAACCTTTTTAATAAATTTAGAAGCACTTTTTATTTTTACAAAGGTTTAAGTTTGCAAATTAATCAATGTGCCTATAAACTGTTACAAATTGGGGAGGCTGGTACAAAAGTAACTTTTTCATTTCATTTCATTTTCTGGGGAAATTCGAATGGAGATTACATTTCCGACCCCTTATTCGAAAATGGATTAATATTTAAGTGTTACTTTTAAAATTCCCCACCAACATATATTTAATGTTTCCTTTTCACGCTACAGTAAAGGTAAATATACGATACATCCATAGCTACAAAAGATGAAAATGGCAAATAACATTCGTTTACTTTTTGCCCTTGACTACGAAACTTAATAGTGTCATTTACATTCCTAGGATAATAATTAAAGCAACAGGGTGCAGATTCCAATATTTTATTTCAAACAGAATACTAAAATGTTGATTTTAACTGTTCGTTGATATGGTAACAAGCACAGGCAACTTAGAATAATGGGGCTTTTAAAAAATAATTCCGATGACAGCAGTTAAAACTTTTAAAAATATGATTAAATTTCTACCTGTAGCGTGAAAAATTTAATAAGTAACACGGAATGTATCGACTATTAACCTTCTCGGCAGGCCACAAGCATCGGCTTCGCCTCGGCTCGTATTTACCTACCTCGAATGTTATTACGGCTTTACATTCCTTGTTACTTAAATAACTATTAATCAGAGCAAAAGCTTGCAAAAAGATACCTATAAGTTTAAACTTATGTTAATGAAAAATATGTGCAACGTACATACAAATTGCAAATTTATTTAATCTAATAAAAATGTCAACTTATACATAACGTTGTACTGAGTGATCACTTAAATTTCAGCTCTAGTTATCTATGGAAATGTAAGTCATGACTTTGATTAATTCGCACAAACCATTGAATGTTTTGTATTTCAACTTCAAATGTGCGCGCCAGAATTCTACTTAAAAGTTAAACCTTTCCATCTTACGCAAGATCAGTAGAAAAGTATGCTTTAACAATAAAAGCTTTTTGTGCTGTAGTATAAACCATTTTTAATAAAAATACTAAGATAATTAATGTTTACTACTGACAGTTCATAAATTTGACATTTCAATTAATTTTGTTTTTGTGAATTAATCATAGCCATGACTTAAATTTCCATAGATAACTAGAGCTGAAATTTAAATGATCACTCATATCGCTTATATTGCTTTTTTATTATACCTGAATCATAATCTCTGTTTTTGAAACTAAAAAGCGTGCAAAATCGGGCCTTTAAAGCACTAGTGCTTTAAAGGTGCCTAGGTAACAACAAATTCACCTACAAATGTTGAACAATGATAAATACACAGGTAATCAGAACTAATCTTTATTTAATTTGTTGTTACCTAGGCAACTTTAAAGCACTAGTGCTTTAAAGTTGCCTAGGTAACAACAAATTCACCTACAAATTTTGATCAATGATAAGTACACAGGTAATCAGAACGAATCTTTAGTTACTTAAATGAATATGAAACGTTGTTTGTTGTTTGAAATTTGTAAACCAGAAGCTTTAATCAGCTCATTGTTAGTTATTTGTAAACTAACAGACTGCTGATCCTTTGCATTTTCGAGGACGTTCAATTTTGAGTACGTTGATTTATAATAAATATACATAGCAACGAAACAACAACAATTGCTAACCGTTTCTATATCAACGATTAATGACACTCGAAAAAGGGATTTCAATTTCCTTTTTTTGTTATAATTTTCAGATTGTAGTGCAGGTACAATAAAAAATAGCGTATAATACACGTGTTAAAGCACTGCTCCGTTAAAAGGCACTCGGCTTTGCCTCGTGCTTTTAAACCCGTCGCGCGTGATTTAAAGGCTTGCTTATACACTTGTATTATAATATACTATTTTACAGGATCCCTTGTACGACACACATTTTACAAAATGTAATCTTGTTATATTTTTATTATGCAACAATATGTACCTATTCCGACATAACTTGTTGGTTATGATTTTGACCTCATTCGGCACGTACTAAAAAAAATAATTTTGAAAATTACCTGTTTCACCTTTACCCCTTACCCTTAATTGCAACTTATCCGTCGCCCCCTTATCGTACAGTTAAAATCTTGGTGCGGAAAATACATGCCAGATTAAAAAGTTTTAAATCTTAGAGTCATTAACGGATTATCGGAGCGGAAAATACATGTGCCTGAGTGTCCAGTTTAGGTAAAAGTAGTTTAGAAGATTAAGGGATTAAGAAAGTGACCAGTTTATGCACGCCCCCGGAGGTATCAGTTCCTCCTTAACCTTGGGCTGTTCCGCATTGCAGATTGCTGTGTGAATTTCTATGGCTGTATAATCGTTTTGTTGTAACGTTAATCCATTCAGGCTGGTACTATGGTGTTCCTAGAACTTTATATTTCCTCTGAAATGTACACCGCAGATTCTAAAATTCACTCTCTTCTCATAAACAATGTTTCATCTTACAGCCTGAATCCACTTTTTGAAATTCTATAATTTACAATAATTATTGAAAACAGTTTGTGAAAACGCTATCAAAATAATAATGTAAAGAAATAATTCAAATTAGATTATAAACTTACATTTGGATTTCTTAGAAAATTTTGCATTTTCTTCACAACAACAAACACACTTACCGTTCCCTACCAATCAGTTCAAACTGTTGTTTTAAGTTAGACCTAAATTCCCGCCTGTATTATTAAAGGCGAGTTACATGTCATACATGTAACAGAAAAATACATCAATACATTGTACCTAGGATGGGGTTTCATCGCCGAGAGCCGAATTTTATTGATTGATGTTAGAAAGAATTTAAATTTTGCTTGGTGTTTATAGTTGTGCGCTTTAAATTCTAAGTGTTGTGGTTAATTGAGTTTGTCTTATTAACAAAACACAACGAAAGATATGGAAAGTTTACAAGATATTAAACGTTTTTAAGAATTATTATAATATAAATAGAAACTACCTACTATCATTATTCGACTTTTATAACCTGTTAATGTTTACCTAGGTAACTTAGTTTACAGAGTAGCTTTTATTTAGCTCATACTTTTATCCCTGGTCTTCTATATTGGGAGCTTTGACATCTCAGCTGTCAAAGTTCCTAATTTAGAAAACCATGCTTTCATGATAATGTTTATGTAAAACCTAACATATTGAGCCATTTGTATCCTAACATATTTTGTATTAATAAAACCTGAAACAGTTTTGTGGAAACATTTTGATGTTGAATTCAGGTTAGACTAGACTATAATCGCATTTTCCAAGATGTTATTAAAATAATTGTGAATATCAATTTACGACTTTTTTTACTAGCAAAGTGATTGTTATTTATTTAAGTGCTATATACTTTTAAAATTTCTTTTTTTTTAGATGTTTGTTTGACTATTGTCCTCTTACCAATGTATTGAATTTATTAAGATATCTAAAGTTTATCCCAAGGCAATTAGACTCTACTACTTTCTGTGCGTTGTCCTGAATAATTTTTATCGAACGCAGTTTTACCCTAATAACTTTTGTAATACGTTAAATTTTTCATAGACAGTGCAAATTACGCCTTTGTTCAACAAATTACTTTATAAAATTAAAATTGAGGTTAATAGTACTATTCCTCGTATCTTAAAATCGGAATAAGCTCTTACAGCGGGTCGGGCAGTATCTATGTGTGACGTCACCACAGTGAAATGTACACTGTACAGCGCTTGCAGGCGTTTGCGTAGTAGCATACCTAGTAGAGTCTAATTGCCTTGGTATATCCCTTAACAAGTATTAAGTTTGGTTAAAAGACGCTAACGCCATTTTCTGAATTTCAGCCTATGTTGCTTAATAAACCTTCAACATTTTGAGATGTTAAGATATCTAAGAGGAAACTTAAGGTTGGTAAATACATTAGTGAGAAAAGAGGAACCGGTGGTAACATGTGTCTCTCACTCTATACATAATGTAATTTTTTTAAAATTAGTGATGTATGATACTTTAAACTAATTCAAACTACTTTTGTTCAGATAATACCTCTTACCTCTTTCATGAATTGCAGCATCACTTTAAAGATTAAACTTTAAAGTATACAAGAATAATTTTAAGAGCGCTCCGAGGTCAATCTGTTTTAGACTCTTGAACAAGTTAGCTTAATTACAGTACAGTAGTAAGAGTACAGTATAAAAATTTTTACGACCGCTTTCCCGTGTTAAACCGGGAACACGCTGTAAAAGTAGTAACTATTGAAGAAATTTCATAAATGTATGTAACCGCTCGCCAGATAAATACTTGCCGTAGTTGAAAACTTACTTCAAACTGTAAGTACTCTTTATCTGATATTTATAGTATACGTAGGTGTTCGAAAGTTTTCACAAAACGCAAAAAAGTACTCGTGAGTTGTTAAGTCAGAATTGATGACTTTTTAAGGGATTATTTAGTAATAAATTAGGTAGGCCTTGAAGAAAGTCTAGGGGCTCTTCACAAATCGAAAAGGTTTTCAAAATGTTTATTAATGCTTAAACAATTTATTAAATACTAATGCAATTTTCAGCGATTGAAAGAAATCGAAAAAATTTCAAACTTTTGAACAAATTTGGCATGGTTTAAGCATTGACTATAGCACTTTTGAGTTAGATTAAAATTTAGAGAAATTGAAAGTTTATTTACTGGTATGCTGTAACATAGTCAAGCAAACACAACTAATTATTAATTATAGTTGATTTAATATATTTCTAGTAATAATTTTTAAACTATTTAATATATATGTAACTGAATAAATTATTGGATTTCATAATTGCCAATAAAAATCTGAATAAACTGATAATGAATTGAATTGAAAGTTTATTTACTGATATGCTGTAACATAGTCAAGCAAACACAATTAATTATTAATTATAGTTGAATTAATATATTTGTAGTAATTTGTAGTTTTTAAACTATTTAATTTAATATATTTAACTGAATAAATTAATGGATTTCATAATAAATTGCTAATAAAAACCTGAATATACTGATAATGAATTAAATTGAAAGTTTATTTACTGGTATGCTGTTACACAGTCGAGCAAGCACAATTAATTATTTTTCATAATTGAATTAATATATTTGTAGTAATAATTTTTAAACTAATTAATATAATATACAGAGTGCCCATTTTAAAACTCCGAGCCTAAATTTTTTTAAATAGGCAACACACAATACAAGTCACTGCCGACTATTATTTTAAAACAAAATATTTCTATAAATAAGATCAAGCCAATCATGTTTGCATTAACTTGACAGTTTACTAATCAAATTCGTTAAGCCACATTACTTGAACGGTGCAAAACAAAGATTATCGATCACTAATCTTTGGTGCAAAATGTATTCCAACGCTGACAAAGTGGACATGCTTCTAATTCTGGGTGAATGTCGAAAAAATGCGAGTGCTGCCAGGACTTTGTATGCGCAACGCTTTCCAGGTAGACGAATTCCAACAGACAAAACATTTAGAATGCTTCTTCTGAATTTACAAGAGTATGGGCAATTTTCAAAACCAAAAGTAAGGGCACGGCAAGTTACGGTTGAACATAACGAAGTAGCTGTAATTGAAATGGTTACGGATAATCCCCATACAAGTCAAAGAGCGATTGCAAATGCCTTAAACATTAGCAAAGGTTCTGTTTTCAATATTCTTAAGGCGAACAAGTTTCACCCCTACCATGTTTATACCATACACCATCTTGAAGATAGGGATTATGAGCATCGTTTTTAGTATTGTCAATTTCTTAGACGGCAATTAAACGGCAATGCGGAATTTTTAAGTATGGTATTATTCTGTGATGAAGTGAGGTTTTCAAACAACGGCATGGTTAATCGACATAACTGCCACTGTTACGCCCAAGACCATCCCCGCTGGATCAGGATAACTCATTTTCAGAGAATTTTTTCTTTTAATGTGTGGTGCGGTATTATTGGCGATTTTGTAATAAGTCCACATTTCTTTAATGGAAATTTAGATGGTGAAATGTATATAAATTTCTTAATTAATGAACTACCGGCTCTCCTCCAAACAGTTCCTCAAAACGTACGGAATAGCATGTGGTTTTTAAATGATGGTGCACCTCCGCATTTTCATAGGGATGTGAGAAATTATCTTAACCAACGTTTTGAGGGACGCGTAATTGGACGAGGTGCATTGCATCCTTGGCCTGCCCGTAGTCCCGATTTGACTCCACTAGACTTCTTTTTGTGGGGCAAAGTAAAAAATTATGTCTATGAAGTGCCCATTCGAAATGAAGAACATCTACGCGAAAGGATAATTCAATGTTGTCGCTCTATCACACCGGAAATGTTAGCTCGTGTTAAAGGTTCGATGCGTAGAAGAATTATACTCTGCGAATACGAAGAGGGAAGGCAATTTGAACACCCGCTTCGTTAGTAGCAAATGCTAACTAACTCTAGATTTTAGAGTTAGTTAGCATTTGCTACTGTAGATGATTACATCGTAATCGAAATGTACATATAGCATTATCTATATAATAAATTTATGAAGAAAGGCTTAAAGTTTTATTTTATAATTTATAATATCTTCATATAACTCACAACATTGACAATTTTCAAATGTTGACATGTTTTTGGTTAGATACATTTAACTTAATGTATCTTCCAAAAATTTTGACAGCTGTCAACACTTGACAATTGGCTTATATTAAGTATTGCCAACTTTAACACTTCGGTCATGGCCTGCTCTGAATCATTTTTTACGATCACCCGGTATAAGGTGTGTTATTTTGCTGGTACCATCACTTCAGTTTAAGTGAAGTCCATTACTTCTATCACTAACTTTAATTTCACTAGTTCGGTTGTTCTTTCGCTTGTTATTTTATTAGTTTGCTTGCGCATACCTATATACTGTATCATAACCTCAAATCTGTTTTGAATGTTTCAAATTTATAAAAGAACAAACACACACCCTTAACTATAAAACCTTAACCTCACTTTAATCAGCTGAATAACTGTTCTTAAAATGTGCATCTGTATTTTTGCTTTCCCACCCCAACTATGGCCCAACTGCAGCCACTGCACAGCCTCCGTAGCGTCATCATTTACATCAGTTGTACGTGATGTGTCATTACTGAAGCGCTACGCGGAGAAAAAGCATTTGACGTGATGCCTTTCAGTTGCATCAGTTCCTTTAAGCTTTGGTTTCCTCGAACAATCGGTCGCGGAAAACCGACAGTCTGTCGTCCGTCGCGGTCGGCGATTTCGGTCCAAGATGGTTTGCTAGAAAATGAAAATGCTACTTTCTTTCCGTTCGTTGACCTGTGCGTTTGCATTCTGCTTGAAAGTAGTTCAGAGAATTAATCCCAATAATTTGGTAGCAATTTTATTGTTGGAAGAGGAAGAAGAGGACGTAATATTGGCGACCTACAAAGCTCCAAATGAGCCAGTGGACGACTTATTTTCGTGCCGGAGTTCGGAGGTCGCTTATAACATTAGTGTGGAGAGAAGGTTATTTGGAAATGAAATAAACTTTCGTAAATACTTCAGACTGTCAACGAAGCTTTTTGAGACTGTGTTGGATTTTGTAAAAGACGATATTACCCGGAAGCCAACCAATAGAAGAAGTTGTCCTATTTCCGCCAAAGAAAAACTTGGCATTACATTGAGGTACGTTTTTTAATAGAAAGTGTATTGCATAGGTAGTAAATAAAAAAGATACCTACTGCAAACCTTTTATTTTCAAAATTAAACATGTTCACATTTATTATTAATCATAATGTGTGATAGGGGAATCTGGTGACAGATTGCTTTGGGGTGAATACGATTGAAAGTATGAACTTGCACTTGGGCTTCTTAATTCTTGAACATTTGGCAAATATACTGAAGATGAATCAGAATATGAAGTAGCAGCTGAAGCAAAACGGATGTTAACATCTTGTGCCACATTAGTACTTTGCTGGTTTTCAAATTCCAGCTGCGAAATTACATTCATTACCTCCACTTTTGCTCTAGTTTGTAATACTGGAGGAAACTGTTCAACTGTGGCAGCGATACTGCGAAAGAACATAGATATGGCAGTACTACAATTTTTGGTTTCATCACCCGGTCGGTTTAGCAACTCTGTGATCAACTGGGTTCTTTCGATTCGGCCTTTCTTGATTTCTTCAATGACTACAGTCCGGTCCTTTGCCGCGCGCGTTTTCTTGCGTTTTATTGGAGTCGTAGCGGTTCTGGCGGTTTCCTCCACAGCTACAGTTTGGACCTCTACTACCGGCGTATCTACATCGACAGATATTTCAGTAGCAATAGCCGCTTGGGAGTAGTCCATCTCTTGAGAATCCCCGATATCACTTTCGGTTCCTTGTGACTCGCCAACTGCACCATAAATCGATTCAGAAGACACAGATTCTGGTTGGCCGGTGTCATGCTTGGAACATTGACTCCCTTCACTGATATTACTGATTGATCTGAAAGAAACCGACCGTCAAACATTTTGCCAAGTTATATAACTATTTCTTGCTGTACTTTCTCTCTACTATGGAGGTATTGTCCAGGAAGCTCAAGTGTTTGTACTTGTTTGTAAAACTGTCAGTATTGCTATTTCTGGCTGAACCCGTTTTCTTTCCTTTCAATACCTCTCGCTTCATCTTTTGATAATAATCGCGGATATTCTTCCATTTCGCTTGACACGTTTTTTCTGAAATTAAAAAAAATATATCTTTTTAGGTACTTGGCAACGGGAGAATCCTTCAGGTCACTAGCATTTCAGTATCGTCAACACCACAGCTGGATTAGTGTTTCTGTTAGAGAAGTGCTTCGAAGCATTAGAAAACATATGCTCTCAGTCTATATACCGAAGCCCTCAGAAGAAATGAAAGCAAATGCTCAAGATTACAATGATTTGTGGAACTTCCCTAATTGTTGTGGATCCACTGATGGAAATGCGGGATCACTTTATTATAATTACAAGCAGTTTCACTCTATCGTATTGCTGGCAATTGTCGACGCAAGATATAGTTTCGTGGCAATTGATGTCGGTTCCTATGGGCGAGAAGGAGATGCAGATATTTTCGAAAAATCGATTATGGGAAAGCAGATCAATGATGGCAGTTTCAACATTCCACCACAAATGATCCTTCCAGAAACTCAAATTTCACAACCTTGCGTTATTTTGGCAGATAGCGCATTTTCTTTGACAACAAATATAATGAAACCCTACTCACAAAACGATTTCATGCATGACTAATCAAAAGCCGTGTTTAATTACAGACTTAGCAGGGGTCGACGAACTTCCAAAAATGCTTTTGGTATATTATGCCAGTATTTCCGAGTCTTTTTTACCCCAATCGCTAATAACCCTTTTGCTGCTGATGATTTAATCATTTCGGCATGTATTTTACAAAATATGCTTCAAAATTCAAAAATCCCGTGTCCCAGTGAAAATCCAGACGACATACATCCTCCAATTGCCAAAAAATAATCTTATGTCATTAGCTCCAACATCTGCCAGAAGATCATCCATGGTCGCTGCTTCGGTTAGAGATATCTTTAGAACTTATTTTATTGGCCCACATGGATCAGTACCATGGCAAAATGCAATGGCGCAGAGAATGGAATAGTAAAATATGCAATGTTCATTATTAAAATAATCATCGGTAAATATTTAGTAAATATTTTGCACGTTAAAATAAAAATGACATTTTCATTTTAATAATAATTGACTAAATTGATACTTACCATATATTATTATCAGAGGCGGCGACCGCATGGGTGCACGGGATCAGTTGCACCCAAAGAAATATTGTATGGGGTGCGTAGCACCCCATAAAGGCTCCAACAAATTGCGGCGCGATTTTCAGATCGCAGCCGCTTCCCGCAATGCAAAACAAAGGACGAAATGACAACAAATGGTTTCAGTTTTCGGTAATTTTCGGCAAAAGTATCGTTTTCTGTGGCTTTTCGGTTTCGGCTGCAAAATATTTGTTTTTACGGGATCAAATAAAAAAAATTAATCCTGTTTCAATGTATTTCTATATCGCAGGATAAACAAAACATGATTCATTGTTTACGTCACGCACTAGGGGCACTAGGGGCACTAGGGCATGGGCATGAAGTGCGATCGTATTTTTGAATTTTTTCTTCTCTACAAAATCAATTTTATAAACAAAACACGATCCTTCTTCCAAACAGTGTTGTTCCCGACTTCCCGCAACTCACAGAACGTTCGACAAGTGACAACGCGAGCTGCTGTAACAGCGCTTTTTAAAGAACGATCGTGTTTTGTTTATGAAACATTTGTGTATCAGAACTCAGAACTAGAACTAGAAGAGACTTGTGCGCGCCGCACAAATGCTCGCGTCTAGACGCAGCTTACCGTAGAGTTTTGTCAGTTTAGTGATTAATATTTTTCTCTGTTTGAATTTATGATTATTATTAAACAAAATATAAAACATGGACAAGTTCGTGACAAGATTAAAAAAGTCAAATGAAACGGCCATCGACACCGCTAGTGCAGCAAATTCGAAAGATTTCCAGGAAGCCTCGACTTCTGCCTCACCTTCGCCATCTCATCGGGAATCTTAGGCTTAGGTATGTAAGTAATTAAAAGTTGTTCTCTTTATCAAATACTATTGTATTTGTTGATAAATAACGAATTAATTTTTTTATGTTATTTTAACGATTCAGCAGATATTGCTGCCTTCTTCAGAGTCAAATTATTTTTGACATTTGACATTTTCTCCTTACATTAGATATTTTTCTTTAGAATTCAACCAATTCTGCTGCTGCTGATCGTGGTCGAAAACGTAAATTCTTACCTAGTTGGAATAGCAAATATCCTTGGATTAAATTCGATTCTACTAAAGATAAAGTGTTTTGCGATATTTGCGTGAAGGCTAGCGAAAAAAAAAAACTTTGGATCTCTAGCGCAGGGGACTACAAACGCATTCAAAAGCTTTTGCATAGACGGCTTTTCGGCATGGCATAAAGCAAATGAGAGATTCCAAACTCACGAGAAATCACATTTACATACTGAATCGGTGACTTGTTTAGTAGCAGTAAAACAAGGTGTGAATGTCATTGCGAGTCTTAATTCTCAAAAGAGTCTTGAAATGGGACAAGCAAGAATCGCGCTGCTAAAATTTATTTCAACCGCCAATATTTATCATCCCAAGGTCTTCCTATTAAAGGACATTCAGAAGAAAGTTCTAATTATTTTCGACTTTTAAAAACAAGGTCTGAGGATGTACCAGAATTAGCTATGTGGTTGAAAAGGAATAAATATAAATATAAGTGGCTATCTAAAGACATCGCGAATGAGCTACTAGACATAATGGCTAATGATGTTCGTACAAAGATTGTTTCTGATATTAAAAATGCCAAATATGTTGGTATTATTTTGGACGAAACTACCGATGTAAATATTCAGGAACAAGTGACCATTTGTATTCGCTTTGTGGAAGAGGATTTACAAATTTCGAAGTACTTCCTAGGATTTTATAAAGCTGAATCCACTACTTCTTCCACCCTATACCAAGTAGTAAAAGACGTTCTTACTAGACTTCAATTGGACTTTAGTTCGTGTCGAGGACAATGCTATGATGGGGCGAGTAATGTAAGTTGACACAAAAGTGGGTTGCAAAAAAGAATTCTTGAAGACGAGCCGAGAGCCTTATTCGTCCACTGTCCTAAATTTGGCAGTTCAAGATGCTATGCGCGTAAACTTAAAAGTTCGAGATTTTTTGTCCAATATGCGAGAATTAATTACGTTTATTCGGAAATCGTCAAAACGTTTATTGTGGTTTGAAAACATCCAAAGAGACAGTATAATCGAGAATGATAGCGTGTCCATCAACATCACAGCATTGAAACCTTTTTGCCCAACCAGGTGGTGTGTCAGAATAAAATCATTGAAGACAGTGGAGGAAAACTATTTAAATTTAATAACCTTTTTAAATGAGGCGCAAGAAAATTCGACAAGTGATATAGGGAGCAAGGCAAAGGGATTTATGAAAAATCTTTTGGAATTTGAAACTTTCTTCTTGATTAAGATATTTATTCATATTTTTGATAAAGTTGAAGTTCTCAATTCTTCCTTGCAAAGAATTAATCTGCACTTTAATGAAGCAGATTCTCAATTGAAAGCTGTAACCGAGATTCTTAAAGAGAAAAGAAAGAATGGATTCAATAGTATTTGGAAAGAAGCCTTGCATTCGGCTAAAACTCTAAATTTAGATGAACCAGCTCTACCACGTACAAGAAAGATTCCCAAACGATACGATGAAGGTACTCCTGGATTTACATTCAAGACAGCAGAGGATATGTTTCGGGCATTATTTTGTGAAATAATGGATCAAGCAATCAATAGTTCAGAAAGTAGATTTAACACGGCAACTGCGAATCATCTCAAAGAAGCTGAATTATTTGTTCTAGGTCAAGCTGACGAATCCAAAATGATTAATTTCTATAAAAGTGACTTCGAAAAAGATGCTTGATTTTGCATAGAGACATGTTATTGGATGTTTGCAATCAACAGAATTTACAAATAAACTGTTTTCATGATGTTGTGAATGCAGTTAAATCAACTAGCTTACAACGCATTATAAATTTAATTCCCGAGGTCATAAAATTCATAAAAATAATTTTAACAATACCTGTAACATCGTGTACTGCAGAACGCTCCTTCTCCTCTTTAAGGAGATTACACACGTACTTAAGAGCAACAATGACTCAAAACCGACTAAACTCCGTATCTATTCTTCATGTGCACAAAGAACAAAATGATTCTTTGAACAAAGATGATGTCGCTGACGAATTCATTAATGGAACACCAGTCAGGCGTAATACGTTCGCCAAAAAGAAAAATTAATCCAATACGAGATTGTTTTCATGTTCGCAACTTTATTATTTTTTGTATTTTTTTGTGTATGGTATGTCTACTTTATTCGTAAAACATTAATTTTGTATCTACTTTCTAACTTCTTGTTTTTGGAGAAAATAAATATATTTACAATTTTTCAGTTTACGTAAAAGTTGTATTATTATTGTCTCTATTTTTACTCAGAGAAAAATCTCTGGGTTTACGATACCTACGGAGTTTCACTCAAGGTAAGTATCGGAGTAATTATATTGAGTAAGCATGAATTGGACCATTTTACTTATTTTCAGATTGTTGTTTAACCTAAGAAATCTCTCACTATATTGCAGGTGTTGAGGATCACTGCCTTTTGCATTCTAGGGATAATATTCTTCGGTATTTGGAGCGTTTCTAAGGCGTCTTTTAATTGCTTTGGGATCACACCGGTCGCCGAAATTACTACAGGAACGATTATTACCTTATCCACATTCCATAATTGTTTTATCTCTCTTGAGAGTTCTTGATACTTGGTTTTCTTCTCGACAATTGTAGCTTCCAGTTTAGATGTTAATGGAATTGCAACGTCTATTAGGCAAGTTGTTTTTGTATTCTTATTTAATACGATCAGATCAGGTCTATTGTGTTGTACTGCGACATCTGTTAATATTGTCCTATCCCAGTACATCTTGTATGATTCATTTTCTAGGACCACTTCAGGAGTATATTTATAGTAAGGTGGCGGGGACTTTAAGAGTTCATATTTTGTTCCTAGTTTTATGTGGATTATTTTTGCGACTTGGTCATGACGTTTTTTATATTGAAGTTGTACCAGAGCACTGCAGCCAGATGTTATATGCTGTATACTTTCGTGAGATTTACTACATTTCCTACAATTGTCGTCGGCTAACTGTTCTCGCATTATGTATTTCCTGTAGTTTTTCGTTTTGACAACTTGGTCTTGTATCGATATTATAAAGCCTTCAGTTTCAGGATACAATTCCCCCTGCTGAGCCATTCGTTCGACGCTTCCTTGTCGACATTGGGCTGTGACAGTTCGTGAATATGTATTCCATGTAAGGATTTTTGTTTCCATGCTAATATCAATTCCTGTTGCGATGTTATTTGTAACTGCACATTTCGATCTGCCAGATTTAGAGGTGTATATCTGGTATCGGCGTTTACTATTGCATGGTGCAGTATGGAGTTCTCTGCTTTGTCGTAAAAATATGTTCTTAATGCATTGATTTGCTTGTTATGAAAGTTTGTAATTTTCAGAGATCCTCTTCCGCCCTCCTGTCGCGGTAAGTATAGTCTCTCCAAAGCGGTTCTAGGGTGGTGATAGTTATTTTGGGCAAGTATCTTAGAAGTTTTTCTTTCTAAATTTATTAGGTCTGTTGGTGTCCAGCGTACAATACCAAAAGAATAGGTAAGTACGGGAATGGCGTAGGTGTTTATAGCTTTAGTTAATTTTTTTGCATTCAATTTGGCATCTGCTATCGCGTTAACTCTTTCCAGGTATGTTCGTGTAAATTTAGTTTTCATTACAGAATGTTCTACTAATCTTGATTGTTGGAAGCCCAGGTATTTATACACTTCATTTGTAGACATACCGCCAATAGTGTCTCCGCTTTCTAAAAGATGTCCCGATTCCTCCAGCTTTCCTTTGTTTATGTATAATGTCTTACATTTTTCAGTTCCAAATTTCATCCGTATATCTTCCGAGAACTTTTTAGTTATTTTGATTAGTTGTTGTATTTGTTTCTTAGTGCCACCGAATAACTTGACATCGTCCATATACATTAGATGTGACAATTTTACCTTCATGTTTTGATGTCAAATCCTAAACCTGTGTGCTTTAGCATATTAGATAGCGGATTGAGCGATAGACAAAACCACAGCGGGCTTAATGCATCTCCCTGGAATATACCAGTTCGTATCTGGATTGGTCGAGTCGTTAAGTTGTTTAGGTTTAATGTTGTTTGCCATTTAGTCATTACATGTTTTAAAAAATTCTTTATTGTGGGATTAATTTTATAAATATCCAGCACTTTGGTAAGCCAGCTGTGAGGTACCGAGTCAAATGCTTTGCGGTAGTCAATGTAAGTAATGTACAGGTTTCTTTTTTTATGATAAGCTTGTGATATTGCTACCGAATCTATTACAAGCTGTTCCTTACCGTCTTGCGATCTTTTTATGCAGCCCTTCTGTTCTTCGGTAAGTATGTTGTTGGTCACACAGTGTTTGTAGATCTTCTCTGCAATACACGACGTAACAATTTTATACAGGGTCGTCAGGCAAGTAATCGGTCTATAGTTTGCCGGATTTCTGGTATCTTCGTCCTTTGGGATAAAGTAAGTAATTCCTTTCATTAAGTAGTCAGGAGCTGTATGTGGATGGCGTATAAATTCATTAACATATTTTGCAAGTTGTTTATGCATAGCGGTAAGTTTTTTGTACCAATAGTTATGAATACAGTCCACTCCGGGGGATTTCCAGTTATGAGTTTTTAATACCACTTCATTCAGTTCGTCCTCACACAGGTCTTCATATTGAGTTTTGTCAATTTGTGCTGCTCTGCGAGTTTCTTCTGATATCCAGCTAGCATCCTGTTTATGTACTTGGTTGCAAGACCATATAGATTTCCAAAATTCTTCCAAATTTTGTGCATTAGGTAGTTCATTATTCGAAGAGTTTTCATTCCGCAGTTCTTTTTTTAACGTTCTGTAAAATCTTTTTTCATTTGATAGGAATGTTTTATTGTCTTCTCTTCGTTTGCGGCTAATTGTGTATCTTTTTAATCTTCTCTTCTGAACCAGTAATTTTTGCTTCATTGTATCACAGATCTCCTCTAACGTAGTGTTCTCTTCTTCATACTGCGAGTGTGTTTTAAAGCTTTTTCTGATTTGATTAACTTTATTTATTAGTCTTTTTCCTCTGATTCCTCTTATTTATTTTTTAATTCTATCAATGTTAGCTCTCAGTTGCATTATTTGTTTCTTTATTCTGTTTTCCCATCTAGGGCACCTTTCAATATATCTGTTTGAATTTCCCTAGTTTTGCTCTCTTATTTTCGAACCGTTAAGTTTGGCTATGCTGAGTGCTGCGCAATACATTAGAGTGTGGAAATCTCCAAAATTTTCACAGCGCGCTTGATCTTCCTGCAGAACATTATTCATAGCACTGGTTATCTTCGCTAGTTTGACAGATGTTTTTTGTTTTGGAATAGCCGGTCTTACCGTAGGATCGGTGCCTTGGAATTTAGTCAGGTTTGTTATGAGCTCCTCTTTACAGCAATGTTCTGATATATTATCTGCTTGCGTTATATTCTCTGTGATGGCTTCTCCTACTTCTGTTGTTTGGGTTGGCATTTCATTTGCATCTTCGTCACTTGCATTATCATTTTTATTTTGTATTTCTTGACTTTCTAGTTGTTGTGTTCGGTCTTGTTCTCTCAGTTCCTGTTTCACTTGTTCGAGTATAGCTTTCGGTATTATATTTCTGACAACTATCGTTCTTCTTTGGTCAGTTAGTCGTTGTTCTGTAATATTAAGCTCCGGATGCAGTTCTCTGAAAAGTTGGTACATCCTCGTTCGGTAGAGTGTTAGGTCTGTTTCAAGCTTTGTGGCTATATAATAGCAACGCATTACTGTCATATTTAGCTCTAATGACCACATCATGCGTTGTCTAGGTCTGCCTGCTTTGGTGGTACCGGGCTGAGCCATTGGTGAAACACCAGGAGCATCTAGAGGCTGGGGTTTTTGTGTGCCTTCTATAAACTGTAGTGCAATAGCTTCTTCGGATTGATTCCGACGGGAGCCCCGCACGTACCCCCGCCACTGGCCGCTCGCACTAGACCTAGTGCCAGGACCAGCTCCAGCACTAGCGCCCTCCTCGGGCAATCGCCTTATTTCACCATCAATTTGACTCATTTTTCCAAAATGGTTTATGCATTTTATACCTTCTGCCAGGTTATCGATCAGCCGCCCCTAACCTGGAGTACAGTCGCTGTTTGCAGCCGCCCACTCTGGAACAGACGCTGCTCCTCTATTTGGTCCGCGGGTGAATTCTACACCTACCCTGCATATCTACAGGACATTCCCCGATCCGCCACCTGGGGACGCGCCGTGTCGGGGTTGAGGTTCCCCATCTGGCTCACACATACTGTATATGCCATCCCCCTACTCGGTTCAGAGGTGACCCGCATACGATTTACCAGCACGGTTTTCTAGATTTCTCTTCAGGCTCATTGGTGCCACTCCTGTGGCAGAGATTATGATGGGATATGTTCTGATGGTGGTAAGTTTCCATATTCTTTTTAATTCTATAGACAAATTTTTATACTTTTCTATTTTGTCTGTTTCAGCCCGATGGATATTTGCCGTTAGCGGGATAGCGACATCTATGATTATGGCCGATTTGTCTTTTTTGCTAAATAACACGATGTCTGGTTTGTTGTGCTGTACCGTTCGGTCAGTGATCATTTGTTTGTCCCAGTACAGCGTGTATTCCGTGTTCTCGATCACTGGATCTGGCGTGTACTTATAGTATGGTGGAGGCTTTAGATTCAACATATTGTACTTTTTGGCTATCTCCAAATATATTATTTTTGCCACTTCGTTGTGCCTTGTGGTGTATTGATTTGGTGCAAGAGAAGAGCATCCAGCTATAATGTGTTCAATAGATTCATGGTTATTTCGGCATAGTCTACATGTGCCATCTTCAGTTGTCTTTGCGACTGTTTTTAGGCAGTACTTGGTTGCAATAACCTGGTCCTGTATCGCAGTCATGAACCCTTTCGTTTCAGCATAAAGTGGTCCCCCTGTTAACCATGCAACTGATAAGTCAGTATCGATGTTGGGGTCTTGTAAACTGGTCGGATATTTACCATGCAATACCTTGGATTTCCATTCCCTTATTCGATTAGCAGTGTCAGTTAGAGGCGTATTAAAGTTTCTGTCTTTTAGTTTTAAAGGAGTATAATTGTCATCGCGATTTATTACTTCTCTAATAATTTCAGATGTTGACTCATAGAAATATATAGTTTGGTTATTTGCAAATGACAGAGCTCTCCTATTTGCAGTAATCCCCTGCCCCCTCTAGCTCGCGGAATATATAGCCTAATTTTGGACGCTGCTGGGTGGTGCATATTGAATTTTCTTAGAAGCCTTCTGGTATCTCGATCGAGTGATTGTAGTTCTGTTTCAGACCAGTTAATAATGCCAAAAGAATAAGTAAGTTTCGGTATAGCCCATGCATTAATTGCTTTAATTTTGTTTCTGCCATTAAGGTACGTATTTAAAATTTTATTCAGTCTATACATGTATTGCTTTTTAAATTCAATTCTAAGTTTTGAATGTCCCATTTGATTATTTTGATGTATACCCAGTAGTCCAGTCAATGAATGCTCAAAAGGGGGGTGTAGAGGGAAATGGACGGAACACAATTTTTGACTTTGGGACTTTGTTTGCACTAGTTAGGAGGTAAACATACTAAAAGCCCCCACTCCTAGGAGGTGAGCGGGGTGCAGGGGGGCACGTAGAAGGTCCCCTTTTTCGGTTTTTTGCTTAAATCTCGGAAACTATGCGTCCTAGCGATAAGACCATTCTATACAAAATTAAAGCTGATGCAATGTGTCACAAGATTGATTCCATTCATTTTTTCGATATCTTGCATAGTTTCCGCTATATCCGCGCTCAAAATTCGCTAATTAAAAAAAACTAATTTGCCTCACTTTTTTTGCCTTATTTGACTAGCTAACTCTTCAGCCCTTCGTCCTACGAAAAAGTCATGAGAAAGGAAGTTGTAGAGCATTACATTTCTACGGCCGCTCTCCTATCCGCCATGTGCTACATCTTACGGTTGTTCGATATCGAGAGTGTTTTACCGTCACCATGAGTAGTAGGTGTTTTGTGTGTGATGAAGAGATAAGTGAATCAAGTGATGGTGTTTCAAAAGTGTGTCAAAAAGGAATACGTTCCCTAAAAAGATCCAGCAAAGAGAGGGGCGTCGGCAAAATCCGACAGCTAGCTGGTTGGAGTCACTTCTCGTCCACACTTCGTGTTGAAAAAATTACACGAGAAGCAATACAATTGTGGCTTTGAAGAAACATGAAGCGCCGGTTGTAAAGTCTGCAATACCCACATTCGATTTTAAGAAGAATTAAAAATGAAGACAAGAAGCCCCTGAACAAATGGAGGGAGGTGTTCAATGTCCGCACTATTGAGTTACACAAAGCATGTCTGGAGGCCGCCTCAGCAAGAAATGATAGTTGGGGCGATGAAGTATCAGGTCGCCTGTCCTCT
The DNA here is from genome assembly GCA_958336395.1 of Ctenicera cuprea. Taxonomy (NCBI): domain Eukaryota; kingdom Metazoa; phylum Arthropoda; class Insecta; order Coleoptera; family Elateridae; genus Ctenicera; species Ctenicera cuprea. The sequence goes on from OY284489.1 coordinate 36,369,070, forward strand.
ATTAACGATCTCGTCGCTGAGGAGGGTGTTTATCACAATGATTGTCGTTTGAAATTTGTTAAGCACTATTACGCTCAACCGAAATCACACACTCGCGTTCCCCAATCTGTCCATGTTACAAGAGCAATGGATGAAATTTGTGCCTACATTGAGGAGACTACTGACTGCCAATTTTCACAGACCGAAATACTTGGTGTCGTCACTGGTGTCAAACCTGTATGGAAAACAATAAAAGCACAACTTGAAGCAAAGTATGGGGATCGTATATTAGTGACTGAAGGTTCGAGCAGATTCAATGTTCCAGTGCTATGTTTTAGAGATGCTGGGCAACAATTGATACGTAATGCTGGGTGAACACAAGGAGGACAACGCATGTGACGAGCGACTCAGGATTGTCAAAAAAGCAGCCGAAATCATTAGGCAGGATATTCAGAGCGAATTATACACTTATGACAAATATTCCCCTAGTGATGACTTCCTAAAGGATGCAGAAGCTCTCCCTCAAACCCTACTAACTTTTCTGGAGGATGTGATGATGAAAAAAACGAAAAGAGTCAAAGAAACAAAGACAAAGTGTTTGACAACGCTGACTTTAATGCGTGCACCGTCGATGGGCTAAATTCTTTTCATGCAATTGGTGGTATCAGATGTTGAAGTTATGTACAAATTGTTGTTGACTAATGTACAGTATTATTGCCTATGTAGAGGGTTATTATGGCTCCTAAATAACAGTAAAGATTCAGCGATCCTCTATAAACTGTCAATTTTGAGTATTATCAAAAAATTTCCATCATATATAGTCATTTTATTTCTGTAGGGGTGAGAGATGGAGCTTTCAAAGTAGTTCCATTAGATTCGGGGTGTCGAAAATAGTATTCAACGACACCAAATAATATTACTTTTAAAGAGCTACATATGTACCTGAAACTATATTATATACTACATATATACATATAATTTCTTTATGTGCCATTTATATATATAGTACATACTATTTACACATATAAATACGTATATATTGTCTTATATATAGAGTTAGAGCAGTGGAATAACGGAAAATACGAAAGTTAAGTTTTTCTGCCAAATCTCGAAATTTACACATAAAGTTAAAATTGCTCTAACTTTTGAACGGTTAAAGATAAAATAGTAAAATATCATATATTCGTGAAGTAAATTAGATGCTCTACAATTTCCTTTTGCATAAATTTTTCGTAGGACGAAGGGGTGAAGAGTTAGCTAGTCAAATAAAGCAAAAAACGTGAGGCAAGAAATTTTTTTTTAAATAAGCGCATTTTGATTCGGGATATCTCAGAAACTATGCGAGATAGCGAAAAAATAATTGCAATCAATCTTGTGGAATATTTTGTCAGCTTTAATTTTGTATAGAATGGTCTTATCGCTAGGACGCATAGTTTCCGAGATACAAGCGAAAAACCGAAAAAATGGACCTTCTACGTGCCCCCCTGCACCTCGCTCACCTCCTAGGAGTGGGGACTTTCAGTATGTATACCTCCTAACTAGTCCAAACAAAGTGTATAAATTTGTGTTTTGTAGGTTCGGCAGGTCCTCGACATCTTGGAGTATGCCTTCCATTCTGAGATCTGAGCACAGTTTCCCTTTGATTATGTAGGCTTGCGCACATTAGCTTATTCCAAATGACATTCCAATGTCTTTGATAAACAGGTAAGTGGTGTTGACTAAACTGCTGAGTTTCTCTTTTGTTTCGGCGAATAGCTTTAAATCGTTCATATAGAGAAGATGGGAAACCCTACTATTGGATTTGTTTAATTTTAGCCTATAACCAGTCTCACATTTGGTAAGTAGTGTGGAAAGCGGATTGATAGCCATGCAGAACCATATCGGGCTCAGTGTATCGCCTTGGAAAATTCCGCTTTTTATGGGTATTGCGTCTACTTGTAGTCCATTTAAAAATATATTTATTTTCCATTGTGACATAAGATATTTAAGAAAGTTCGTTATTTTTTTTGTCTATTTTGTATATGTCAAGCGCTTTACTTAACCATGAGTGAGGCACAGAATCGTACGCTTTACTATAATCTATGTATGCAATTGATAGGTTTCTTTGCTTCCTCTGAGCTTGTTTTAAAATAATTGCGTCAATGGTTAGTTGCTCCTTGCAGTCGTAGGAACCTCTACAACATCCTTTTTGTTCCCATGCTATAAGTAAATTGCGCGTCAAATAAGCTACAATATGTTCAGCTAATGCACTAGTAATTATTTTATATATAGAGCAAAGGCACGTAATAGGTCTATAATTCTTAGCATCTTTTGGGTCACCAGATTTGTATAACATATACGTTGTTCCCTGCGTTATAAATTGTGGAATACTATTTGGATTGCGGAGTGCCTCATTTATTAATTTCGATATGTATCGGTGTGTGCTGGAAAACCTCTTCCACCACAAGTTTTGAATGTTGTCAACCCCTGGAGCCTTCCAGTTGTGTGTTTTATTGATTGCATTTTCAATATCCGTAAGTGTAACTTCATCCACCTCCATCTGTTCAAGATCTTTTAATTCGTTTTTTATTTGTCCTATCCACTTCGCGTTTTTGTTGTGCTTCGTATCTCTGGCCCATAGTTTTTTCCAGAAATCTTCAATGTCTTGTTTATCTGGACTGTCTTCTGCTCTTAAATTTGCTGTGATGTTACGGTAAAATTGCTTTTCATTTCTGTAAAACTGTGTATTCTGTTGTTTCCTTTTGTTACTCTTGTTGTATCTCGATAACCGTGTTCCAAGCATTTTAACTTTCTGTTTTAAGGTGTCTAGATAGTCCGTAATTTTTGTCTCAAATGCGTGGTGATTCGGTCTTACATTCAGCTTTCTGAAAATGGGCGTCAACTTTGATATTAAAGTGCGGTTGTCAGGATTAGATTTGAAAGCATATATCCTACCTATAATTGTTCTGGATTGGTCAATTTTTGTTTGTATGCGTTTTTGCCACATAGGCTCTTCTTTTCCTCTATGATTAGGTTCTCTTCCCTGTTCTTTTAAATGCAGTCCGCTTATTTCGATTACCGTGTCTGCTGCACTGTATGTCATTAAATGTATCTCTTTGAAATCTGTTTGTCCTGCTAGATGTTCTGCTAATACAGCATCAGTTAATTTCAGTATCTTTGTTATTCTTTTATTATTGTTGAGTTTTGGGATTTTAGGTCTGAGTGTAGGGTCAGTGTTGGTAAATAAATATACATTGTGTTCGAATCTATCTGTTATTTTTCTCAGTAGATCATCATCCATAGCCTGCCCTTGTACTGCTGCGTCCCGTCTATCGTCTTCGGTTACGTCGCTGGTTATTAAATTATCATTTGCAGTTTGTCTCTGGTTTGCTTCGACTATTGCTTCATTATTATTTTCTATTTGATGTTGATTTTCGTTTTCTCTATCTCCTTCTACTTCTGTCTCATTTCTTACCCTGTCTCTAATTTCTTTTATTATTATTATTATTATTATTATTATTATTATTATTATTATTATTATTATTATTTTGAGTTATCTCAGGATTCTTCTTCCTGGAAATATTTTCGGTGGGGCCTTAGCCAATCACCGGAAAATGTGATGTTGTTTTTATACTGAGTCTTCAAAGATATTAAGAGTTTGTCGTACTATTCTACATGTTTCTAAAATTACAGACTTTTGGATGGTGTTTAAGACATTTGAGTCATTTGGATTTATTTTTTCCAAATTTTTTACGGCACTTTCTCCTACAACCCCAGTACACGATATGACGATAGGTATAACGGCGACCGATTTCAATTTGTATATGCTTTTAACTTCTTGGGCTAGGTCTTGATATTTAGCAACTTTGTTTTTTTCCGTGGCCTGTCGGTTATGATCATTTGGATGGGCAATGTCGATGAGATAAGCATTTTTAAATTTTTTATTTATCCATGTAATATCAGGCCTGTTGCTGGTGATTGTTCTATCAGTGAGTATGGTGGTGTCCCAATATAGTCTGTGGTCTTCGTTCTCCAGCACATGTTGAGGTGAGTACTGATAATATGGTATTTGTTTTTCTACTAGGTTACACTCTAGAGCAATATTTTGATGGATTATCTGGGCTGTGAGGTTATGCCTTTTCAGATATTCTGTTGGTGCTAATATCTTGCATCCCGATGTTAAGTGTTCAATAGTTTCGGGTTTTTCCTGACACATTCGACAAATATCATTTTCTATAGGCGACTTTTCAATATATCTTTTATAATTTCTTGTTGATATTACTCCATCTTGGATAGCGACTATAAATCCTTCAGTTTCGCCAAAAAGATTTCCTTTGGTTAGCTAGTTAACAGAATGCGGCATGCTGGCGTTTTCAAGGTGTTGTGGATATTTTCCGTGTAAAGCTTTAGATTTCCACTCGTTTTGGATGGCGGATGTATTTTTGACCTTTAGATTTTTAGTTTTATATAGTGGGGAGTATTCATCTATATTTAGTATTAATTGGTGTAGGATAGATGTGGTGGCCCTGCTTTCAAAATATTGCTGTAGGTTTTTAATTTGCGTGTTGTGAAGATATTGCAGATTTAGTAAACCCCGTCCTCCCAGTTTTCTTGGCAAATAAAGTCTTTCCAATGATGCTTTTGGATGGTGCAGCCTATTTTGTGTTAGTTTTACTCGAATTTTTCGATTCAGTGCCTCGAGTTGTGTTGCAGACCATTTAATTACTCCGAAGGAATAGGTGATTGCTGGGATAGCCCAGGTGTTCATAGCTTTAATTTTATTTTTACCATTTAACTCTGTATTATTATTATTATTATTATTATTATTATTATTATTATTATTATTATGATTATTTTTTATTTTTTTATTTTTATTTTTTAATTCACAGCAACTAAGCGGCTGTTGCTGGTGTAATACCGTGGAAAAATAATACAATTTATTCCACGGTAAGTACTTTACGCAGAATACGGCAGGTGTGCAGTATTACCGTTTTCTGCATCAATGTAAATAAGCCCTGGGGCAGCTTGGTTTCTTGAAGGTAGTGGTGGAAGCGTTTGGTGACAACTCCATCTACAGACACAACTATCGGGTTTATTTTAACAGATGTAAGTCTCCACAGGTTCTTTATTTCTACAGCCAATTCAGTGTATTTGTCGATTTTTGTATGTTCTGTTTCAGCCAAGTTGTGCGTTAATGGGACAGCCACGTCAATGATAGTGGCGATTTTACGTTGTTTGTCAATAAATATTATGTCCGGGCGATTGTGTTGCACATGGTGGTCTGTAATTATCGGTCGATCCCAGTATAGTAGCCCATCATCGTCTTCTAAAATAGATTTAGGTATGTATTTATAATGCGGTGTAGGAATACTAATCAACTTGTATTTCAGGGCCAGCTGTTGGTGGATGATCGCTGCAACGCTATTATGCCTTCCCAAGTAGGCATTGTTTGCAAGTTGGGGACAGCCTCCAGTTAGATGTTCTATGGTTTCTCCCGGAGCATTGCAGGCGCGGCATCGATCATTGATGTTAGTTTTGAGGATATGTTTCTCATAGTTATGTGTTCTTATAACTTTGTCTTGTATTGCTGTGTAGAAACCCTCTGTTTCAGCATGGAGATAACCTTGGCTAAGATAGCGAAAAGATAATTTCTTATCAATGTAATCCGCATTGACTTGGTTTGGGAATCTGCCATGGAGTCCTTTCGCCTCCCATTCTTGAAGTTGGTCAGCTACAGTCGGTAAGTTTATCAAGAGTTGTTGGTTACTAAGATTCAAAGGGGTAGCGCATCGATCCGTTTCAACTATTTCTTGTATTAAAACGTCATTCTGTTGTAAAAAGTATCCTCGCATGTTGTTGATTTGTTTATTGCATATCTGTTTAATATTTAATTTATTATTTATTATTATTATTATTATTATTAATATTATTATTATTATTATTATTATTATTATTATTTCTCTTTGATCTCGGATGAATCCGGTTATATTTTGCGGGGAACTTCATCCCAAGCATGTTGTACAATGTGTTGTTGTCATATAAGGAACCGCCTAGTGATATGACAGCTCTGGAGTATTACTGCCTTTTGCAATTCAAAACCAAGATGGTGTGGTAAGTATAATCTTTCTAAATTTCTCTTCAGGCTCATTGGTGCCACTCCTGTGGCAGAGATTATGATGGGATATGTTCTGATGGTGGTAAGTTTCCATATTCTTTTTTTCTTATTATTATTATTATTATTATTATTATTATTTGTACTTTAGCTCGTGGCTTTCCACGGATTTTATACCTCACGGGTCTATTCAGACCAAGGTAAAGGTACTTATTCTATTGATTTATATGTTGTTACAGACTATTGTTTAAGAATTTTCTGACCATATTACATGTACTTAAAACTACAGACTTTTGCATCTTAATGTAGATATTAGTATTGATGTCCACTTCCTTAAGAGCTTGGTGGAGTGTCTTAGGTATTACTCCGGTAGTCGATATGATAACAGGTAAGATTTTTACGGTATTCATTTGCCATTGCTTTTTTGTTTCCAATAATAGATCAAGATATTTCTCAGTTTTCTCTGCGTAAGCACGTTGTAAGTTTGTTGCGTTCGGTATAGTTACGTCTATTAGGTAGGCACATTTACTTTTTTTGTCTATAAGCGTAATGTCAGGTCGATTGTGTCCAACTGTTCTGTCGGTAATAATGCCTCTATCCCAGTAGATACGGGCCAGATTGTTTTCTAGAACCTTTGGTGGATTATATTCGTAATATGGCTGTTTTTCAACTTCAAAAGAGTATTTGGTTGCCAGCTCTTGATGCAACAGTTTTGCTACATTATCATGCCGTGTCTTATAATCAGTTTGTGCCATTGCTTGGCACCCAGATATTATATGCTGAATGTTTTCTGGGGCCTTTCTGCATCTTCTACACGAGTCGTCCTGTGTGCCATCTTTTATTATGTACTTTTTGTAATTATTGGTATTGATCACTTGATCTTGAATTGCTAACATAAATGCTTCCGTTTCAGGGAATAGTCCACATTATTATTATTATTATTATTATTTGTACTTTAGCTCGTGGCTTTCCACGGATTTTATACCTCACGGGTCTATTCAGACCAAGGTAAAGGTACTTATTCTATTGATTTATATGTTGTTACAGACTATTGTTTAAGAATTTTCTGACCATATTACATGTACTTAAAACTACAGACTTTTGCATCTTAATGTAGATATTAGTATTGATGTCCACTTCCTTAAGAGCTTGGTGGAGTGTCTTAGGTATTACTCCGGTAGTCGATATGATAACAGGTAAGATTTTTACGGTATTCATTTGCCATTGCTTTTTTGTTTCCAATAATAGATCAAGATATTTCTCAGTTTTCTCTGCGTAAGCACGTTGTAAGTTTGTTGCGTTCGGTATAGTTACGTCTATTAGGTAGGCACATTTACTTTTTTTGTCTATAAGCGTAATGTCAGGTCGATTGTGTCCAACTGTTCTGTCGGTAATAATGCCTCTATCCCAGTAGATACGGGCCAGATTGTTTTCTAGAACCTTTGGTGGATTATATTCGTAATATGGCTGTTTTTCAACTTCAAAAGAGTATTTGGTTGCCAGCTCTTGATGCAACAGTTTTGCTACATTATCATGCCGTGTCTTATAATCAGTTTGTGCCATTGCTTGGCACCCAGATATTATATGCTGAATGTTTTCTGGGGCCTTTCTGCATCTTCTACACGAGTCGTCCTGTGTGCCATCTTTTATTATGTACTTTTTGTAATTATTGGTATTGATCACTTGATCTTGAATTGCTAACATAAATGCTTCCGTTTCAGGGAATAGTCCACATTGGGTCAACCATGCGTTCGATGCAATTTTATCGACATGCGGTTGATCCAAAATGTGGGCGTGTGCTCCATGCAAGGTCTTCTGAATCCAGGATTGGTGCTTCTCCTCGTTTGTTATTACTGTGAAATTAACGTTGCTAGCAAGGTTAAGTGGTGAGCAGTTGTCTGCTCGTACTATTGCTTGATGTAAAACCGACGTATCTTGCTTACCGATAAAATAGTTCCTTAAAGCAGTTTTTTGTTTATTTTGTAGATTGTATATATCAATTAATCCTCTGCCTCCCTCAGCTCGCGGTAGGGTTAGTCTCTCCGTAGCGGATTTAGGATGATGCATTCCTGCATTGGTAAGTATTTTATTGGTTTTTCTTTTCAGGTCATTTATATCAGTATCGGTCCACCTTAGAACACCAAACGAGTATGTAAGTATTGGCACCGCGTATGTATTTATTGCCTTTATAATATTTTTTCCGTGTAACTTTGTTTTTGCTATACTTTTTACTCTACTTAAGTATTTATTTCTCATATTTCCTTTCATTTGGGTTTCTTCAATCAGCCGCGATTGGCTCATTCCCAGATATTTGTATATATCTCCTTCTCGCATGCCTTCTATTCTCTGATTATTTTCTAATTCATATTCCACCACTTCTCTTTTGCCTTTGTTAATGCTTTGTGTCTTACACTTCTCTATTCCAAAACTCATACATACATCTCTACTGAATATTTCTGTAATCCCTAAAAGCTGTTTTAGATGTTGACTTGTACTGCTGTATATCTTAATGTCGTCCATATACATAAGGTGAGATATTTTGTATATTGTGTTCTCCCTGTGCTTAATATTAAAACCCCTGCTTGCGTCGTCTAACATGTTGGATAGGGGATTGAGCGCTAAACAGAACCAAAGAGGACTTAACGAATCTCCCTGAAAAATTCCTCGGCTTATTTTTATAGGTTTGGTGGTGATCTGATTTTCAGGTGTGCATAGTTTAATTACTGTTTCCCATGTTGTTATAGTTTCTTTTAAGAACTTAATAATATTTGGATTAATTTTATATATATCAAGGGTTTCTAGGAGCCAACTGTGAGGAATAGAGTCAAATGCTTTTCTGTAGTCTATATAAGCTGTGTATATGTTACGCTTGTTTTTGTATGCTTGATTCATTACAACAGAATCTATTATTAACTGTTCTTTGCATCCTTGTGCGTTCCTGCGACATCCTTTTTGTTGCTCAGCTAATATGCTATTTTCCTCACAGTGCTTGTATATTGCATTGCTAATGCACGCAGTTATTACTTTGTATATAGTGGGTAAACACGTGATAGGTCGATAGTTAGCAGGATTATCAGTATCTCCGCTCTTTGGTAAAAGGTATGTTAGACCTCTAGAAAGGAAGTGCGGCATTATTTTGGGATTTTTAATAAAGATATTAATATACTTAGTTAATTCAGAATGTGTATTTGTAAACTTCTTAAGCCAGTAATTATGTATACAGTCAATGCCTGGCGCTTTCCAATTGTGTGTGTTGCTTATAATTCTAGACGTTTCTTCTTGTGATATATTTGTAAAATTCATTAAGTTGATATGTTGCATTTTATCTTTTTCTTTATTTATCCAGCCCGCCGTTTTTCTGTGAACTGCTTCATTTGACCATAGGTTGCTCCAGTATTCTTCTACTGCGTTCTTTTCAAGTGTGCTGGTCATTTGCTGATGTTGGTCTCTTTGTAGTAGCCGATAAAACATGCCTTCTCTTTCACTGAATAGTTTGTTTTCACTTTTTCTTTTATTGCTTTCTAGGTATCTCTTGAGTCTTTTTGAAAGTGCTGTTAACTTTTGCTTTAATGTGTCTAAAAATTCTTCAATTTCTTTGTTATTTTCTTCATATTTGGTGTGTATTTTATGGTTAGCAAAGATTTTCTTTACTTCTGTTAATATTTTACCAGATCGTTGGCCTTGATTATATTGGCTTAAGCTTATTATTATTATTATTATTATTATTATTATTATTATTATTATTATTATTAAAATCCCCACGTTGCACCCCACGGAAAATGCAAAACCCGCCGCCCGTGATTATTATACCTGGGTACTTGTATAAAACAAATGTACTTCTTTGTAATGAATAATAAAATAAATAAACAATTATTCTTACCGCTTTTTTTCATTTTCACCCACCCCCATTTCTTTCCAAATGTTGTTTTTCACGACCAAATCTTTGTAGCTTTTACGGTTTACGTTATATAATGGTGGATGTTGTCTCACCTTTCGAAACTGTGCCAACATAATAAACAAGTATAGCATTATACACTGTGTCCTTAAAGTAACCCCCCCCCCCCCCCCAACTAACTTTTGAACGACTTGATATTTTTCTACAAAATTTGGTGTGCTGTAATGGGAAATTAAATACTAATTTTCAGCCCATATTGAAATTTTGTATCATCCAAAATTGCGACTGGGCGCCATTTTGAATTTCTTTTTTAAATAGAAAAGGGGGTCGAGTGACACCTCATTTGAAAGGTCTTTTAATTCTGCGTCTGATCCTAGAATTTAAAAAAAATTTTCAGCCATAACAAAATGGCGGATTTTAAACAAATGGACTGCCTCAATTCAAAATTGTTTTGATTTTTCTGTCCAGGGTCGAGTGACACCTCATTTGAAAGGTCTTTTAGTTCTGTGTTTGATCCTAGAATTTCAAAGAAAAATATTGAGCCATAACAAAATGGCGGATTGTAAACCAATGGACTCACTCAGTTCAAAATTGTTTTGATTTTCTTATCCAGTAGTCCACTTTTTCATTTGCAGGACTAAATTTTCCCAGAAATATCTCAGGTGGCTTGAAATAATATTGAAAACGTTATGTTCCAACAAGACGGTGCGCCGCCTCAACGGACATTTTTTTGTCAGATCGATTGTTAGGCGGGGGTCTGTAGAATAGCCGGCTCACTTCCCAGATTTAACTTTCTTAGATTTTTTTCCATGGAAATATCTGAAATCGAAAGTGTACAGAACCCGTCCAGAAACAATTGAAGAACTGGAGCAACGCATTACAGAAGTTTGCAGAATTATCACTCCAGAAACTTATGAAAATGTAAGGCAGGAATTTCATAACCGACTTTTTATGTGCTAAGAAGTGAATGGTAAACATTTCGAACACTTAATTTAATTAATTTAAGCTTTAATTCTTAGTTCTTTTAAATAGACTTCTTTAACTTCAAACATTGTCATTTTGTTATGGCTGAATATTTTTCTTTGAAACTTTAGGATCAGACGCAGAACTAAAAGACCTTTCCAATGAGGTGTCACTCGACCCCCCTTTCTATTTAAAAAAAATTCAAAATGGCGCCCAGTCGCCATTTTGGATGATACAAAATTTTAATATGGTCTGAAAAATAGTATTTAATTTCCCATTACAGCACACCAAATTTTATAGAAAAATATCAAGTCGTTCAAAAGTTAGTTGGGGGGGGGGGGTTACTTTATGGACAGAGTGTATTTACATTGTGGAGCATGCGCTAAGATCATCACCCCTGAAAATCAACTGCGTTTGGTCTAGCGTGTTCAGTGGCGTACAAAGAATTTTGTTCTGTGCACAACGTTAAATCTAAAATTTTGTTGAAAAAGTGCGTGACAATTGTGTATTATTCACAGGGAAGATTCTTTTAAATGCAGCTATAAGTCATTTTTAATCAACGTGGTAAAATATAAACCTGCCAATGTTTATTAATGTATAGGTTAGGGTTAGGTTATTCTTATAAAACAGCAGCAATTTAAATTTTTTTCATTTTCCCAAACCTACATTTTTGTAATTATGTTTAATTGAATTATATGTAACATGGTTGGATATCACAAGGATGAAAACCGAAAGGCAGTCTGGACGAAACCTTGCAGGCTACTGGAAGCTGTTAGTAAATGAGTGGTGGTGGTGATGGTGGTGGTTGTGATCGTGGTAGTGGTAGTTATAGTGGTGGTAGTAGTGGTAGGGATAGGGCTAGTGGTAGTGATAGTAGTAGGAGTAGCAGCACGATACACGTACACACGGTATGCTATTGCACATGAGAGCGTTGTCACTCTCGCCGCCTGTGACGTCACGCTCGAGGAAACGCGAGGAAGTTGTTCACTCGTTCCAATGTAATTTGCGGCGAGCGTTCGAGTTTTATCGAATTTAAAATTATGGTGGTTGATTTTTTTGATTAAAACTTATTGAAAGAGAAAATTGTTGTATAAGGTAGTCTTCCTTCAGATTTGTACATTGTGCATAAGTCAATAAAACGTGTTTTTTAAATTATACGCAAGGGCAGATGAGCGTCAAAAATAATTATCGTTTTTCTGTTATGATTATTATTTTGAGAAGAATAAAAATAGTAAGTTTTTTGAATTCATTTTTTTACCAGGTATTTCAAAACATATTAAAAAAAAGAAAAACCGCAGTGTTATATAGTATATTAAAGTATAAGTGGATAAAAAGGTCTTTAAAACACGCGCGATTTTTCGAGCACGACGGCGCAGCCGGAGTGCTCGAAATAGAGCAAGTGTTTTAAAGACCAGTTATCCACGAATACTTTACGCTATTTTTTTTATTGGTGCACTTTGAAATCATAAATACTGGTATTATTACTGCAAAAAATGGAAATAAGAACTAATAATGTAAAATGGTTGAATTCGTGATGTGACATCAGTATACCTTTCGTTGTCATGGAAATGAGAAAAACAGAAATTAATTTGCAATTTGTCATCAAAGATTAATTGTTGTCACCGCACTGCTTAAAAATGAATTCTAATATCGATTTTTTTAAATAGTAAAGCAGAATCGCGGTTAATACCGCAAAAATCTAATGATGCGTATAAAAAAGAATATGACAAGTTCATCACATGGATGGAAGGGCAAAAGGTAACAGATATAAATGAACGAGTGGTGCTTGCTTACCTTCAGAAAATGTCAGAGCAGTACAAGGCGTCGACTATGTGGGCTATCCATTCGAAATTACAATGTTTGTTGAGGATAAACAAAGGAGTCGATATAAAATCATTTGTAAAAGTGCATGCATTCATGAAGGCAATTAGTAAGACTGACGTAGCATGAAGATGATTTGCGGAAGTTTTTCATAGATGCACCGGACACTACGTATTTATTTTTGAAGGTGGTTGTAGTATTATTAATTAAATGTAACACAATACTGTTATATTATACTTTAATAATGTTGCGTCTTTACACTCGGGGTTCTGTATAACAACTGTCAAACCCTTGACCGTGTCTCTTGACTCGGCATCCTAAGCTTACGCTACTACACTTCTTCTTTCCTTTAAATTTAATATCAAAAATAAGACTTCAATTCTTAGTGCTAAAGCAAAATAACAAATATTATGAAGTCTTAATGCTAACGTAAACTAACATCATACAAACATTCTAATCTAACTCATAGTCTTTCAAGTAATGAGGTTGTTTCCTAATTCTGTGAAGTTTGGATGTCTCTGTAGCACTCCCGAAATCACTCTGATTTAAATCACCACTATCACATCTATTTTGGTTCTTGTTTTCCGTGGTTATGTTCTCGTTAGCCGGTTCACCGTCCGGTTCATGGTATTTTAAGAGAAACTGCGAATTTCTCCTTAATTGCTTCCCTTTTGGAGATTCTAAAATCACTTCGTTTCCTTTTTTCTCAGTGACTGTAAACTTTTCTTCTCCGAATGTCGAAGTTAATTTATTCAACCTTTCTTGTTTAACTAGCACTACATCACCTACTTCTATGTCACTTTCTTTTGCTTTTCTTCTCTTGTCACTGTACTGTTTTCCTTTTTCTTTCTTTCTGGCATCTTGATCGCGTACTTCTTCATCATCGATTCCTCTGGTACTATCTATTTGCGGTAGCTTGTTTCTCAACATGCGCCCAAAAAATAGTTCACCTGGTGCTTTTCCAGTTGTTGAATGAGGTGTACTGTGGTACATGAGTAAGTACTTCCGTATTTCTTCTTCCCAATCCTTTTTTTCTATATTTGCAATCTTCAATCTTTTAAGTATTGAAGAATTTTGTCTCTCTACTTCGCCATTCGCTTGCGGCCATAATGGTGTTGAGTAATAAATATTAATACCATTTTCTAAAGCGAACGATTTAAATTCTTGACTTATCAGCTGTGACCCATTGTCACAGTGTATCCATTCCGGGTTTCCATATCTATTAAACCACTTGGTAAGAATTTTTATGGTTTTTGTAGATGTTATAGTCGTCATAAATTCTAGTTCTATAAATCTTGAGTAGTAATCTACAATCACGAACACATATTGTCCCGAAGGTAGTGGACCTAAGTAATCTAAAGCTACATGTTGCCAAGGCCTTTCCGGTAATTTAGTTCTTTTCATCGGTTCTGGAGGTCTGGGTAATGAAACTAGTTGACATTCATGACACTTTCTCCCAAATTTTTCAACATGAGTATCCATATTTGGCCACCAAACTTTTGTTCTCAAATTTCTTTTCATTAAGGTTTGGCCTAAATGTCCTTCATGTCCAATCTGTAAAATCCTTTTTATCATACTGTTTGGGACTACTAATCGACTGCCTCTAAGGATAAGTTTTCCAAGTATGCACAGCTCGTCTTTGATTCTTGTGAATTGTTGTAAATGCTCTCCAAAATTTCTTCCTTCTCTTAATGCATCTCTCAGTTCTTTTAATATTGGGTCTTTAGCAGATTCTTCTTCCATTTCTCTTGTAGATATAGCTTTAGGAGTGGCCATTTCAGCTATCCATTTCACATAAACCTCTTGTTTTTCTATCTTTGTAGTTTTCAGTAATCGTGATAGTGGATCTGCAATATTTTCTTTTCCTTTTTGGTACGTCACTTTGTATTTAAATTGTTGAAGTCTCAACACCCACCTCTCAATGCGTGCTGATGGTTTAGACTTTTCACTAAATATGAATTGTAGGGGTCTGTGATCTGTAATCAATTCAAATTCTATTCCAAGTAAGTACATATGATATCTTTCTACTCCCCAAATGATGCCCAACGCTTCTTTTTCTATTTGTGAGTACTTCTTTTCCGTTTCTGTAAGACTTCGGCTTGCATATGAAATTAATCTTGGAACACCATCTTGAATTTGCGTAAGTACCGCTCCTAAACCTACTGGACTTGCATCTGTAATTATTTGTGTCTTGGCACCCTTTTGAAAAATACTTAATACATTACAATTTGCCAATGTGCTTTTTAAGTTTTCAAACGCCTTTTCTTGTTTCCTACCCCAATGAAATGCATTTCCCTTCTTGGTTAATTCCCTTAGGGGTTCATTTATTGTTGATAAGTTTGGAATGAAATTGGCACAGAAATTGACTAATCCTAAAAAACTACGTACTTCCTCTACATTCTGTGGTTGCCTAAACTCTTGAATTACTTCTAAATTTGTCTTGCCTGGCCGAATCCCTTCTGAGCTAATCTCGTGTCCTAGAAAAGTAATTTGTTCTTGTTCGAACTTGCATTTTTTTTCATTTAATGTAAGTCCAACTTCTTTCACTCTTCCTAATATTTGTAGTAATCTGATACGGTGTTGTTCTAGGGTTTCCCCATAAATTACCATATCATCCATGAACGTTACTATCCCTTTATATCCAGCAAACACTTGACTCATGATACGTTGAAACATTTCGGGTGCACAAGAGATTCCAAAATTTAATCGTTTGTATCTATACAATCCTTGGTATGTGCTAAATGTTGTAATCATTCTCGATTGTGTGTCTAACTCAATTTGATGATATGCTTTTCTTATGTCAATTTTGCTAAAAACTTTTGCTTTTCCCATTTCTTGTACGACTTCTTCAAAAGTTGGTAGTTGATGCCTCTCTCTTATGATTGCTTTATTTGCTACTCTCATATCTAAACACAACCTTACTTCCTGTCCTTTATTTTTATGAACCACCACTATTGGTGAAACCCATGGCGTAGGACCTTCAACTTTCTCGATAATGTCGTTTTCTTCTAATTCTTTTAATTCCTTTTCTACTAAATCTCTTAAATTAAATGGTATTCGCCTAGGATGCTGTGCTGTTGGTTTTACTTTGTAGTCAATAGGTATTTGCAACTGAAAATTTTTAATTTTCCAATTTTATTTTCTTTACTGAAAACCTCTGGAAATTGATCAATTATTTCTCCTACTGGACTCTCTTCAACTATGTTAACATCACCAAGTTTCAACACTCCTAGTTTTGTTGACGTTTTTCTTCCTAATATGGAAATTCCATTCCGCTCTATTACCAAAATTTCAGCTTCAACCGTACAATCTTTATAATTAATCTCGGTTGTAAATTTTTCTATTACTTTGACTTTATTTGAACCATATACCTCTAATTCTTTGTCAAGTTTCATTGAATAACATTTTATTTTATTCTCTTTAAGGTGCTTCCATGTATTTAAACTAACCACATTGCAATTCGCCCCTGAATCTATCATCATTCCTAATTCAACTTTATCTACACCTACTTGAATAATGTGATTGCCTTCTTTTTCTTCGGTATGCACCATAAATGCATACTCCGAATCTGAACTGCTTCCATTTTCTTCCACTTGGTAGCTGTTGCTGCTTCTTTTTGGTTTCGGTTTAGCTCCACTCTTGTTCCCGAACTGATTCTTGCCCTTTGTCTTGCACATTTCTGTGGCATGCCCTATTTTCTTACATTTATTACAGGTCATTTTTTTTCCAGGACATTTTTTATCACTACTAAAATGCCCCTTATTTCCACATCTAAAACAAATAACCTCTTTCTGATTTTTCTCATATATTTTATTTACCTGTTCGGCAGTTGTTTTTTCTATGGCTGCTGCTTGACGCTCACAATTTTCCATTGCTCGAGCCAGATCTTGAGCTTCCTTCAAAGTAGTTGATTTTTCTATCAATCTCCTTCGAAGTTGACTTGACCTACATTTGTCGATAATTTGGCTCAGAATTTCTTCATCTGCATTCGTAAAGTTGCACATCGATGCTTGTTGTTTTAGTCGTATTACATACTGATCTACCGTTTCATTTTCTTTTTGTTCAATTTTTCTGAAAATGTGTCGTTCGAAAGTATAGTTGACTTGGGGTGCAAAATGTTGATTTAACATTTGCAATGTTTGTTCGTACACATCTACGAGCGCTTCTCCTGGTGGTTGTACAGGTATCGTTAGCGTTTCGAAAATGTCTTGTACATCCATTCCTGCACAATGTAATAACAACGATTTCTTTTTGTGTGCATTTGCATAGCCTCTAGCATCCATAAAGAACGTAAACGACCTCACCCATCGTTTCCAGCGTTGGCCAATATTTCCGATATCACTTTTACAATCAAAACTTGCAACTGCTCCAATATCACTAGCCATTATTGCTTTGTCCTTTAATTTTTCTTTTTACCTCGTCGCCAAATGTAGTATTGTTAATTAAATGTAACACAATACTGTTATATTATACTTTAATAACTAGTGTTACCCCGTCGAAATACGACGGCAGGCATATTTGAAAATGTAAGGTTTCATATGTTACAGCACCTCCTTAAATACTACATTGAGAGTGCTATTCCCTTTTGGAATTATTTGTACTTTCAAATTGTCGAACGATCGCACTCGAGACATTGCTACGTACAACTGGCCATGGCTAAATACAGGCTGGGGTAAATAAATACCAACACGATTAAGAGTTTGCCCTTGCGCTTTGTTTATAGTCATACAAAACGCAAGACGAATAGGAAATTGGCGTCTTTTGAAAGAAAAAGGAAGCGTTGTATCTGATGGCGTTAAGTCGATTCTAGGAATCAAAACTCTTTGGCCCACTCTTTCGCCAGTGATAATTTCCAAATCCAAACAATTGTCGTACATATTTTGAACAATTAATCTGGTACCATTTAATAGGCCCTGGGAGGCATTTAGGTTTCTTAACAGCATGACAATAGCCCCAGTTTTCAATTTGAGTATATGTGGAGGCAAACCACTTAACTCTAAACTATTTAGAAATTCAATAGGAAACTGAAGAATTTCATTCTCCTCCTCCGTTATCAAATTATTTACACTGATATATGTTCTACACGTTCCGGGTATAAGGTCTATAACTTTAGAATTTATCTCATCTCAGTGTTCATTTTTTGGGGCTAAAATAGCATATTTTGAAAAATTAATAACGGCATTTGGTGACACAAATTCTTTCCCAAAAATTTCAGAAACAATGTCTTCTTTCGCAATTATACTGGATGGCAAATCAATAATAGCTGATAATGGTGATGATTCGTCATTTACGGAAGGATAATTTCCATTGCCAATTTTAAGCAGAAAATTAGCAAATTCCAATTCCTCTGGTCTTGCTCGCATGTTTCTAAACAACTTAAATACCCGAAATTCTGACCATAGGGGAGAAAACTTTATGCAGTTTTGGATTATTGTTTCTCTTGAAGCATGTGGAACTACTGGTAAGACCTGCCTGAAATCTCCCCCAAGTACAATAATTTTTCCTCCAAAAGGTATGTCATTACCCATAATGTCTTTCAGTAGTCTATGAACGCACATTAATGCATATATATTGGCCATGGGTGCTTCATCCCATATAATCAGTCTTGCTGACTTGATATCAGCTGCTGCTTTACTGTTGACTTTTAAAGATGAGATAGAAGTCTCATGCAGTTTTAGGGGTAACTTAAACCTACTATGTACCGTACGACCATTTGGTAACAGCATAGCAGCAATACCAGTCCATGCTACAGATATTACTTCCAAACCTAAATTGAAGCACTTTCGTATAAGACAGTTGTATACAAAAGTCTTTCCGGTACCGCCCGGGGCATCTATAAAATAGGCATTGGATTTGCCTGTATGATTCTGTTGCATTACATGAATAATTTCGTTGATGATCAAAAGTTGTTCATCATTAGCTTGTTGTATCATCGAGTCATAATCCAAATTCGGAATTATGGGATACTCTATGCTTGAAGTTGCTATTGGTAAATCATCTATACTGGGTAAGTTGAATGTTGAAAGAGAGAACCCATGTAATTTTAAGGTTTCATTTATATCTCTGAGACTCAATTGATAAGCTATATCCTGGCTGTGAAGACGTACATAATCTTCGCTGAAAGAGTCTTTAAAAACATCCCATAACTGAAGTGCATTGGATGGTTGTTGAAATATGCAAATAAACGAAAATAATTGCCTTAATTGAAACGGCATTTGAATGACTGATGATTCAAGTAGACAACGATGCCACTCATTATCATCCTGAAGTAACCCATGACGCATTGCTGCTTCCTTAAAAGTACAATAAGTAACATTACGGTATGTCCTCAAATCTTCAAAACTGGTTGCACCCACAACATGAAGCAACAGCAAGCGAAGATGATATCGTTCAGATTCTACGGGGGAAACATTAAACATTCTACCAATAATTTTACAAAATTTAACACGTTTTTTCCAAATTCGGTTATTTTTATCCCAAACATAATAATTCGGCGTTTCTGGATAAATGTAAGGGCTCCTTTTTGACAAATCCTTATTTAAGTTAAACCATTCAATCAGTTCTGTTTTTCTTAATTCTGCTTTAAGTAAGGCTTCAGCGGCATTGTCGTCATGAAAATACACTTGTTGTTCGTGTGGTAAATGAACAGGTAAGCGAATTACAGAATGAGATTGTTCATGCATAGGATAGGAAAAAATTCTATACGCAGCCTCACTCGGACTGACATATCGGGTGTTTAAAAAAGCTGATACTTCATCATGATGAAGCATGTCACCTTCGGCAGTTATCTGCAAATTGGCGCAGTCATGTCCTTTGTAGACATATTTATGAATGTATTTTATGCTGTGGACACTTGCACAAATTTCTACATTAATATGGGCTTGAAAGTGAAGTAAGAGAAAGTAATTATAAGGAACTATATAACGATTGTCAACTTCCACATAACTACCTTGTCCATGTTTAGTAATCGTTCTACCATTATTCCTTCTTCGATAATTGGGATAGCTATTTACATTATCTCTTGTCTCAGGAATAAAATCTTTTGGGAACCCCTTTTTACAATTACCGTCGACCATACAAATCGACTTTGGATTAAGAATACCGCAAATTGTATAAGGCCGTATTACTGTTGGGGTCTGGTATTTCTGCGGAAATAACGTTGTCAATATCTGAGATTTCCCTAAATTTGCAAGTATCTTTAAGACATAATAATAGGTGAACATGAGGTAAACCTCTCTTTTGGAATTCAACAGTGTACAAAAATGTTAGTACTTCGCCAAAAATTTGTTTTTGGTTTATCAAACGTAAGAGTTCCTTTACTTTTGCATGAAACACGCGAACAGTAACATCTGGCCTATTATTAGCAGTTTCATAAGAATGTATGCTGTTTGTAATTTCAGGCCATAAAGGATTACATGTAAACGTCAAAAAAATGTCTGGCTTACCAAATTTTCTTACAATGGCCATTGCGTCCGGATAATTTTGCATCATGTTTCTGGGACTGCCAGTAAAAGATGAGGGTAAAATAACAACGCGTCCAGCCTTTAAGTTTCCGTTGTCGGCCCTTACATGTAAAGCGTCTGCGAGACCAGCGTATGTATCTACTCGCAATTTCACCTGTTGGTTACGGATGAATTTCAATCTGTCGCCTTCGATGCGACAGTAATAGTCAACAATCAACTACTGCGTTAACTTCCCAGCATTAATTATTGGGTTGAAGTCTCCTACAGGAGGAGAACCTCGAACCATAAGTCTGTAAGATATATATTCTCGCATAGAAATGTATTGGCGAATTCTAGTTTTGCGCTCTCCTCCAGTTGGCATAGAAATATACCATCCTGGTTCCCCGCACGGCCAGATCAATACATATGACATCGGATCGCAATGCATACTGTCAAAATCTATATTTTTTATTCCACCGTCATGTGCATAAACAGCAATATGTCTATGAGAAGGTGGAGCACCGTCGGCTGATTCAAAAACAGCTGCAACTTCAGAACATGTTGGATCATTATACCGTCGAGGATCTGATTTGGGTTCGTGATAAAAACGCATTACCAAATTAATAGGTACACGATTTTCTTTTAAAGCCAACTCCTTTTCTTCACATATCTTCTGATGCATTGTCTTATATGACATCACATAAGGATTACATTGATTTAAGACACGATTTAGTATTTCTAGAATGTCTTTTCTCAAGGAACTGTTCGCAGCATGTTTAAGTCTAATTTGATTGGCTTCAGAAAAGTCTAAAATGTATAATTGTCCATAAGAAGCATATCCTGCATTTTGAGGGTATAATGACGAAATTTTATGATGCACGACACCGAGAATTTTTAAACAATACGGACCATATCCGGGAGGTAATTTTATATTTGCACCAAATGACACGAACGACAAAGCATTATTATATTGTCGAATATTATCTCGAAAATTTTTCGATATCTCGTTATTCCCTGCAAATAATTCTTTTATTTCATCAGGAATCCGAAATTCCGGTAATTTGAACTTTTTATTACAACAACAAAGCCCAAAGTAGCCAGACGAATTTTTTTCACATGAAAAGTACAGAGCTGAACAATAACTACATATGTTGTTTAAGTTACCCAAGTTGAATGGAGTTACATTTGAAATATTATCAGAAACGGCACATCTATATCGAATCGTAAAGCATGTTTTTTCTTCGTATTTTATACGTTTTTGTGTGCGTTCACGTCTCCTTTCCCTGCCGCCAGTTAACGTCTTTTTTATTTTCCTTTTTTTTTAAACACTATGTTGCACAACATTGCAGATTGCGTTTTCCACATCCGCATCATTAGTGACTGAATTGGACTGAACTGGACGAAATTCCAAAACACTATAATGCCCTGCATCAACATTACCAGAAAAAAGTAAATTAGAAATAATATTTCCAGTACCATAGTCAAGAGTTTCGTTATTGTCATTTCTATACACTCTGAACAGATGATCAGGAAACAGCTGACTAATACAGTGCAATTCGACATGTCCGGCGAACTCACCATCTAAAGATAACAAATTTTCATAATCAGTGGAATTAGTAATCGGCAACCTATACGATGAATCTCCAACAATAAAACCTTCATATACCCATTCATTTTTAATTTTTTCGACGACTTGCATGCGTATTTCGCGATGATGTTCGTCATTATTAAATACACAATGCGAAACAGAGCGAAATAAACAGTTTCCGTCACCTATAATAGGAACAATATGTCGCTCCATACTCAAAACCGCACAATTCACTGACAGACAGCGTTGACAGAACCGGCGAAATGTCAAGTCACGTGATGCATTAGTTCGAATAATGACACGCGACGCTATTGCAGATGGCGCCCCAAGTAACGCGCGTCCAGCCGACCTTCATATATATTATAAATTAAAATAATTATTATTAAAAAATCGACGTAGAATAAAAATATAAAAATGTTTCATGTTCCATCTGTGGATAGAGACCTTTCATTTAAAAAAAAATGGTCCAAATTGGTGAAGCGGTAGCCGCTGGAGGAACCGGAGAAAAAAACGCTTTGTGCTTTTATATATGTATGGATGTTGCGTCTTTACACTCGGGGTTCTGTATAACAACTGTCAAACCCTTGACCGTGTCTCTTGACTCGGCATCCTAAGCTTACGCTACTACAGTGGTAGCCATTTGCGGTATCTTTGGGTCTTGTAGAAGATGTGAATTATGCGATTTGCGCTTACATGATATCAAAGAAGACGGAAGCGTATTGGTTATTACTATCCGACCGTCTAAGACAGTGAAGGGTCGACGCTTTACTGTAGCCGACAGTGAAGCAATTAGTTATGTGCGTTTGGTGAAGCAGTATTTATCATTGCGCCCCCAAAATGTAAGTACAGACCGAGTTTTCTTACGATATGATACGGGGAAATGTACCAATCAAGTGGTTGGTATTAATACATTTGGATCATGTCCCTTGCAAATTGCACGTTATCTTAAATTGGATGATCCTGAGAAATACACGGGACATGCTTTTCGACATACGTCCGCTACCATTATGGCAAATAGTGGCATGACAATAGATCAAATCCAACGACAAGTAGGATGGAAATCGGCAGCTGTGGCGACTGGTTACGTTGAAGAGAGCATTAGCAATAAGAAGAATGTTTCAAACATTATTGGGAGTGCCATTAATGGAAGTTCAACCTCATTGAGTTCTGAGAATGTTAACAGTATTAATTTCCTCCGATTTAAAAAATTCGAAATATTAATATCTCAAACAATACTAACTGTACTTTCCATTTTCATTTATAAAATTAAAATTGTTAAATAATGTTTGAATAAAGGTTTTGCATTTGTTAGTAATATTTTATTTGACGTTACAAGGTACTCCTGTCAGATCAATAATAAGAAATTGTCATTTAGACTTCACGTTTCTCGAGTTGTTGATGTTGCCATGGTAAATTTAAAAAACGCGCGTTTTTGAAAGTTCGATTTAAACACGCTGAGGCGTGCTTTAAATAGGTAAAATGGGGCACCAATAAAAAAAAATATTATTAGTTCCACCAAAAAAAAAGAGGAAAAATGCTAAGATTTTTCTAAATATTTTATTACACAACACAAAATCAAAAGAAAAAAGTGAAACAAAAAATACTATTTCCTAAAGTTTGTAAATTTCGACATTTTCTTGTCTAGTTTCCTTTGAGCATTCTTGAAACTAATTCTTCTGTTCAAGTCTCGCAGTCTAATATACACTGTGTCCATAAAGTAACCCCCCCCCCCCCCCCAACTAACTTTTGAACGACTTTATATATTTCTACAAAATTTGGTGTGCTGTAATGGGAAATTAAATACTACTTTTCAGACCATATTAAAATTTTGTATCAACCAAAATGGCGACTGGGGGCCATTTTGAATTTTTTTTTAAGGAAAAGGGGGTCGAGTAACACCTCATTGGAAAGGTCTTTTAGTTCTGCGTCTGATCCTAAAGTTTCAAAGAAAAATATTCAGCCATAACAAAATGATAATGTTTGAAGTTAAAGAAGTCTATTTAAAAAAACTAAGAATTAAAGCTTAAATTAATTAAATTAAGTGTTCGAAATGTTTACCATTCACTTCTTGGCACATAAAACGTCGGTTATGAAATTCCTGCCTTACATTTTCTTAGGTTTCTGGAGTGATAATTCTGCAAACTTCTGTAATGCGTTGGTTGCTCCAGTTCTTCAATTGTTTCTGGACGGGTTCTGTACACTTTCGATTTCAGATATTCCCATAGAAAAAAATCTAAGAAAGTTAAATCTGGGGAGTGAGCCGGCTATTCTCCAGGCCCCGCCTAACAATCGATCTGCCAAAAAAATGTCAGTTGAGAAAGTCAGAACCAGGCCTATAATAATGAGGCGGCGCACCGTCTTGTTGGAACATAACGTTTTCAATATTATTTCAAGCCACCTGAGATATTTCTGGGAAAATTTAGTCCTGCAAATGAAAAAGTGGACTACTGGGTAAGAAAATCAAAACAATTTTGAACTGAGTGAGTCCATTGGTTTACAATCCGCCATTTTGTTATGGCTCAATATTTTTCTTTGAAATTCTAGGATCAAACGCAGAACTAAAAGACCTTTCAAATGAGGTGTCACTCGACCCTGGATAAAAAAATCAAAACAATTTTGAATTGAACGAGTCCATTTGTTTAAAATCCGCCATTTTCTTATGGCTGGATATTTTTCTTTGAAACTCTAGGATCAGACGCAGAATTAAAAGACCTTTCAAATGAGGTGTTACTCGACCCACCTTTCTATTTAAAAAAAATTCAAAATGGTGCCCAGTCGCCATTTTGGATGATACAAAATTCTAATATGGTCTGAAAAATAGTATTTAATTTCCCATTACAGCACACCAAATTTTGTAAAAAAATATCAAGTTGTTCAAAAGTTATTTTGAGGGGGGGGGGTTACTTTATGGACACAGTGTATGTTCGAGTTCTGGCAAAGTACAGGAGACAACGTCGTAAGGCACAGATGTGGTTTTTATTTGTGAAATAGTTTTATCGGCTAATTTCTGAAAAATTTTCTCCTCTTTAGACAAAGAGTTACCATGCATTTGATGAAACTCGGACTCGAGTTTCAAAGCAACTTCCCACAATTCATCATTTGGATGTAAAAGAGAACCTCTAGAAATAGCTTGTATCCAGTCAGGGGCCTTATTCATATCCATACTTGCTGTGGATTTTCCCAGTGAGTATTTATTCTTGAACTTGAATGCTACAAAGCCTGCTATATATTTGAGTGATTTCTGACTCACTCTTTCTTTCACTTCAAAATTTTGCAATAGCTGCGTTTCTTCGTCGATAATTTCTTCTTCCAAATAAGGTGGTTCTACGAAAGAAATTGTCATTATTTCATTTTCCACATGTTCTTTTTCTTCAAGCGGCTCTCCGGTTTTTGAGAGGTTGAACAACATTTTCTGCGTTAAGCAAACTTCTTCGGCTTCTACATCAGATGTTACGCTGCGAGAGTCCTTGAAAATATCCAACAAACACCCCTCGTCGGATTCTATTGTATTTCGGTGTTCCGTAAAAATTGCTGCCGAATGTTTGCCCAGAATATACCATCGAAGTCTGTACCTAAAGTCCAGAGGGGAAGGGTGATCGTTACTTCCACCCATTCCTCGAATGCCACTGAATTTGATAAAAGTTGCACTGCTGGACGTACCCGTTGTCGCATGGATCCTTTTACATTGAAATGTAGTTGGGTCAATTTATGGGCATAGGTTAATTCCGACATAGATATATTAAGGAGCGTTTCAAAGTAATCAATGTTTATTATTTTATCATCAGTGATGAATCCCTGGTCTATTAAGTGATTTCTTACGAGTTTTATTAGATGGGGTACGTCTGCAAAAACAAAAATCTTCAAAGCATCGTCACATGGATGGAAAAAAAAGCAACTTTTATTATGCCCGACATTCAGTTTATTCCACAATGAAACATTTCCAGGGCCCATGTCACTTGAAATAGCAACTACAATGAAATTTGCTTGAAAAAGTTCAGAAATAATCTCTTCAAGAATTTCTTTTGACATTGGTTGATCAAATTTATAGTAAAGGGGTTGCTTCCAATTTAAAATCAATCCGCGCACCATAACTGTCTGACAAGCTGTGTGGGGTCCAACAGCCTGCTCTTGTTTTTTCTCTATATCAATTTTGTTCGAGACATAAACTTCATCGAATGTCAAAACACATACCCGATCAGGAATACTGAAATCAGAGGACTTTTTCTTCATTAGTGTTAACATTTTTTAAAATCCCCTCGTTGACATCAAAATTGCCAGCCCAACTTCTTAATGTCGACATAGCTGGTAATGGATAATTATTTGCCCTCAAATACCTGTAAGCTTTCGGGCTTACACTTCGCAGTGAAATGGCTGAAGCGATATCTTCTGTGGACCAACAAACCCTCATAATTTCCTTTGGGTTTAACAACTTTTTTATTTGTCCCGGAGTAAACACTCTTGCTAAAAGAGTGTTATATTTTTGGGAAGTGGAAGATTTAGCTTCTTCGATTTGCTTCAAAAGGTTTTTGTTCTGTGATTCCAATATGTTTACTTTTTGTCTGAGCTCAACTAGTTCAGCCTGATCTCTCCTGGAAATAAAATAAGTCTATGTTACTTGAAACTCCACATAAAACTACAACAATTTTTTTAAAGATTGGCAAAATCATTAAAAAAATACAAAATGCAAAAAATGCAAAATAGTCAGATCAAAATTTTGCAATATTGCTTTTCACTTACTCAGTATTTAGTAATGTTGGAATTAATTGTTGTTCGTCACTTTTTGGAAGCTCTGACTCCTCAGTAATTGTTTCAGTGTTATGTGCTTCTAATGTACAACTTGAAGTACTAGCTGATGACTTCATGATATCTTCAACCTCTTCTCTGCGTCTTCTTTTTGAGATCCTCAGTGATCTTTCTTCAGCTTTCCGCTTTTGAGCAGTATCTAATGAACCTCCAGGTAGATTTAAAGTAGGTATAGTGCATCAGCCTTTAAATGACGAGCATTCTTTGGGGAGTAATTCAAAAGCCTTTGTTTCAGAGGAATTTCAAAATACTTCTCTTCAAAATGTATTGAGCAAATCGTTGCTGAAAAAAGTTACATTTACTAATGTGTGACCGTGATTGTCATACCTGCAATAATGCCGTCTATTTATATCAAAAATGAACGATTTCACATCGATCCCCCTCTCACTAAACATTTAGTGGGGATAGTCATATTCAAAATTATATGTTACTCAACATTATTATATTATACTCCTCCCATTTTCCAATTGGTAGGTTTTCACAAACTTTGAATTTGTACGTTAAACCGAACTCTTGAATTTATATCATTTCTATTATTTACCAACAATAAATCGCCAACCGAAACTAATATATACCAACAATTCTCATACATACAGAGAGAGTTAAAAGTATGGAGACACCGATTTGCTGTCGTTAATATTCATTTTATAAGAAAATGTTCAATACAAAAGTTTTTTATGAAATTTTTATCTACATATTGATATACACGAAAAATTTTATTATTCAATTGTTTTTGAGTTATCACTTTACGCGATATTTTTTTAAATGGCAACCTATTAATGTTATACTACTATTCGATAGAGAATTCTTTTCTCTTTACAATGGTATAAAAATTTTTTGGGTTTGCATAACATTTCTTCGAGAAAATGCCCGTTAAAGTTGAAGTATTTACAATTAATTAACTTCCCAATTAGTAAACGATGCAGCCATGATAAACAAAAGTTAAGCGATAAACAAAGGCGAACGAGTTTAATATTTTTATTTTATGAAAAATTATTTGCAACAAAGTTGTCGGTCAAAATCTTATTGTTAGAAAGAAATTAATAACTAAATTAAACAACGACAAAAAAAATACAATGATGTTACAAACTACAAAAACATTAACAAAAACAAGTAAAGCATAAATAAATACGAATAAACACTTAATTCTAGTGAATTAAATGTTCAAACTGTCCTCCATTTACAATTTGACAATGACCCAATCGATTTACAAAACCCCGAAGAGAATTTTCTAAGAATTCACGGGGAATTTCTTCCATCCTTCTGGTACTTCGGATTCTTAAATCTTCTATGTTATTGGGCCTATCTTTATAAACTTTGTTTTTTACGTATCCCCAAAGAAAAAAATCTAAAGGGCTTAAATCCGGCGAACGGGCTGGCCACTCAACGTTTCCTCGTCTCCCAATCGATCTATTTGGAAACACGTTATTCAGATGTTGACGAACATTTGCACCATAATGTGGAGGGGAACCAGATACTGTTATTGGGGAGGTGTCCATTGTTTTCATGGGGATAGAGAGTAGGTAGCACAAGCAGGTATAATTAGATTTTGCAATAACTGCAAATACAGAGCCGAAGTTAAATTACCATCGATGAAAAAGGGACCGATAATATGACCTCCTAGAATGCCCGCCCAAACATTAACCTTTTGAGGATACTGCTTATGGTGTTCCAAAACCCAATGAGGATTTTCCGATGACCAGTATCTGCAGTTATGTCTGTTTATTTCACCATTAAGGCAAAACGTAGCTTCGTCAGAGAAAACAATATTGTTGACAAAATTTTCATTATTATTGCAAATATTTGACATTTCCTCACAAAATTGGAGTCTCCTATCAAAATGATCGATCCTCCATCAACTCGTGTATAAAGTGTACCTTACAGGGTTTATACTTTTCACTGTTTAAAATTGAAACGACCGAAGACTGTGAAATATTGAGATTGGCCGCTAATTGCCTGGTTGGTAAATGGGGATCTTCAGATACAGTCAATAAAACATCCAGTTTTTTATCATCACGTGTCGATGTTCTAGGTCTACCACTCTTTGGTACATTTTTAACGCTACCCGTTTGTTCAAAACGTTGCAAAAGTTTTACCAACAACAGATTTAGAAATTGGATTTCTATTTGGATGCGTATCATTAAATAAATTACAAACGTCTTGTAAACTTCTACGTCTATCTCCATAACCCAGCATCACTAGTATTTCAATTCTTTCACGTTCACTTAAACTCGCCATTGCTAACAGCAATGAATTACACAAAATTAAAAAATGTTGTAAACAAACAAATTCAGCCTTAGTGATATCGCCTTTGTTTATCGCTTCGCTTTTGTTTATCATGGCTATATCGTTTACGAATAGGGAAGTTAATTAATTGTAAATACTTCAACTTTAACGGGCATTTTCTCGAAGAAATGTTATGCAAACCCAAAAAATTTTTATACCATTGTAAAGAGAAAAGAATTCTCTATCGAATAGTAGTATAACATTAATAGGTTGCCATTTAAAAAAATATCGCGTAAAGTGATAACTCAAAAACAATTGAATAATAAAATTTTTCGTGTATATCAATATGTAGATAAAAATTTCATAAAAAACTTTTGTATTGAACATTTTCTTATAAAATGAATATTAACGACAGCAAATCGGTGTCTCCATACTTTTAACTCTCTCTGTATAAACAATAACATGAATTTTATAATTTGAATAATTCAGTTATGCTGAATTATTTAAATTTTAAAAAATGTTCAGTTTTTGAACTGTTACAGTGTTGAATGCGATTTTTTTTTTCAAAATCTAGTTTTTGGAGCACAGGGTCTCCAAAAACTAGAGTTTGAAAGAAAAATTGTCAGTTTTATAATCTTAGTAGTTACCTACTTATTATAGTCTTTAGCGTGTTCCTTAAATATGACTTTCAGAATTAATTCCAAACTTACCATTTTTCAAATTTATTTTATCTTCTCTCCGGCAAGCGATTATCCATTGTTTTGCCAAATCTTCTTTCTTTGGGAAGCTACAGTATTTTATACCAGCACCTTTTGTACTTTGATTACAGTTTTTACAATTAGCTACGGCACAATTCGGCATTGTAAATTATAATTAATCACACACCCACATACAATAACAAAAACACAATACAAATAATAAATATAGATGCCTTAATACACTCAAAATACGTATTATAATATAATAAAATAATGGCGAGTCTCGATCCTCGAATGTGACGTCACTGCGCGTGGCGGACGAAATTCGGCACCAATAGTGACATACCGTGTGTACGTGTATCGTGGAGTAGCAGTAGTAGTATATTGATTTATAAACATATACCTACTTGTTGAAGAATACAGACCTATAAAATTACAAATAAAAAGTTACAATAAAATCTTAAAATTTAAAATAAAAAAAAAGAATCGCATGCAATTATTCACACATAATAAATGTATTAAAATGACAAGAAAGGTATTCCTGCATAGAGTAAAAATATTTCTCTCCACACAATTTTTAAATATTTGTCTTAAAAGAATGTAGATGTAAATCCTTAAATTCAGAAGGTAAATGATTGTAAAGTTTAATTCCCATGTAATAAACACCCGTCTCAAATCGACTTGTTCTATGAATTGGTAGCATTAAAGATTACCAGGATGTCTAGTATTACTACTAATTCCAAATAAAGCATTTTTATGTTTGTAAACAAAGCGCAAGTTTTCTTAAAAATGCAAGGAAAAGTTACAATATTTAAAGTTGTAAATAAAATCTTACAGTGTTGGCGTTTACCAAATTTAGTAATTATTTGTATGGTAGTTTTTGATCTAGGTATAGAAATCCTGTAAGCATACACAGTTAAACCCCAAAATATTACACCATATTTCATTATGCTATAAAAATTCGAATAATATACAGTCACAAGTGTCTCCTTAAGCGGTATTGTAAGTTTACGTAATGCAAAGTTTGCTTTAACTAAACGTTTATGTATATTAAGCACATGCCCTTCCCAACGAAGAATATTATCAATTGATACACCAACACAAGAAACACTTCTAACTACAGCCATATTTAAAGTGGCAGTAGAATTTTCAGAATCAGTAGAATATATTTTAAACAATTTTAAGAAATATTATCTAGTTTAAAGTAAACAATACTAAGTAACAAAAGCAAAACTATAAATTAAAAACACTTATGAAAGACATACTACAGCAGTTTTATAACAAACACGTTGCGTTGGTATTAATTTTAACAATGCCCAAATTGTTGTCCTCCACTTTTGATACATCTTAGAACTGTTAAAATGTGTTTATTGACTTCAGTTGTTTCTACTGATTCCAAAGAATGTTTTAAATCCATAGCCTACCTATTACTAAAACATGAAAAACAAGAAAAGTTGCTGTAAATCGATTGATAATGACAATAAGTAAAAGAAAGTATATATTTTCTGAGCCGGAAAATAAATGCATTTATAATACAGCACTATGTTTTTTATTAATAAAAAACAAAAGTTTGTGTTATAACTGAAAAACAAATAAATGGTTTTAACAGATGTTTAAGTATTTAAATTTTTTATAAAAGTATCTGTAAAAAGTGTCGTTACACTTTCTTTTTATCTTTTCAAATAACTGATATATGTATAAGACTCTCTCATATTTTGAAAAAAAAATAATTTTGGCGCCTAACCTGAAAACAAAAGAAAATAGCTAAAGTCCGTTTTCACTTTCGAAATATGCCCAAAACTGTCTATCAATTTTTTTCTAACTGCAATAATAACCGAGATAGCATGCAAAACCAACGAATTTAGGCCACTCTGTACAGGTATAACTCAACGCTCAGTATAATTGGTAATAATTACAGTAACCCAAAAAAGAACTGCTATAATAAAGACGTTAGAAAAGTATAAAGCACTAATAATGCGCCCTGTGTACAAATAAACTTTTGTAAATACTGTAAGTAAGGATATTTAAAGTATGAGAAAGTCCAGGCAAAGTACTTTGCTTATTATTTTAATTTAGTAGTAACGAATTTTTATATAAAATTTTGAAATTCGAACAAACTAATTCGAACAATTGCTAAATTGCTGAACCAACTTCTCAACGTCCCGTCGTTATCTTGACGAATTGGAGGTTATGTTTACGTTTATCAGGAACATATCGTCCTTGTGAACGCTCTTGTGATATCGTAGTAATACTTGTGGAATAAAATGTGTTTCCTTGTTTTAAAATGGGTCTCTACTAAATCCTAATTTTTGTATCCAACAAAAATATTCCTAAAGATGAGTATTCTTCGAACTTTTAAATGGTGAGAATTCTTTTTATTATTTATCCATAATAATTGTATTGATAACGTTTCAATATTTTATTAAAATTGTTATATTCGAGGTGGCTATGAAAATTAAAGATATTAATATGAAAATTGGATAATTAACGGTATACCCTATTAGCAAGGAAGTAACATAGGAATTATGATTATGAAAACTAATTTATATACACATTTGTAACCTTGGAAAATTATAATTCCCCATAGGTAGGTACTATGTATAGGCAGTAAAACTTGAACACCTTCCATAAACAAATAAATGAAATAATAAACATAGAAACATATATTTTACTGTCAAAGATTAGAGAGGAATCTTTGTTTACTGTATTTAAAATGCAATTGATGCAAGATTTTTGAATTTACAGATTGTTGCAACTTCATGTCAGAAACACTTTTATATTTTTTAATATACACTCAGGTGCAGTAAAAGTGGGCCACTTATTATTTTTTGTTTGCATGTAGCATTACCTTTACCAAGTGCAACTGCCCGACCTCTGATGTGCCTCCCCAACATGTCCCATACAAGCTCTGTAGAGTTCATATCAGGAGAACATGATGGCCAGTTGATACGCGCGATTGCAACTTTATTCAAGTATTCAATTACATACCTCGCTACATGGGGTTTTGCGTTATCCTGCACAAGGATGAGATCTGCTAAATCCTCCACGATATATCGTTGTGCAGTCAGTGATCCTCTTTTGATAAAGAATAACTCGGTATGGGCCTCCATTAAAATTCCCACCCACACCATAACTGATGCGTGGGGTGAAAGTACACTGCATATCGCTAACCCGCTCGCCTCTACATTCGTTCTCTTCCATCTGGTGAATGAAGACAGAAGCTGGATTTATTGGTAAACACTACAATACTCGGTGACGTGGGAGCAAATTTGGTCCATGCAGTGGCCTACAAGCAATCAGTCCCACCTCTGCTAATCTTCGACGAACCACACACTTACATCTATACCATGAACCTCTCGAAGTTGATTTCTTGTCTGTACCGAAGTGATATGGCAGTTCCGTAGTGTACTGCGAATGACAAAACGATTATCAGCTGCAGTTGTCTATCTTTTCATACCAGATCCTGGCGTACGTGTGTTTCTTCCAGTCTCTCTGAATCGTTCAAGAACTCTTTGCACTGTTGAATGGCTAACACTAAGCGCTCTGGCGACATAACAGTGACTTTTTCCATCCTCCACAAGAGCTACACCCTTTGCGGAATCTTTGACACTTAAAAGTATTTATTTTTAACAATGGTAAAGAAAAACGGCTGTTATGGCATCTCTTCATATAAAATTTTTGGGAAAATAAAACCAGCCAATTATAGCAAAATAAAAAGTGTTTAATTGATGTAGCTACGTTTCGCTACTTAGTAGCTTTATCAAGCGTTTAAAACATTAAATACAATTAAATATAAATGATTATTGAAAGGAATTTATATTTAATGTTTTAAACGCTTGATAAAGCTACTAAGTAGCGAAACGTAGCTACATCAATTAAACACTTTTTATTTTGCTATAATTGGCTGGTTTTATTTTCCCAAAAATTTTATACTTAAAAGTATGGTAATCGCAAAAAAAGCAACCAAGCCAACAAACAATTAAATTAACAAAAAAACATGCAATTACAAAACCTAGAGTACTTTGTAGCACCTGTCAACTAAAGGGTAATTGTTACCTACATTCTGACAAGCAATAAAAACAAATTTATTGCAAGTAAAACAATTCTTAACTTTAACAGGTTTTTTATTTTAGCTTTATACGTCATTATCAAAATATGCATAATGCTAAAATAAAAATCCTGTTGAAGTTAAGAATTGTTTTATTTACAATAAATTAAAATGAACTGCAACGAAGTAAAGCTCGAACTTATAAATAAATAGAAACGAAAACAAAAGCTCTGACAAACGAAGTAGGCGGGTGGAATGAAGCAAAATGTAAAGGCTAATTATCCATCAGTGCTTGCACTTGTTATATGTGCTCAGACACTAGAGCTGTGTTGATTTATTACTTAACAATAGGTGGCCCGTTCTATTGCACCTGAGTGTATATTCAAATTTTTTCTCTAAAACAAATGGTTATGATGTACTTCATGTTACCTGTGCATGGGAGATCAGATGGGTAAATACCTATTTATCAAACATTTTTGAAACTGTCCGAAGGAAAAAGTTTTGAACTAAGTACGATATTAAAATTGCTTAATTGTACCTAGGACTAATCCGTTTTAAAACTTAAATCGAAAGATACATTTAGAATTATACCCAAAAATTATTAATTAATGCTATAATAGGTTTCCAGAATAGAATTTCCATTTTTCTTCAGCTATTGAAAAAAGTTAACAACTTTTTTATATTCTTTTGAATAATTCGTGTTTATCCAGGTAGTAATTTACTTAAAATCTTGTTTTCTTAACTGTAATACTAATCTGTTTTAAACTTAAATGAGAAGGTAGATTTAGAATTATTTCCAAAAATATTTGAGACATGCTGAAAATTTGTGCCATAATAGGTCTCAAGAACAGAATCACAATTCGCCATTTTTCAGTTATTGGAAAACTTTATTATATTCTTTATAAATAATTCATGCTTATCTATGTAGTAATTTACTTAAAACCTTAGTTTTGATGTTGCATCTATCACAGCTGCCTCTACAATGCATAAGTCTTGTGATGGAACATTTTTAGAATGGCACAAGTACATACGGACAATGGTGTATTACCTACTTTCACGGTTTCACAGAAACATATGAAAATAGTTTTCCACCACTTGTTTGTTTAAAATTGCTTTTCCTTTTTTTAACAACTTCAACCAATAACAGAACCACATAATATACCTACATCACATCATAATAAATTAAATTGCTTTTAGACCGTAAAGTCGGAATGGAGATAGATGACACTTTAAGAACAGTATGTAGTAGTGCAACTTTGTAGTACCTCCAAACAGGCACAACATCCTGATTGAGTATAAATAAAATACTTTTTACTTCAACAATATTTATTTATTTTAACCTTATACCTTAAATTAAATAATTAAGATACCTAATGTAGTCAATTTTTGATAAAGTTAAGAAACAAGTTGTAAGAGGGCGCAAATAGTAATTTTTGACATTTTAAAAAATCTAGCGATTCATATCAGGTGCCGGTGGGGGCCAACGTGCATGGATCCATATGTTCCAAACCATTGGTTTCAAAACTAATTACTTAAGTAGGTACTTACTATACCAGCATCATGTGGGGGTGCACCGTCTTGACAGTAGAATTACAACGAAGAAATAATTAAGATCTACAATGGCATTGCATATTGAGTAAAATTATTCATCTTAAATGTTCAATACAATTAGCACAATGAATAAATGAATAAATGTCAAAATAGAAACGATAAAACAAGCACATTCTACCTTTTGTTTCACGGCTGTTGCAATGATGTTATTAAAGTAACGGGTGTCCAGAAAGTCTTTCAGTCCTGGGTGGCTATGGATTGTATAACGTATGTCTTTGGATATCTTTGTCAAAATTCTTGTTTACACGCATTTAAGGAATAATTCCAATTTCCGTTTTCTAATTGTTGACCATTGCGAAAATAAGATTTCACAATAAAGGTTTTTTGTTCTTGCATAAACATTTTATAACAAAAAATATGCAGAAAGTAAATAATTTAAAATAAAAACCTTTTTCACGCTACAGGCGAGGTAAATAGACGATACATTCATAGCTACAAAAGATGAAAATGGCCAATAACATTCGTTTACTTTTTGCCCTTGACTACGGAACTTAATAGTATTATTTACATTCCTAGGATAATAATTAAAGCACCAAGGTACAGATTCCAATATTTTATTTCAAACAGATAACTAAAATGTTGATTTTAACTGTTCGTTGATATGGTAACAAGCACAGGCAACTTAGAATAATGGGGCTTTTAAAAAATAATTCCGATGACAGCAGTCAAAACGAACTTTTAAAAATATGATTAAATTTCTACCTGTAGCGTGAAAAATTTAATAAGTAACACGGAATGTATCGACTATTAACATTCTCGGCAGGCCACAAGCCTCGGCTCGTATTTACCTACCTCAAATGTTATTACGTCTTTACATTCCTTGTTACTTAAATAACTATTAATTTAAATTGACTTTGACTTTTGTCAAATAAATTACTTAGATATGACTGAATAAAAGACATGTGTTATACAATCCATAGCCGCCCTGACTAAAAGACTTTCTGGACACCCGTTATTAAAAGTGAAAATATGACTGTCTTGATAATGATGGTGACAAATAAGAGCTGTTACTATAATAATTACTCTTATACATATTAATTTAATGATATTTTGATCTATACCTTAAAACAAGTAGCTTTTGTTCGAGGGGTAAACCGCGAGTGGAAGTAGGTGTACAAGGTAGTGGAAGTATCTGGAAGTAAAACTGGAAATATGCAGTATTGGAAGTATGTGGAAGTACACTGAACTACAAGTGGAAGTAGGTGTACAAAATTTTTAAGCGCGATTTACCTCTCGCTTTTGTTTCACGGCTGTTGCGATTATGTTTGTAAGTATTAAAAGTTAAAATACGGCTTTGTTTGTTTACCGTTCATATTTTGACCTTATATTTTTTTGAAGAGAATAAAATGTGCAATTCAAAAATAGAAAAAATACAAGACGTGTTGTTTAACAAGTAACTCGTTTTTTCCTATCATTTTCAGATTTTTCAAAACTGAATAATGTTTAAACAAATTGGTTGAATCGAAAACGAGAAGAGGAACTTTTTGTTCAGTTTTTTTGTTTCGTCCCACTGTTGGTGTCTGCAAGCTTCGGAACATACTGTATAATGGGATATTATCTATATGTATTGAGATGTTTAAAAATGTAAAATAGTATTGGGCGCTTCCGTACAGGGTGTCTCATTTTCGATGTACGCGGATGGGCTGAAAAGTCCGTGGAATGAAAATGAAAAACAGAACTTTGCGGATTCAAATTACGTTTATTTTCAACAATCTCCTGCCACCTCGATACATTGTGACCAGCGATGATCCAAAGCCTCTATGCCTTGATAAAATTCAGAACTGATAATTTCGGTACATTATCCATAGCATTGATGCTATAAATATTTTTCATTTTGTTGAAACATAAAACATAAATTTTTAAATTTTGGCATTAAGTAATATTTACGGTATTTATTATATTATTTTAATGGTATTATGAATTACAATAAACAGCTATAATGATACAATAATACAAAATTTGTATGTATTGTAAAGAAGTTACACCTAAAAAGCATGAAATAAACTAAAACTTTAATTAAACATGGCAACTCAACTAATAAATCTAGAAACAGTTTGGAACCAATATTTCTTGGATTATGTTTTTCCTCACTATCACTTTTTATTAATAGAATTTTTTCTAGTACTATATTAGGTTATCGGTATTTTATAAATATCGATACCAGCGATATTAACTGTGTTATCGATATTATCCATATTATCGGTATTATTGATATTATCCATCTTATCGATATCGGTATTATTGATATTTGTTTTTAAGTTATCGCTATTCGATAATATCGATATTGTCGATATTTGAATAAATATTCCCAGGCCTAGTTACAACACAAACATTCATTTTTTAAATGGAAAGCTAGTCGGTATTCACATCATTTAAAAGCCGTTTTTAAGTTTTTCAAAAATGTATTGTTTGCTATACTTATTTTATTTTCATAATAGTAATTGAGATATTAGAAATATTGCTTAAAATGATGTAATTTTAAAATTATTAGTGTGCCACAAGATTTACGAAAAATAAATGGAAGTGGTAGATTAACCTAACGTAGGTTTAAACTTAAATAAGAAATACGGATCTACATAACTAGTTTGATAACGCACCACTGCTTATATCAGACCAAATTATGTATCTTGGCCACTGGATCTCTTAGTATTGCACTTCTTCATAATATGGAGTTTCTTAAAAGAATATAATGGCCATATTTCAGTTGAAAAATTATAGATCTCAGTGAAGGATGTGTTTAATAAAATTCTGCTAGTTCACTTATTGAACGCCATCAATGCTGTAAAAGAAATGTGTCAATTATGTACAAGGGGAATGATAAACAGTTTGAACAGTAAAATTTACAAGGATAACATCAGTTCTTTATACTATTAAAATCACAGCATTATACTTTGTTAAAATTGACATTTCTGTATTTTTGCTAGTTTTACACTTTGTTACTTACGTAACTAGTGTTTGTCATCCTTATCAAATTAATTTGCTATGTAGATTGTCATTTGTCATGCAAGTTTAAATCTACATTAGGTTAATCTACCACTTGCATTTTGTTTTTGATAAAACATTACTTTAAGCATAAGTAGAAAACTGTATATTTCTGAGAAGCTCTTTAAAAACGCCCTTAAAATGACCATAAAGCCGACCATTTAAAAAATGCATTGTTTGTTATTAACTTAAAAACAATTACAAATACAAAAAAAAGTAATCTTCACTAAAAAATCGAATAAAAATCTTAATAGCATGTTTAATATTTCCAGAAGGAAATGAGCTATAACACCAAATAGAAATGTTACTAATTTAATTTTTTGCGAACAAAGGAGATTTTCAGTTTTTGTTTGCACCATTGAATTTGTCGTAAAAATTGGCTCAATAAGATGCAAACCGTTTCCCGTAACTTTAATATTAAGAATGTTACCCAAATAACTATATCGAAAATGAGACATCACCTAGTTTTGGTTTTACGTTTTTTGTTGTTACATTCTGTAGGTACGGTTCTACGAAAACAACCATACTCATTGGTCACAAAATAACTATTAATTAACACAAAAGTTATAACTTTTAATTATATTAGGGCGAAATTGTCAGTTTCAAAACCATCGCCACAGACTACAATCTTTTAAAGTTGACAGTTAAAAATAATAGATATTTATTATACAAGGGAAAAAAGTAATAGATTTTAGCTCGAGGTGTCTGTTTGTCTCTCGGTGTGAGTGTCTCCCTCCGCTTCGCGTCGGGAGACAAACAGACACCTCGAGCTAAAATCTATTACTTTTTTCCCTTGTATAATAAATATCTATTTTTATCCTTGCACTTGCACCAACTGCTAAGTCATATGTCCCCCCATGCCTGCTGTATTTCAACACCAAATCTTCGTATCATAGCCACTAGCCTCCGGAGCCTGCCAAAAATTTAATCTAGGAAAAAAGGTCCTATTAATGAAAATCCTCGGAAAAAATCTTAGAAAAAAAATTTTCCGATGGAAAAGAAAGCCTCGAATGAAATGCCAATGAAACTCGTGGTATGAAAGATTTTTTAATAGCAATTGGACATACAATTCGATTCCAATGATTTTAAAACATCGATTTTTACTTTCCCATAGCTTCGGTATAGGGATTGATTTCATGTAAATTTCCGAAATCTAGATTTTAACGGAAATACACGTTTTGGGGGTCAAGGAACCCAAAAAAGTGTTTTTTAAAAATGTCTGTCTGTGTGTGTGGAGGTGAGTTTTAGTTCTTGTTGTTATTAAAGCAAATGGAGTAAATGTATTGTAGTTAAAAGCAGACCAACATCAAATGTAAGCTGTCAATTGTCTGTTTTTGCCAAGTTAATGCAATCACCGTATAATG
The DNA here is from genome assembly GCA_958336395.1 of Ctenicera cuprea. Taxonomy (NCBI): domain Eukaryota; kingdom Metazoa; phylum Arthropoda; class Insecta; order Coleoptera; family Elateridae; genus Ctenicera; species Ctenicera cuprea. The sequence continues at coordinate 36,408,581 of OY284489.1, forward strand.
CATTTTAATTTAACATTTTGACCTCCCATAAAATGGCCAGCCGGCTTTATTTATTTCATTGGTCGGAAGCTAACTAGTAAAACTATTAGAAATCTGTGGAAGTACTACACGTGTTATGTACTACAATATTAAAGCAGGTCAATACAGGGTGGTATAACACTTATTATACCCCTATATATTTCTGAAACGGATTAAGACAGAGAAAAAAATGTTAATACAAGTTTTTTGGTAACGTTTGGCCTACCCTCCTCCATACTTGCAAAAAAAAATTATAACCAACGCTGTAAGCGCTGTGACGCGATCGCCGTTTTTGCTTTCCCATACCTTCGGTGTAGGGAAGTATTGATTTCATGAAAATTTTCGAAATCTAGATTTTAACGGAAATACACGTTTTGCGGCTCAAGGAACCCAAACAAGTTGTTTTTAAAAATTGTATGTCTGTGGGTGGGTGTGTGACGCCTCTACAGGCGAAAGTACTGGACCGATTTTGATGAAATTTTTAAATCAAGAGATATATCGAAAATTGTAGTTCTAGTTAAGCTTTTCAAAAAAATCCGAAACCGGAAACGGAAATTAGACATGTTTTTTTTTGTAGCGCTATTTTCCAAAACATAATTTTGACAATTTGAGCACAGAATCTGAGAGAAGAACTTAAGGCAAATCGATAACTTTTTTTACCGAACTCTCTAGCTTCAAAATGGAGACCAATACAGCTTTTTGAAAATCTCGACTTTAACGCCCATTTACTCAAAAAGTAGTTGTCTAATCGGGATCAGCTACCATTTATTTGAGCGCCCTTCATAGAGCTTGCATTGAACTACAAATTTGTTTTTTACTTATATCCAAAATTTTACTTTGACGCCTTCCAGGAATTTTTGAAATTGATTAATTATTTATTTAAAAACGCAAACTTTACTACTACTTTATTAGGATTTACTACAGTTTTCAATTATTTTAAAAATTTAAAAAAAAACTAATCTTTTTAATATCAACAACGCGTTTTCTGGCATTTACGTGATTTTAACTACGCCTATCAATTAGCTCTAATAAAAAAAATATTTTTCATTCTTTGCATGTTTTTTACTCGGTGAACTGTACAACGTTATAATTATTAAATGTTACACTTTTGCAAATACGCCAACGGCAAGTATTAGTATCTAGTATTGGCTACAATTTGTTTTTTTGAAAGCTATAATTTCCCTGTGGCGGCGCTTTCTGTGAATTTGGATGGATGGAATGGAAGGTTATAATTATAAAATTTACACTTTTGCAAATACGATAAGTTTTAGTATGGGAAAGCCCATTCGAAGTCCACACTTCAGCTTTTTTTGTTTTGGATTTGATTTTTAATTTCTGTTATATTTAAGTATACTATTTATAGGTAATTTTGAAGTGCTGCAAAAATAAGTTAGCTTAGACAAATTGAAGTGGGTAGGTAATTTACTAAAGGAAATATTAACGTTTTCTGTTTAAGTGCATACTTTAGTTTCTAAATCCATCAAAACTAAAATTCTAAAACAACTTGAAAACAAATTACTAAAATATTTTGACTGAATTTTTACGAGAATTTTTTTGCAGTTTTTTTTCAGGATTTTTTCCATATGATTTTTTCCGTGGATTTTTGTTCCTAGTATTTTTACTTTCCCATAGCTTCGGTATAGGGAAGTATTGATTTCATGAAAATTTTCGAAATCTAAATTTTAACGGAAATACACATTTGTTTTGCGGCTCAACGAACCCAAATCCACTCGAAGTCCACACTTTAGCTTTTTTTTCGCCTACCACAAAAATTAGTTTTATTGTTGCAACTTTGAAGTAATGTAACTGCGCAAGGTAGCATAGGTAACTAGGTGCCAAAAGTTTCCATACTATTACAGACCTCTAAGACTGCTATAACTTGAGAATTGTTTCGGTTATATTGAAGTAAAACAATTACATCATCAAAGTATTTTATTCTGTTATCAGCTTCAGGTACAGGGAAATTTTTAGTTTATGAAATATTTATGATTTTGTTGATCTTATTTTTCACGTATTTTTAGTTGCCTCTCTATGTCTCTAATATAATTTTCTGGAACATTATTTTCTCGAAGTCGCTGTACTTTTTTCTTCATAATATTGTTAATATGTAGGCTGCGCACTTCTTGTTCCAGTCGTAAAGTTGTTCCTTCCTGGAATTTCTCCTTCAGTCCATTAATTTTTTCACGTTCTTTTTCATTAATTTGTTTGAGTAATTCTTTACGATGTCGAACTGCAGCTTCTGTTCGTTGCCGTTTCTTTTCAAGATCTTTTTGGTATAACTCATTTTGCACTTTTGCTACTTGGTGAAATTCGTGTTCGTCTCTTTCAATTTCCATTGCTTGTGCTTTCCGCAAATCTTCAATTTGCTGTTGTCGACCCATTTTCATTGATTCAGCTTGCTGTTTTCGTTTATTAGCAGCAGCCATTTCTTTTTCTCGCCATTCTCTTTCGACTTCCTCTTGAACGCGGAGAGCATTAAGTTCGTCAAGAGCAGCTTGTTGATCTTGAGCTCGTTCCTGTTGAGCTCGAAGACGAGCAATTTCTCGCTCTTTTGCTGCTTTAGCGGCCATCAACTCTGCTTCTCTTGCTGCTTCACGTTCCGCTTTATTTTTCATAAACTCCTGCACTCTTAAATCTGCAATACGTTGTTCTTCCTTCTTTATGATTTTGAAATGTTCGATTTCAGTATTAGCTCGATTGAGTTCCTCTCTCGTTCGTTTTTGTTCCAGTCTTTTATGCCTCAGTTTTTCATCATCTTCACGTTGCATTGCAATTAACGCTCGATTTATATTACGGCTCTCTTCTTCTTTTCGCTCAGCTTCTACTAGTCTTTGTATTTCGTTTTCGTGAATTTGTTGAGATACTTCTTTTACATATCGCTGATTGCTTTCTTCCTTTTTTTTCTTTCGAAAATCTTCGTCTTGCAAAGATTTTTGTCTCTGCTGTTCCATCATCATATCTAACCTATGATTTTCTTCGTCTAATTCCTTTTGAATAAGTTCTCTTTCTGCAATTTGTGCTTCTCGTATTGCAAGGCATTTTGTAGCAAGAATGAGTCCGTTTGCTTTTTTGATTTCATCTTCTTGTTCTTGTCTCAATTCAAACGCACGTTGAAGAACATATAAATTTTTCTTTGAAGCTTCGTTTTCAACCTCTGATAATTTAGATCCTTGCTTTGCCTGTTGATTTAATTGAGCTTTCTGTAACGTTTCTTTCCTTTTATCGCTTTCGTATTGCAATTGGAATTTTTTTCGGTCAGCTTCTTCTAACATCGCCATTCGATCTTTTTGTGTAATAACATGCGCTTGATTTTTTAGTCTTTGAAATTCCGATTTAGGCCATATTGCTGGTAGTTCGGTAGGTTTTCGGTTTGGAACAATCAGCTCTCTTGTACCATCATTATCATATATTTTTACTGTTTCTTTGCCTTCTGCGGCTCGCATTGGTTTGTAATGAATTAATTTTCCATTTATTTGGTGGTTACATTGAGATGGGTCATGATCTCCAGAATCCGTGTGCTTGATTTGCTTTGTACGGCTACGAAATTTTCCAGACGACATTGCAGTAGAGCCTAAAATATCGGTTAAATAAATGTTTATAAAAAAAGTCGATAAAAAATTAAAAGTGTATAATTCAGTTAAACACTTGACATTGCATATGTCAGTATCACAACCTCCTGTATGAATTCGCGCGTGCGAAGTCCAAGTCCGTATCAATACAGGTGGCCGTGGTCAGTATTATTTCAAAGGTATAGTATTATTAAATTTGGTTTGTTTGCTTTGTTTAATCACAGATAAGGTTAACACTACCAGATATACGGTAAATACACAGTATACTTATTTTCACAGTAGCGAAAGCTCCCATATAACGCCTGGTAAGCTGTAACTAGTGGCGCTCCAAGCGGTCGACAAGTTAAACTAGCGTTTAAATTATGGCGGGTTTTAAATTCCAATCCAGTTCGTTTTTGTTACCATATTTTTAATAAGCTAAACAAAAATTACGAGCTACATTATATAATGGTTTTTAAATAATACAAAGATAATGCCAGTAATATGATTTATTAACAAAATAAGTTTTGATTTATACATTAAACGGTAAATAATACCTATATTAACAAGGCTTTATTATTCGAAGCGTTTTCTTAGTTTTCTTTTACACAAAAGTGGTTTAGGAGGGTTTTTAATTTGAAATATTGTTGGTACTGCGTTGTGAACCAACTTCTTCTTCTCTACATTTATAAACTGCGAATCTTCAAAATGCGGCGTACACAAAGTGCAGTTTTTATTCAAATATCGCACCTCCTTTTTCACGTAAATCTTCACGTCTACAGTTTACAACCCACTGTTTTGATCTACGACGAGAAAGTCAAACTTTAATGTATTAATATTTACTAGAATTTATTACCTTTTTGGATCTTTGGGAAATGTAAAAAAACTAAGGTTAGGATTCTTTCCTTTGTTGTTTTCGCAGTTTACGGCGGAACATGCGCTTCCTTTCGAGACTCTCATAATAGATTGGTATATCACTAATCAAATTGTTCTTATAACGTTCAAAAAGCAGAGAAACACTACCACCGTTAGCTGTCAGACTTTAGTGTAACTTGTTCGCCGCTTGGTGCTATAATTACCATGAATGACCTTTGCTTTCGCTACTGTATGAATAAGTATACTGTGGTAAATATGTGAGCTATCGGCAGCTTGTTTTATATGATTAATAATCTGCAAAAAGATGGCGCTACAATGACAATTTATAATTAAGTCACAGATGACTGTAATTGAGCAGATTACTTAGCACATATTCAAACCAAAAATTAGACAGCCATCTGCCATGCTTAATTATTGTCAAATCGCAATTTTTCGTAAATAATTAATATTGAAGCCAATTCTACTTAAATTATATTCATGATGTGACAGATGCACTCAAATCCCCGATAAAACAGTTTCCAACACATTTCAACAGTAATAAACAAATAGCGAGAGCAGCGCCCTAAAATTGGTCTGGTGCGTTATAGCCAAATTAACGCTAATTTCGTCTCCAAATATGAGCGGACGTTTTGTATAAAGGGTCGTATATCTGCAGTGTTAACCTTATCTGTGGTTTAATCTTTCACCTCTTATATCCGAAGGTGTCGAGGTCTTTCACTCCGGGTAGGCTCTTCGCTTACTGAATTAAATTATGTAAATTATCACGCAGGCGCTGGTGTAAATCATACTGTTTATAGCCTTTTCATTCTTCTACGAGCCCAAAACCATATATTATTAGAGCCTAATCGTGTTTTTCTTATTTTCCTTCCGCTATAAACCTTTCTTACAGAGTTTTCTTTCTGCTTTATATAATATCTTTTTCTTCTATAAAAAAAAGTATGTTGTACATTATTTAAATAACAAACATTGGAAAATAAACGGTACCTAACGCCTCTAGAGAGGTTCGTTTTTCAAAAGTATCAAAATAATTGATTAGGCCATATATTAATATGGTTTTGGGCTTAGTATGAGAATGTGTGATTGTGAAAACCATCAATTTTGAAATTTTGTGGAAGTGGAATACACGTTCTGGCTCCAGGGAAGCGGTTTCAAAAATTACTTTGTGTATTTAGGCTAGCATGTGTGTGTAAGTGAATTCGACGCAAAACCACTATTGTCACTATTGTAAATGTCGATCAGGTTAATTATAGGAGTTTGTAAAAATTGGGACAAAGATCTAACAACCAAAATCAAGTCAAATTTAAGCAGGATATAAAAAATATCGATTTATTTATAAAAATAAATCTTTTTATTTTTCCATACCTTCGGTATAGGGAAGTATTGATTTCATGAAAATCTAAATTTTAACGGAAATACACGTTTTTTGGGGATCAATGAATCCAAAAAAGTTTTTTTTTTTTAAATGTCTGTCTTTGGGTGGGTGTATGACGCCTCTAATGGCAAAAGTACTAGACCGATTTTGATGAAATTTTAAATGAAGAGATATATCGAAAATTGTAGTTCTAGTTAAGCTTTTCAAAAAAATCCGAAGCCGGAAACGGAAGTAGACATGTTTTTTTGGTAGTGTTTTTTTCCAAAACTAAATTTTGGAAATTTGAGCACGGGATCTGAAAGAAGAAATAAATCGAAAACTTTTTTTATCCAACTCTCTTCAAAATGGCGGCGCTACAACTTCTTGAAAATCTTCACTTTAACGTCTATTTACTCAAAAAGTAGTTGCCTGATCGGGATCAGCTACAATTTGTTTGAAAGCCCTTTGTGGGTAGTATACGATGAAGTATAATTAATTTCGAAAATTCGAAAACGATCGCAATGGCGCTTCAGCAAAGTTTTGAAAATTTTCAAAAAAATGTTTTTCAAAAACTGCTCACACGATTTTTTTTAACTTTCTGAGTCAATAGAGCTTGCAGTGAGCTACAAATTTATTTTTTACTAATCTCCCAAATTTTACTCTGACGTCTTCCAGGAATTTTCGAAAAATTAATTTGAAATTGATTAATTATTTATTCAAAAACGCAAGCGCCGATCATTACAACGCCTATTAATTACTCCGATATCCAAAGCGCATCTAATCAGCTGTAGGACGGACGGTTTCGTTCTTACTATTCTTATATAAATTGTTTTCTTAGAAATCTAACATGCGGTGAAATGAGAGTAGAGCTTAAGGAAAATCGAAAACGTTTTTACGGAACTTTCTAGCTTCCAAATGGCGGCCGCTACAACTTTTTGAAAATCTCGAATTTAACGCCCATTTACTCAAAAGGTAGTTGTCTGACCGGCATCAGCTACAACTTGTTCGAGAGCCCTTTGTGGGTGGTATACGACGAAACAAAATTAATTTCGAAAATCTGAAAACGATCGCAATGAAGCTTCTTGTTGTCTTAGAAATCTAATAGGCGGTGAAAAATGTACAACGTTATAATTATAAAAAATTACACTTCTGAAAATACGGCAAATATTAATATCTACTATGGGAAAGTTCACTCGAAGTTAACACTTTAGCTTATTTAATAATGAGTAGGTTGATAGGTGGTGTCTATTTAACTACACAAAAAGCCAAAACTAATGAGGGATGCTAATCAAACATAGTTAATGAAAAGTGACACAGCTTTATTTTTATTGTTACTGCCTTTTTCGTGTCAAATATAAGCTTTCAGTATCAAATATTATAGAATTGAAAAATTAGCGTTCACATTCATTAGAGGCGTTACATTTAACGATAGTTGGGTTCCTACGTTCATTAATATCGTTTATGTTTCTAAAGTATGTACCTAGCTATGTGCTGCTTTGAATATTGTAATTATGTTGACAGTCTCCCATAGTTTTAGGAAAGTTTAGGGCAGTCTGCGAACCTTTTTTATTTTCCCATACTTCTACTGAAGCATTAGCCCGAGAGCTCGCGTGAAAATGAGTCCGTCATAAGAGTCCAAGATATAATTATCATAAGACGAAAATAATGCCTTTAGATTAGCGCGGGGGCGGCGCTCTAATTTTTCTTTTTAAATTACCTTCAACCCGGAAAAAATAATTAGTGGTAAGCTACAGATTGCAGAATTCCTTGTTTTTATTGTTATTTGCGTTCTGTAAAAACCTACCGACGCTAGGGGGGTAGGAACCACTCCAAAGCTACCCCCCAAATAACCAGTTTGGGGTTTTTAATTTTTTTTCTCGTAATCGTAGCCACTATCAGAAAATCGTAAGAGACGTTTTTGGTAGTTTATAAATTAGGTAATTGATTGGTTTGTAATACCTACGTGATAATTTAATTGCATTTATAAGGTTACAGACTTCCACAAAAGGTAACTTCTTGTTTAAATTTATCAAACATTCACGAATAATTAATTTTTTAATAAATCATAGCTGATTTTACTTACTGCTGAAGTAGACAGAATTGCTCCACAATGCATTTAGGTATTTATTTTTATTTATGCCTCACAACACATGAATAAGAGTCTAAATATCAACAATTCAACAGCCATTGTTGTCAATCCTGCTCATTTGTTTAATAGTATTATATGCACTTCCAAAATCAACGGAGATTTTAATTTTTTTTTAAATAAGAAAACCATCAGAATCTACGTCGCGTTTTAAAAATGCCTGTTTCATAAAGTCAGCAAAAAGCAACTTGGTGAAATTTTTGGAAGGAAAAACGAAAAATAATTATCGGTGGACACGATTTTTCAGATGCACATTACGTAATCGAGGGAGAACATTTATTACATAGATTAGTATGGCCAAAAGCAGTTAAATACAAAGAAATCTAGGGGAACTATCTACAATATGATTTATACACATACGAAAAGCTTGTCTTTGATGGGTATGATAATGAATCGAGAGTTCTTTAAAAAGTATGGAGCACATTTATCAAGGATCCTCAAAAAGGGTTGACTTCACAGAGGAAAGAGTTACAACTTTTTATCCAAATGAAATTTTAAGAGCAAAAATCTGTTCATTAAAATAGTATCACAATTTTTACGTAGAGGGCAGGGATAACAGTTTCTGAGGCTTTAGAAGATGCAGACGTTCTGATAGCATCTACAGCGACTTCATTTTCATGAAAAGATATTATTATGGTCGCAGATGATGCTGTCGTTTTAATTAAGTATTAATTGGTTACTGACAATTTAAGACTTCCAACAATTTATATATTTTGCATCCTGATAAGGGGGGGGGGGAGTTGACAGACTTTTTAAAATTTATTCAGTTAACAAACACTGCAGTGGGTGAGATGTCGCAGGTTTCTATTAGTACATGCCATTTCTGGGTGTCAGTTCATAAAAAATATTTGAAGTAGTTATTAGAATTAACAAGAATTTTTAACTATTTTAAAAATTAAGCAATAAAAGATACATTTTAATATCAACGACGCATTTTTCCGGAAGTTGCGTGAGTTTAACTACGCCTATCAATTAGCTCTAGTTAAAAAATGTATTTTTCATTCCTTGCATATTTTTGATAATTGTAAGTAAAGTATTTAGCGGATTTTTGGTCCGAAGTCGTGAGCGCAATATCTATCTAGCGCCTTTACCTGATTTAGCCGTGCCATGCTTTGGGTTTGGAGCGGGCGGCTTATACCGGTTGTAGATAACTAGATGTAAATTTCAATTAATTATTAGCGCGAGAATATTTAAAACGTAAAAAGTATGGAAAAGGACTTACTTCGCTCATTTTTTTAAATTCTCCTATACTTCCAGCATGTGTTTTTAAGTGTGAGTGCGTACGTGCCTGCTTTGCATGCTCCATAATTTTATTTTTTTCACAATACTCTGATTTCTCTTTGCCGCTTTTATACATTTATTCAATTCAATAAACGGGGGCGTAGACCTGGCATTTAATCTAAACTGCCTCACAGTAACAGTAGCATTGTTGTTAGTTACAGTCATTTTAAGGAGTTTACTTCTCCTCCCTTTTCCCTGTTTGGTTAAAGAATTTTATATTTTGGTCTATAGGTATAGTGGTCTTTAATCCTAAGCATTATGTTTTTTTAAATAAAACAAATTGGCATACTTCGCCTAAACTTTGCCATACTTCAAAAATAATTACGTTTTATGTTTTCAAAAATAGTTTTTAACATATCCGAATAGGTATCCATACACATATAAAAGCTCAAAGGGTTTTCTTCTCCGGTTCCTCCAACGGCTACCGCTTCACCAATTTGGACCATTTTTTTTTCAATGAAAGGTCTCTATCCTCAGATGGAACATAAAACATTTTTATATTTTTATTCTACGTCGATTTTTCAATAATAATTATTTTAATTTATATTTGAAAGTCTGCTAAACGCGCTTTACTTGAGGCGACATCTACACCAACGTCTTCTCATGGAACTAATGCATCACGTGACTTAGCATTTAGCCGGCTCAGTCAACGCTCAGTCTGTCAGTGCATTGTGCGCTGGGGTGACACTAGTAATATCTAATATAAGGGTCACATACTGCATAAGATCATATGGTCGAGGCATGCCGACAGCCCCACCAGTCACATAAGTGTCGCTCGCGTAATACCAAAGCTTTTATTATACTTATAGCGAAAGTAGATACTGATTTTTTTGAGCAAATGGCGATTTTTCGAAAAGGATTACTTAAGAACTGAAGAACACCAGAGACGAAAAAAAAATATCACCAAAAATAGGGAAAAAGGAGATGATTAGCCACCCTAAAAATTACTGCATCAAAAAAGTAATCTTATTCTAATATCATAGATGACCAATTTAACTTACAGGTGGCTAACTGTTGTATTATCCCCCGTTTATTAAATGAAAGGGCATTGGATTGACAAAGTTGCAAAAATTCATGAAGGACGTCATCGATAAATTAGCGCATTGGGACACCAATCAAATTATAGCTTATTCCTAGATCGATAAGCATACAAGTTTAAAAAAAAAGCTGTGGGCAGCAGTTAGGCAATATTTTTTTGGAAAAAAATTATCATACATTTAGTGTCCCCCTAGGACTCCTACAATAACAAAACTGTATGCCTATCCGGCAACTCGTTTTTGTGCTCGTTTTAAAGCCAGTGTGTTCGAAAAAAACATGCGATTTAATTTCGTGTTTTTTCTCAAACGTTGTACTCGATTTCATAAAATTCTGTTTTGGAAAAAAATGATACCAAAAAAACATGTCTTAATTTTCCTTAAAATCTCGGAATCAAAAATTTTCTCGACGACAATACATTTCCATACAGGAACTGTTCCTATTCCTACATGATGTTAGATACTAGTTGTATAAGTCAGCGGATAAGCCTTTTTTGCGTTTATGTGTAACTTTTAGAAAAAAAATTGGCCGTGAAATTATTTTGATTGTCCTCTACAACAACAACAAAGACATGGACTCTGACTAAAATTTCATTGAAGTTTGATTTGACGTCAAAGATACGATATTCAACTTCTTTTTTTCAAATGGAACCATTATGTTGTTTTTGGTTCGTTTCGACGTTTTAGATGTTCTTTTACTCATCCGCAAACATTTTTCTTTTTTTTTAAGGTAAAAATATTTCTTTAAAAAATAGATAGTAGGCTGTGGGTCTTTTTCACTGGCAACAAAATTTCTTATCCTTGACGAAACAAATTAATAACATTTGCTTGATATTATATGACTTCCTAGTAACTAGATTTTTATGGCACAATTTTGTTGTGGGAAATCGCGCAGCCTCCTATTTTGTTTTTTAAACAAATATTTTTCGCCCTAAAATTTAATAAAAAGTGTAGAAATGTTAGCTAATAAGTATGTAGAACATAGAGAAGCTATAACCATATCTTTTATATTTTACTTCAAATCAGAAATTTCAACGTGTTCATTTTGTGGAGGGCACTAAAAAACATAACTTCATGGTCAATTTTTTTTTCTGAAACTGCACATAAACGCAAGAAAAAAGGCGTATAATGACATTTTGTATTTTGTTTCGTGGTCATAACCAAGTCTGATCATTCAGTTCAGTGGGGTGGATATGAACTTGTATGAAAAATATCCACCACTTTTCTGTATTTATTGCATTAAAAATTTTCTTGCAATGCAAAACCCAAGTAGCAGAGCAAATAAATTGTTATAGGTAGTATTTTTTTTGGATTTAAATCAAATCGTCTTATCTTGATTATTTAGTTATTAAAGGTAATTACTTACAAATTCTACTCGTAAAACAACCAACAGCTTCCAAGATTTACACTACTGAATAGTAAAATAATCATTTACGATTTTTTTGCCCGGTAACGAACTTTTTCTTTAAAAAATGCCCTTAAATCTTTCTCGTACATTTGTACCCACACAGTAACTATGCCAAGACGTATATAGCAACCAAGTGTTGTCTCCTAGCAACCAATATCAATATTGTTTTTATTTTCTGACACCCCAATTGCATATACAAGATAAGCTTGAACTGAAATAAGACAAACTATTCAGCACCTCGAGAACTACTACTGTGCTCAACTACTAAACTTTCCATATTTTGGATGGCTGGAAGAAACACATTGTGACATAATTGGGGCGAGAGGATTTCAAATCTGTTTGAGAGAACCGAAATGATTTTAAAATTTGTTGTGTACAAAACCCAAAGAGATTCTTTACAGAATTTAAGAATTCGAATAATCTGGAAATGTAGATCACTAACGAGAGATATTTGATAAAGTAAGAAGAGAATTTGGCAATAGATTATATTACTGTTTAGAAGTTAATTGGACTCATTTTAGAAAATATTGGATTAGAAAGTTTTTTTTTTAAATTTGTATGAGAAATGCAAAAACTGCTCTATGGAATATAAATTATTCAATCTTCAATTTTCAGTTTATTGTTTTTACCCATTTTATCTTTATTTTCTTCGTAAATTCCTGCTAGTAATAGCTCGTTTGCTGCATACCTTTCGTACCTGTCGCCGCCTCTCCGTCTCCGGTTTCCAATTCTTTCTGTCGTAGCACATATTTTCCTGTTCCCATTGTTTACGTCATCTCTCCAACTTCTCCTTGGTCTCCCTATCTTTCTTTTTTCTGGTGGTACCCATTCTAATACTTTTCTTGGCCTTCATTCTTTTTGTATGTCCGAACCATGTCAATTGTTTCTTTTCAATTTCGTCTAAAATGTCTCTCTCGATGTTCATACTCCTTCTTATGTCTTCATTTCTGACCCTTTCGAGCCTCGATCGCCTGCAGCTTCTTCTAAGGAAGTCCATCTCTGTGGCTAGTAGCTTCCTTTTATTAACTTTACTTAAGTCCCATACTTCTGAGTCATCCATACATATAAATAAAAGCTCAAAGGGTTTTTTTCTCCGGTTCCTCCAGCGGCTACCGCTTCACCAATTTGGACCATTTTTTTTCAATGAAAGGTCTCTATCCTCAGATGGAACACGAAACATTTTTATATTTTTATTCTACGTCGATTTTTCAATAATAATTATTTTAATTTATAATATATATGAAAGACTGCTAGACGCGCTTCACTTAAGGCGACATCTACACTAACGTCGCGTCTCCCTTATGGAACTAATGCATCACGTGACATCATTTAGCCGGTTCTGTCAACGATCAGTCTGTCAGTGCATTGTGCGCTGGGGTAACACTAGTATGTTATAATACTTTGTACAATTGTTTTGTAAATTCGGATTTTTGTTTCTCTTCTAATATTTCTTTCCTAAAGTACTAAGTTGAGGGCTCCGATAGATTTTCTTCTTTTAGTTAGTCTTTCCTGAATGAATTTGCTCATTCATTAAAGGTACAGATTTTAAATGTTTCAGTTTCAAATGCTTTTAGTATATACAACTTACGTACACAAAAGTGTAGAGTTTTTTTGTTGTTTTAAAAAGTTATTTTACATTTATTTGTTTTGTTTAAAATTTTGGCATTTTTTTCTGATTTATTGTCAAAATATTGAATTGACGCATATTTCATTTCATTTGATGAAGTAGTTGTATAAATTTTCTGAATACAGACTGAATATTTGCCATAATCCCCACGGGAATCGTTGGCGCCTTTTGAGTTCATTAGATTGATTTTGGGTGAATCACTCCCTCTCTGTATTTTGTTTACTTCTTTATAGGTGATTTGGCTTTTGCAACAATTTCTCTCCACCCTTTTTTATCTTTGATTTTCTCTCTCCAGTTCTTCACTCCCATCGTTTTCAGATCTTCTAGCACCTCGTCCTTCCATCTGTTTTTCGGTTTTCCTCTTGGTCTTGTTAGTCCTGGTTTCCATTCCGTTACAGCCTTGATCATATTTTCCTCTACGCCCTCATTATGTCCAACCATCTTATTCTTTGCGCTTTTATTTCTCTTACGATATCCTCGCCTCCTATTTCTTCTTCTATCTCATAGTTCATGTTTCTTCTGTATTCAATTTCATTAATTTTTTGGCTCTAGCATTGTTCTCAAAATTTTCCTCTCAAAGACCCTCAATTGTTCTTCGTCTTTTTTTGTTAACCGTATTATCTCTGCTGCATATATCACCGCTGGTCATCATTGTCCTGTACACTCTCATGTTTGTTTGCTTACTAATTTTTCTGTCTTGTTTTATACATATTGAAGAATCTGTATCCAGTTTGTATTCATTCTTGTTCTAATGTCTTGCTTTTTCTCGCTTTTATTATTTATGGGTAATCTTAGGTATCTAAACTCTTGTACTTTTTCGAAATTTAACTTTCTCAGGATAGTTTGATTCAAATATTTGGTCTTCTAGATTTTCCATAAATACATTACTAGCTAAAAGAGCTGAAATTGGACTCCTATGTGGAAACCATCTTTTTGGAAATAAATTTTATTATTGAAAGTAAAATAATTTTGATTAATGCAAAGTTCAAATAATCGAATCAACTCAGTTCGTTTTATTAATTCAACATTTTTGTTAATAATATTCTTGTTGAAATATTATAAATTAGCTGTTCAGAAAATTTATCCAACTACTTCATCGGATAAAATGAAATACCTGTCAATTCCATGTTTTGGCAATAAATCAGAAAAAATTGCCAAAATTATAAACAAAACAAGTAAATGTAAAATAATTTTTTAAATTAACAAAAAACATTTTAAACACTTTGTTTAATGCTGAAGAAAAAAAAGGCAATTTACTAAAATCAGGCATTTACAAATTAAATTGCTCGCACTGTAATTCAGTTTATATAGGACAAACAATTAGAAATTTTAGTATTAGGTACCTACAAGGAACACGTACGTTGTTACAAATATAAACGCCCACATAAATCCAATTATGCTAAACACTTATTAAAACACAATCATTTTATGACATCTAATAACACTATAACATTTTTACACTTTTGTGATGATAAACTAGAAGCATTTGAAATTCACAAACATTAAAAATCTGTAACTTTAATGAATGAGCAAATTGATCTCTTAATTTCACAATTATTGGACATTTTGGAATGAGAAATCAAGTCATCTGGACACAGATATAGAAAACCAAGATCAAGTTATTAAGATTTATTGTTCCTATAGCAAAACCAACTGTTTACTTTTAATCTTGCCTCTGAAAATGACATGTCAACATGTCGAAATACATATAAGGCTATAATTAAAAACCTGTTGAAGTTAAGAATTGTTTTATTTGCAGTAAATTAAAATGAACTTCAACGAAGTAAAGCTCGAACTTATAAATAGCTAAGATTATCCGTTGTTAATTTTTACTAGCGAATTTTTTTTTGTAAGTATAAAAAATAATATATAAAATGTGTCGAAATGTAAGATGTGAGCGTCCAACAATATTGTATATTCTCATATATGCAAGAAGTCAGCGCTGATGAAATAAATATTGAACTGTGTACCTACTAACTAATTTAACTATAAATGCGACAGCATATGTTCTCCGCGAAGTCTGGGTTAGTTATGAAAGGTAGCATCGGATTGCCTTCTTTTCAACTAGCGTCTGGTGTCTTCATCAACAACCGATCCTACCCTATTCTAACTTTCATGACTTACGCACCTCCTCGGTATGCAGCTGCAATGTCTGTAAACCCGCCGTCAGCATCGTAACATTTTTTAATCACAGGCAGATATAAAACGCTGCTCATATGTTGCTTTAAAAGTTAAATAATGAAAAAGACGTACAATATAAAATAAAAATTATTATTTAATAATTATTTTTTATTATACCTGAATCATAATCTCTGTTTTTGAAACTAAAAAGTGTGCAAAATCCGGCCTTTAAAGCACTAGTGCTTTAAAGTTGCCTAGGTAACAGCAAATTCACCTACAAATTTTGAACAATGATAAATACACAGGTAATCAGAACTTATCTTTATTTAATTTGTTGTTACCTAGGCAACTTTAAAGCACTAGTGCTTTAAAGTTGCCTAGGTAACAACAAATTCACCTACAAATTTTGAAGAATGATAAATACACAGGTAATCAGAACTAATCTTTATTTACTTAAATGAATATGAAACGTACAATTGGTGTTGTTTGAAATTTGTAAACCAGAAGCTTTAATCAGCTCATTGTTAGTTATTTGCTGGCCAGCCAGTTGGATAATTTTTCGTATTCCTTGCAATACGCTTGTTTAGATTTCTCGGGGATTAATCGCTGTTCAGCTTGTTCGGCTAACATTCTAATCTCGGATGAAATATCCATGTTGTCGTTCATTTTGTAATTCACGAACACAAAGTCGAAACAAACTTCACAAATCAACAAATTTATAATAAATATACATAGCAACGAAACAACAATTGCTAACCGTTTCTATATCAACGATTAATGACACAGATTACTTAACGTATTATATTTTTTATCTATGGATTACTTCGAAAAAGGGATTTCAATTTCCTTTTTTTTGTTATAATTTTCAGATTGTAGTACAGGTATAATAAAAAGTAGCGTATAATACACGTGTATAAGAGCCTTTAAAGCACTGCCCCGTTAAAAGGCACTCGGCTTTGCCTAGTGCTTTTAAACCCGTCGCGCGTGCTTTACAGGCTTGCTTATACACTTGTATTATAATATACTATTGTAAAGAGCTCTACAAAATAAATTAAGAAGGAAACGGCCGCGGCGTTTTTAATTTTTTGGAATTACTTAATATTTAATCTATTATCAACAAAAAAATTTGAAAAAATTGCAGAAAAAATGAGTTAATATGTTTGGTATTCTGGATACAAACTTTTTAACATGTTTTCTTAAATTACTTGAATTACTAAAACTGCTTTTACATTCAAGGCACTTATTAATTGAATTTGAACGATTATTAATTTGTCTTTTTTGTTGGTCCTCCATTATGAGGTTATAGTAGGTATAACTAGAAAAAAGTACTTCTATTTTAAACAAACATTATTTAGTTTTTCTGGAATACTTACCCTTAAAACAAAGGAAATTGCAATTTCACTGCACACTTTTATTAACTTGCTTTACTTTCGATGTAAATATCACAGAACATTAAACCTTTGTAAATATCACACTACCACAAACAACCTCATTGACAAGTTAACACTGCACAATACGCGCCGATATTAGACGAGGTTGCGCAAGTCAGGATCAATTGTTGTAGAAGACACCAGACGCTAGTTTCTTTTCATATAAACATAGAGTGTAAACCCAATATTGTTATTTGCACCGAAAACTGTATTGGTTCAATACACACCAGTACATGCACATATGTGCTTTATATAATTGACTTGTAAATATGTGGCTTCTAGTAGCGGGGGGCCGTCGGTCGTCACTAAAAGTTCAGATAGGAAGGGATCCGGTAATAAATATATAGATTTTCATGTTAATATTGTTTAAGGTGGCGTGGAAAATAAAACGTTGATTTGACTAAAGTAACAATACTGCCAACTCAAGAGGACAAAAACGGATAATCTATTTTCCTTTCGTGGCACACTGTTTCTCAACAAAAATTCTGGGGATGGAGGGGTGAGTAGGCACTTGACAATGCCATACGGTGGCCTCCTTTACTGATTTTAAAAATTCTAGTGAACACCATGGTGCCATTTGAAATCACTGAGTTAATACCGAAAAATCAGTTTTGCCAACCCTTCTAATAGAGCAACGCAAATGCTTGAAGTTCTAAAACCATTTTTTGCTAAATTCATTTTATGGAACTCGCGACAATCTAGATTAATAATTAAATGTCGTGCCAAAAGTTTTTTGGTTTCAAAATGCTGTAAACTTCCAATTAAAAATAAGAAAGCTGGTGTTAATTTTGGTGAAACCGAAGTGCCAGAAAACTGTACATTACATCAAATAACGATACATACAGGTGTCCTTTCAATGAGGAATTCTTGTATAGCGGCTTTAATATCACGTTTTAGACTGTTGTAGGGCTTGAATAGCTGCGTAACCTAAAATTATTTTCAACCTACAGGATGTTCTCATTTTGATAAGCAGCATAACATGACATTACATATTCTTATCTGTTATAACTAATTTTTTGAATGTTTTTGCGGCGTTGCCACGGCATGAATTTTTTTGGAAAAGTTGACATACCTATCTTAAAAACGGCCTACTGACGTTAATTCACAGAATTAAGAAACGAAAATGAGTATCATGTTAATATAGACCATCCTTTATGCTATGAAATTAAATATGTGGTGTCACATTGTACAGAGTGTTTATGTAACAGGAACCACTTCCGTCAATTTCAAATAGATATAATTGTACGATTAAACGAACTTACCTAAGTGAAGTTCTATCGTAATTATATTCGTGACCTCGTTCGAGATGATTTACGTGTAGTACCGCTGCTTTGCACGCGCGCGCCACAACTTTGAAAGACTAATTAAAACGGAAATGGACCTGCTAGCGCCCTCTCTTTACTTCCAACCAAACCTCATTACTTTTAAAGCGATGCAAATTGCAACTCATTAAGGGCACGGGGTATAATAATTAATGGTAATATTGGGAGGGTTTATCATCATCTCGAACGAGGTCACGAATATAATTACGATAGAACTTCACTTAGGTAAGTTCGTTTAATCGTACAATTATATTTCGTACCTCGTTCGAGATGATTTACGTGTAGATGTTTAAAGCTGGTTGCAATTTGAAATGAATTATTTATTGGAATAATCTGTAACAGATCCTTCTTGTCTTAACAATATCTGATTAGAACTACATGTAGAAGTAATCTCTACCTAGTCTA
This sequence comes from Ctenicera cuprea, assembly GCA_958336395.1. Taxonomy (NCBI): domain Eukaryota; kingdom Metazoa; phylum Arthropoda; class Insecta; order Coleoptera; family Elateridae; genus Ctenicera; species Ctenicera cuprea. The sequence continues at coordinate 36,427,148 of OY284489.1, forward strand.
ACTAAAATAATAATAATAACAAAATTAAGCAAGTAGCCTAATTACTTAAGCAACTTAATAATACTTAGCATACAAGTGATCCTGACTACAATTATTAACTTAATCGAGTTATATTCTTTAATAAGCTCTTAATGTTTTAATACTTAAAATCTCATATATTGTAACTTACAATACAATATTTTAAATTAAGTACTTAAGTTGCAGACTGCTCTAGCAAACAAATCCTCACTCTGAACAACAGGTTTGTTGTAAAACTTGGCAAAAACTCTCGATGTGCTAGTCCACCCTGCTGTTTTTAATATGACGTTGAGATCCAACCCTTTGGCACTTGCAGCGGACGTAGCTGCATGCCTAGTGCTGTGAGCTGTAAAACAAGAAGTATCTAGACCACTTTTTGCCAACACAGCCTTGATCCATCTACTGATGGTTTGAGGATTTGCTGCCCTGTGAGGCTTCTTAACAGTTAACAACAAATTGCTACAATCCTTAGCCCTCAGGTTTTTTGTTATTTTTATGTAATATAATAATGTAGAGGCTACACAAAGACTGGGTTCCTCCTTGAAAAAAGGCAAAATCAGTAAAGGTTGAAACCTACCGGGTCCGGATGTCTTAATGCAATCTGGGATGTTAATATGGATACCAGAATTTAATACCTTAATATTTTTTAAATTGATTTTTGAAAAAGTCTGCACTCTATGTGCAGTTGTTAATGCCAGTAAAGCAATTAACCTGTCTGTGACTTGCTGAAGGCTTAAGTCCTTTAACGGAAATAGTTTTTTGCAGTGGTCCAACACTATCTGAGGGTCCCATGTGACTGCATATTTCGGTTTTTGCGGTCGAAGTTTGAAGGCCCCCTTAAGAAACCTCTTAACACTTGGGTTGCTTCCTATGTCACCTGTTAATATTAGGGAGAGTGCTGATCTGCAAGTGTTTAGGGTTCCATACGAGGCTCCTTCCTTAAACCTACTGTTGAGGAACAATAAAACGTTGTGTACTGAGGCACCAAAGGGGAAAAAATTACTTTCCCCGCAGAAACGCCACCATTGCCTGAGTGGAGCTTCGTATTGTTTTATTGTGGAAGTAGTGATTGATGAAATCATTACCTCTATGGCACTCTCTGGAATGTTCCTTCTTTTGAGGGCAATCCGGATAGTTTCCCTGCAGCCAGGGAAAGGCTTCTGCTCAGTGGATGTTGAATCGTTCTGCAAGGTGATAAGAGTAACTCTTTATGTGGTTTGAAAATAATGGGTTTTTCTGTCAACAAAGATAGAAACAAAGGGTACCACGGTTGAGTGGGCCACACTGGTACAACTACAATACCCTTTGCTTTATCGCATATAATTTTTTGTAGCACCTTCAGAATTAATGCAAAAGGTGGAAATGCGTAGAAGAAAATTTTATCCCAGTTTTTTGTAAAAGCGTCCACTGCAATCGCGTTCGGATCTTTTAACCAGGAAAAATATTTTTTGCACTTTGCATTACTTCTTGATGCAAACAAATCAACTTCAGGAATTCCAAAGACCTGTACTATTGTTCGAAAGACATGGTCTGATAACTGCCATTCAGTTTCTATTTTTAAATTCCTAGATTGTTTATCAGCCTCAGTGTTATCAGCTGATTTAATATAAGAAGCAAATATCCAAATATTTTTATTTTCGCACCATTTCCAAATTTTTTGAGCCAGAGCGTTCAACTTAGGGTATCTTATGCCCCCCATTCTGTTAACATATGATATTGCTGTTGTATTGTCCGCCCGAATAAGGATCTCGCAAGATTGTAACTCCCTAGCAAAACATTTTAAACCAAACAACACTGTAAGCAGTTCTAAATAATTTATGTGATTTTTTCTGTCTTCATCCTTCCAAAAACCCCTAGTAGTGTGACCCTGACAAAACACCCCCCAGCCTGACAAGGATGCATCGGTGAAAATTTCGAGTTGGAAGGTGAAGCGCTTAAAGGGGCAACACCCTGCAACAATATTTTTGTGCCACCATACTATGTCTTTTTTAACCTCCTCCGGTATTTTCATGTCTTGCTCGTAATCGCCTGCAGCCTCTAAAAGTGCCAGATATTTTGCCCGTTCTAGACTCTTGCAGTACAGCCAACCGTATGACACAGCAGGGCAGGCTGAATTTAACAACCCTATAAAGCTCGAAAATCTCTGATCTTGTATTTTGACGTTGTCTGTACAAATTCTATTTTTCTCTTAATCTTTTGACGTTTTTCATGCGTTAGTTCCAGACGCCCTAGGTTAGAATCTAGAACAAACCCTAGAAACTTGCATCTCGTGCTAGGAGTAAGACTACTTTTTTGCTTGTTAATTACAAACCCTAATGATACTAGCATTTCCATTGTTTGCTCTACATTCTCCCTACAAGTTTGAAGGTTATTTGCAACACATAAAAGATCGTCCAAATAAATCACCGATAACATGCCTTTTTCACGTAGTGCTGAGATAACGGGTTTTAAAATTTTTGTAAACACAAATGGACTTGTACAGAGGCCAAAAGGTAAACAAGTAAATTCGTAAAGAATGCCATTAAATTTAAATCTTAAGAATTTTCTGTATCGTTTCGCCACTGAAATTAGAAAATATGCATCCTTAAGGTCAATAGAGGCCATAAAGCCTCCGGGTGACAGTATCTTTATAGCAGTGCGTATGTCTTCCATTTTAAAATGTGCTGTAACAATACCCTTATTTAACTGTTTTAAGTTTAGTATAAACCTTTTTCTGCCATCAGGTTTAGGCACTAAAAAATAAGTAGATAGGAATTGACCGGGAGTGGGTAAACAAGATGTAACTGCCCCCGCGTCTAACAGCTTTGAAATTGCCGACTGTAACTCAATACATTCCTTGGTAGACCAAGCTGGTTCTACCGGAGCTTGCATCTGTACTACAGGCTGTGTAAAAGGAATTTTATACCCTTTAATAGTTTGCAATATAAATGGGTCATTTGTTAAGCTTTCCCATTTTTGCAAAAAGTACTGTAATCTACCTGCACTACCTACCTCTAGTTCCGCTTGTTGTACGGCTGTCGCCTGTACTGGTATTGGCTGCGGGTTGGGTTCTGCTCTGCATGCCGATGGTACCTGGGGGTTCTTGTTTTTGGTTGCTGTGTTGACATTTTTTGCTGTGCCCCCACCTGACGAGTCGACCTGTATGTGGCTGCCGGTGGGGATCTCCAGTTTAAACGAGCTTTCGTGATAGAGTTTACCCTCTTTGGTGCTTGCTTGAGTTCAGTCCCTGACCTTTCAATGGCTTTGGCCTCTCTGATGCGCTCCCCAAGATTTTCACCATATAGGTAAGCATCTATATTACTTGAACTGATTACGGCTCGAGCTGATGGGTTCAATACTGGTGTGATATACGCTCTTCGAGCCTGAGAATCGCCGTAGTGGAGATCTGCTAATAGCTTACCAGCATCCGTTAAAAGCTTTAATTGCTGCAATCGTTCTTCTCCTCCCTCGTTGTCATTTAACAAGCGTGTGATTGCTGTACCCAGAGCAGTTAAGGCCGCGCCCAACTGATTTTGTGCCGACACAAAGTGATTATCCCTTTTTACACTAGCTTCGTTTACTGAAGAACCTACTTCGGGATTCAGCAATGGGGCCTTTAAGGCCGTGCAGTTTTCTGCAATAGGGTATTTTGCTAACAGCTCTTTCTGGTCCTCTTTTGGCAACCCTTGTTGCAGCCAAATCACCCACCTAGTTGATAAATCTGGGTGAATAGCATCCCCTTTTTTACGATTCTGCTCAGGACCGGAGCCAAGGATGGCGAGCACTTCATCATCCAACTTTGTTGGAGTGTGTTCGGTAGCTTTCTCAGCACTATGCACTGATAAGCTGGTTTCTTCACAACTACTAGCTCTTGGAAGTTGTATGTTGCCAGCATTTGATCCCTGATCCGGCTCATCTTCACCGTCGGAAAAAACCTGCTCGGAATCAACCTCGAGTGATAGAACAGAATCCCTACGGGGGGGAGGAGTCTGATTAAACAAAGGTTCAAAGCACTTACTTGAAGTATTTTGTTTTTTAGTTTCGGGCATAGTTTTTTCTGCTTTGGATTCTGTAGAAGCAGTTGAATCTCTGCGAGAGCTGCGTCTTCTTTTTAAAATCTTGGATTCCAACCGCTTCAGTTTTTTCAACAGGTGGTCCTCAGAATCCTCATCAGACGAATAATAACGCCTGCCTCTTTTTGATCTTCCCATGCTAAGGTCCAGTAAAGATAACTATACCCTCAAATTAAGTAAGATGACCTAGAAATAATTAGAAACAAGCCACACAATAAGAATCTTGAAGAGCACTCTTAACACACGTGTGGCGAGCGGCGCACAAAGAAACGTAATGAGGTTTGGTTGGAAGTAAAGAGAGGGTGCTAGCAGGTCCATTTCCGTTTTAATTAGTCTTTCAAAGTTGTGGCGCGCGCGTGCAAAGCAGCGGTACTACACGTAAATCATCTCGAACGAGGTACGAAATATAACTAGAATTTTTTTCATGAATCAACCACGATGTAGGAGACATATCATTTATATTTTATTTATATTATTTATCCTGTTTTATGTATACCGGATTATCTTTCAATTTAGTGTCAGTAATAAATTAAGGCCAATTTATAGGTACTACTACAATTTTTGCTGCGTCAACAATAATTTGGACTTCCAAATTTTTTTTTGACGAGATGAAAATTTATTTTAAAGTTTTACACTTTATGTAAGTTATTTATCACGAATAAGCGAGCAAGATTAACATGAACCAAATTTTATTAAAATTTTTTGATTTATAACTGTTTTTATAACATGTTTTTTCAATTGCAGGACAACTATGAGCAAACATTTTATTATTGCTTTGGTAGTAGGCATGGTAACAGGATTCACTATAGCCTATTTTATTCTGTCATCACCTCAATACTTGTGGCAACAGTTAAGTGATCCTCATACAAGCAGTCAAATGGAAGGATTATCTGGTCCTTTACGTGATCCAGGTACACACAGCAAAGATGAAGTATTTCATCGTATGGAAGATTCTACTGTAGCTGATCATTTAGCACAGCAAATTCGAATAGTTTGTTGGGTCATGACAGGTCCCAAAAACCATGAAAAGAGAGCTAGACATGTAAAGAATACATGGGGAAAACGTTGCAACATATTATTATTCATGAGTTCAGAGGAAGGTATGTATAGTTTTAATGTAGGTAGTAGTTATAATACAGGAGGTTTTAATTTTTTGTAACCTATGCTATACTATAATAATGAATGATAACATTTATATACGCGATCAGATAAATCAAAGCCATCACGCCGAATATAATTTTGTCAAAATGGGGTCGTTCAGTGAACTAGGTTAGGTGCATACTCTCCTACTTCATTATTTGTTAAGAAAACTAATATTTACAGAAAGACGTGGTTACAACATTTGCTGAAAGTACAATGTTTGGCATGGGATGTGTTGGCAGCCACAATGCAAAACATCTTGCGTACGAGAAGAGACATGTTTTACCGTCAAAAGTTAAGAACTGTTAAGGGGATTTTGAAAATCTCGAAATATTAGATAGGTGCACAGCATACTATAGGTGTAAGGAATCTAATAGCTTAGTGGCTTAGTGACAAAACAAGTCAAAATAAATAGATTTTCGAAAAGACCCACCTTGAGAAATCATGCCGGCTCCACCTGTCCTCCCCCCCGCAAAGGGGCCACTTACATCTGCTTATATTTTTATTATTTTTTTTTTTCTCAAAAACGGTAAGATATAGAGAAATGATCTCTGCGACAGGGGAGGGGGCTTCCAACAACAACACATTTTTGGTTATAACTCTAAAACGGCCCAATAAATCAAAATTTTTCTAAACATTATAAATAGAGACTATTATTTTTGCTATTGATCGCTATATAATTTGTATATGTTATTTATTTAAATAAATCCGCCAGCGGCGTGCATAGAAAAAGCGGCACATGTAGTTGCATTAGAATCTGTTTTTTATGGTAGTATATTGAAAGCCCAATACTTTCACTGTTTTATTCTTTAAAGCATCAACAAAAAAATATATAAATAATGGTGAAATTAAAAAAAAAAACCTTTAATAGAAAATAAAACAACTAAACTATACCTACTATAGTACTTAATGAAAATAAATTTCAAAGTAAATAATCTACTTGCAACATTCTACGCATGAACATAATTTAGACCCACAAATTTTGCACTTTCATTTTAATAATACATCCGATGAAATTTTCTCATTTTTCGAGGTAGTCCACAGCCACGGCCAGAGTGCCGAGTGGTTAGAGCACTTGGCTGGTATGCGGAAGGTCTTGTGTTCAAATCCGAGACTTGATCCCTGGCGAGCGGCCTACCCAGTTGCTTCATAAAAATTGAGAACCAAACCCCTTAAAGGGTGAGGGAAGTAAGGCAGCCGTCTAAGGCGTGGTGCTTACCACACCACCCCGTACTAGTTAAAGAGTGCTAGACGGCTGAGTATCGGAAGCGATGGTACGGTGGCCCTGACCCACCGCATTGCAGGCCAAACTCCTCTTTGGAGTGTAGTGCCACCGACTTTACTTTTATTTTGAAAATAAATCTCAAAGTAAATGATCTACTTGCAACATTCTACGCATGAACATAATTCTGTACATTTCAAATTTTTTTAAAAGCATTTGCACTTAGACCCACAAATTTTGCACTTACATTCTAATAATACCTACATCTGATGAAATTTTCTCATATTTGGAGGTAGTCCACAGCCACGGCCAGAGTGGCCGAGTGGTTGGGGCACTTGGCGGAAGGTCTCACGACAATGGCATGAGATTATGTGTTTTTAGCTGCAAAAATGAACCTGATACTAAGCAGCACTAAATTTGAACACTCGGTAAAGCATAAGGCGACATGGATATCACCAGACAGGAAAACGCAAACCCAAATAGACAACGTACTGGTAACAAAAAGGCGTCAATCATCAATAATAGATGTAAGAACATACAGAGGTGCATGTGCCGATTCGGACCACTTCATGGTAACTGCAACGATTCGACAAAAACAATGTAGAAAAAAGGAAAGGAACGTACTGAAAAAGAAATGGAACATAGGAAGGCTAAAAGATGAGAAAATAAGAAGACAATACATGGAAGAGTTAGAAAATCAAATAAAAAGTAAACCAAAGCATAGATCAATTGAAGAAAGCTGGATGGATATTAAAGGAGCAATAAATAAAGCGGCAGGAACAATAATAGGAAATGAAGGAAGGGATAGAAAGAAGGAATGGTTCGATGAAAGATGTAAAAAAAGCGTACGAAGAAAAGGCGAAAGCAAGATTAAAATGGCTAAGAAATACGAAGACGAAGAGGAGTATAAGGAAAAGAGGAAAGAATGTAATAAAACAATAAGAAGTAGTAAAAGGAAATGGATTGAAGAGGAACTGCAAGAAATAGAGAAAGAAAGTAAAAAAACCAACACCAGAAAGTTCTATCAGAAAATCAATAAGCAGAATAAAGTGTATAAACCTAGAATAACAGGAATAAAGAACAAACAAGGCAGAGTAATAGAGCAAGAAGATGAATACAAAGAAATTTGCGTAGAGCATTTTAAAGAATTACTGAACACAAACCAAAGACAGGAAGAAATAAATGTAGAAAATGAGGCAAATGACGTACCAGTAGAAGAACCCACACTACGAAAAGTGAAAAAAATTTTAAGCAACAGTCGTAACGCAAAGGCACCCGGTAAAGATGGAATAAACATAGAGTTAATAAAATATGGAGGTGAGACAATAATGGAATATATAGCTACACTTATTATAAAAATATGGAAAGAAGAAAAGATGCCAGCGGATTTTGAAGTAGGGCAAATAATAACAATACACAAGAAGGGGAGTCAACAAGAGTGCAAGAATTACCGAGGAATAACGTTATTAAACACTGTGTATAGTATAAAATACTATCAACATTAATGCTGAGGAGATTACAAGAAAGGACAAGAAATATAATTGGACAGTACCAATATGGCTTCATAAAAGGAAAATCAACAACTGATGCGGTATACATACTAAAACAAATAATAGAAAAAGCACTGGAATACAAAATAAAAGTAGAAATGCTATTCGCTGACTTCGAGCAGGCGTTTGATTCCATCGATAGAGGGAAGCTAATGCTAGTAATGAAGGATCTGGGAATACCGACTAAGCTAAGGAAGCTCATAAATATGACTCTTGAAACAACCCGAATCAGTGTAAAAACTCAAAAAGGTGAAACAATCGAATTCACAATAAATAAAGGAGTAAAGCAAGGAGATGCCCTATCAGCCACACTTTTTAATATGTGCATAGAATACATAACCCGTAAAATAAATAAAGGCACTTTAAGAACAGGAGGAAGACAATTACTTGCATACGCAGATGACCTGGTGTTAATGGCTAAAAGTAGGGATATATTAACTAACATGGTGGAAGAACTAATAACAGAAGGGAAAAAAATTGGATTGAGAATAAACAAAGACAAAACAAAAATCATGAGAATAGGGCATAAAACCACAGCAGGAAATATAAAAATAAGCAATCAGGAGTATCAAGAAGTAGACAGCTTTAAATACCTGGGTGTTATGGTATCTAACGATGGGGATAGAGAAACCGAAATAAGAGACAAAATAGTAACAACAAATAGAGCTTATTACGCCAATAAGAAATTACTAAAAAGCAAATTCATTTCCAAAAAAACAAAAATAAGAATTTATAACACGTTAATCAAACCAATAGTAATGTACGGGGCAGAAGTGAAGGGCAGAATGAACCACGAGATAGCGCAGGAGATAGGAGTGGATATAGTAAGAAAAATAAAACAGCAGAGAGTGAAATGGCTGGGACACGTGATGAGGGCCGACCATCAAGAAACGACAAACATAATAATGAATTGGATACCGGCTGGGAAAAAGAAAAAAAGGAAGACCAAAGTCGAGGTGGCTGGATGAAGTAAAACACGATTTGCTAAATATAGGAATAAGAATGGAGGACGTGAAAGAGGTCAAGGACAGGAAGACGTGGAACAAAATAAGCCATCAAATAGAATGAAGACCGGACAGGGACCGATCCACCCTAAAAGGATCTAGAAAGCTTCTAAGAAGCGGCGAAACCCCTTCATGGGGTGTTAAGCCATTCATTCATTCAAACTGTAGTATTTAATGTAAATAAATCTCAAAGTAAATGATCTACTTGCAACATTCTACGCATGAACATAATTCTGTACATTTCAAATTTTTTAAAAAGCATTTGTACTTAGACCCACAAATTTTGCACTTACATTCTAATAATACATCTGATGAAATTTTCTCATGTTTGGAGGTAGTCCACAGCCATGGCCAGAGTGGCCGTGTGGTTAGGGCACTTGGGCGGCTATGCGGAAGGTCTTGTGTTCAAATCCGAGACTTGATGCCTGGCGAGCGGCCTACCCAGTCGCTTCTCAAAAATTGGGAACCAAACCCCTTGAGGGGTGAGGGAAATAAGGCAGCCGTCTAAGGCATGGTGCTTACCACACCACCCTGTACTTGTTAAAGAGTGCGAGTGAGAGATATTGAAAAACTTTAAATACAAAAATTGTTCAGTTTAATGGGACCTGTAAAATGAGGTATCACTTGACGCTTCGTCCTATTTAAGATTTTTGAGATAATATTTTTTTAATGTTCCCGTTCTTTTGAGAAGGAGAGGGGGTACTGACATTTCTTCTTTTTTTTTGTGGTACATTGTTGGAAATCTAATTTAATGGACTTTAAGGAACAGTACTAATTTTTTTGGTACAATAATTCATGTGCGGTTGGGAAAAGGTTCATGTAATGGCCATTTTTTTTATATAACTAGCAGCCATTTTGAAACGGTTTGAGCTATCAATATTTTCTTTTTTTTTTAAGGTGTTATGTTTCAAACGACCTTTTAAAATGAGGTATGGGTTGACCCACCTTCGTATTTGAAAATCTCGATAAACCCTTTAGTCCCCTCCAAACTACCCTTTCCGGAGCCCCAAAGAATTTATAAATATTTTTACTGAATACCTTGGGTACGATTTATATAACAAATGTTTTATCCCATCCATGTAGGTTTAATAGTTTATCCGTAAAAGATAGTGCGTTGTTGGTCTGTTACACGCTGTATAAGTTTTTAGTGTTCACCCTTGAATGCTTTTGAAATAATAGTTTTATGACTTTCTTTTGCATGACGTGTAACTTATTGATATCACCTTTTCGGCCTTGACCCCAAAAACCTGCTAGATAGTTTAGATATGACATAACATGTGCATAGCAAATTTTATACTGGGTATTATTATTAAAATATATATTAGATGATATACTCAAAGGAATTCAGAAACATCAACGGTTGATTCTGGCAGGAGATTTAAATGCCAGAGTGGGCTCGAGACAAAATGATGAAGTTGTAGGACAGTATGGTGAGGGTCAACGATAGTGGAGAAAGACTAATAAACATATGCAAACAACACGAACTGAAAATAACAAACGCGTTCTACAACCACAAAGAAATTCACCGATATACGTGGGAGAAACCTTCCCTAAACCAAAAATCTATCCTGGACTACATAATAACTAGGCAGAACCCGCAGTTTAAAGTTTTGGACACAAGGGTCAAACGAGGAGCCAACTGCAGGTGCGACCATTATTTACTAATCAGTGAAGTTGTACTACAGTATGCTGATGGTATCGTGAAAAGAAAGGAGGAAATAAACGTAAATAAAGAAACCGATACAAAGAAAGAGACAGTCAAATATAACCTACACTTGCTACAAGACGAAAGCATCAAAGACCTGTATCAGAGAAGATTGACAAAACTGCTGAGTAGGACAGCTACAGATGAAGAAGTAGAGAACGACCATAGAAACATAGGAGAAGCTATACATCAAGCTGCTAGAGAAGCCTTGGGTGAAATTATCAATATAAAACGACGAAACCAAATATGGTGGAATACCAACTAGAAAAACGTGTCAAACGTAAAAAACAAGCATACCAAAACTGGTTAGTGAATCAAACACGAGAAAAGTGGGACATTTATAAAGAAATCAATAGAGAAGTTAAAAATAAAATAAAAGAAGAAAAAAATTTAAGTTGGGAAAGAAAGTGCATAGAGATTGAGAGTATGATGGCAGGATCAAGAACGACTGAAGTCTGGAGATGCTTAAAGAGTATGAAAACTAACAATAACACAAGAGTAGCAAATCAGATTAGTATTGAAGACTGGACGATACACTATAAAAAATTGCTTACTGAAGACAGGGCTCAATACCAGACAACTGATAAAAATAGTAGAAACGAAACTCATAACAATAACGACATAATAACAGAAGACGAATTACATAAAGTAATTAAATGTATGAAAAATGGCAGAGCTCCGGGACCCGGCAATATTTATACGGAATTGATAAAGTATGGCGGGCAGGCACTAAGAGAAAGACTGGGCCACCTAGTTAACAACTGTATCGAACAATGCGTAATAACTGAGCAGTGGAAAACATCCTACATAATATCTATATATAAGAAAGGAGAGTGGAAAGAAAAAAATAACTATAGGGGATTAAGTATCAACCGCACCTTAAGCAGATTATTCGGAAAAATTTTAAATAAAAAACTGAAAGATAGTGCCGAACATAAAATTAGTGAAGAACAGAGTGGCTTTGTAATAGGACGAGGGTGTGTAGATAACCTATTCATAATACAACAGCTGACTGAAAGAAGACGGGATAAAGGGGAAGAAATCCCATCTAGCCTTTATAGAGTTAGAGAAGGCGTATGACTCCATCCCAAGGAAAAGACTGTGGGAAGCCCTAGCTAAACTGAATATTGATGAACACCTAATAATCATTATTAAAGAAATGTACAGAGGAAATAAAACCTTTGTAATACAAATGGAATGGGAATAACCAATTGACGACCAATGTCTATATACTCTAAATTTCGCTGACGACCAAATTGTAATGGCCCAAGATGCATACGACCTTGAATTTATGTTGCAAAGGTTATACCGAACATATGAAGAATGGGGCCTAAAAGTAAATACCAATAAAACAGAATACTTAGTGACAAATTCCGAAGCAAATTTTACAATACTAATAAACGATGAAACCGAAATTAAGCAAGTTGACAAATATAAATATCTAGGTGTCACTTTAACTACAAATGGATTTGGATCTCCCGAAATTAAGAGTAGAATAGAACAAAATAAGCGAATAATAGGATGTTTAAACTCGGTCTGGTGGGACAAACATATAAACAATAAAATGAAGAAACATATCGGAAAAACGTTGGTAGAGTCGGTACTGTGCTATGGATCGGAAATATGGACAATAAATGCAGAGCACAGGAGAAAAATTAACACAGTAGAGATGGATTATTTACGAAGAAGTGCGGGAATATCTAGAAGGGAACACATTACCAACGAAGAAATAAGAAGAAAAATGGAGGCACAAGAAACCATTTTCAGATGGACACCACTGGGAAAAAGGGAAAAAGGAAGGCCCAAACGGTCGTGGAATGAGGGAATACGAGCATCAATGGAGGCACGAGGATTAACTGAAGAAGATGCGGCAGACAGAGGGGCTTGGCGAATTGGAACGGGAAGGCGGCACCTAGCTGTATAATACCGAATATATATATTATTATTAAAATATTGAGAATTTCTTCTTAAACAGAAACTAATAGTATTAAGTTTGTTTTGGAGTTAATAATGTGCGGCTCAAAGTTTAAATTATTTACTAGAAGAATGCCCAGATAAAATGCACTTTTCACTTCTTTTAGTTCCTCATTGCATAATTTTATGCGGTATTTTTTTGTACTTATTTGTTGATTCAATACTACATAATTACATTTAATAATAAATGACTATTGGGGTCCATCACAAAATACAATAAATTTTTTGTGTTAAAATGCCCCAAGGGCGAAGTTCATTGGGAGAATCCAATCTTCCCCATGTTCTTCTACTTAATCCACGTTTAACTTGATTCTATTTTGACCAGTCCAAGAAATTATAATATTGAACATTTTAACTTTAATGCCGGATAACTCAAAAACAATATCCAATGAATACACATTGTCGTATTATTAAATTATTTGATAGCCCTTAATAAGTATGATCAAGTGATGTAAACATTTGTTTGGAAATATGAAAATTGTAAATATACTAGCGGCTCAAAATTTTGAATATTTTCAAAAAGTTATTCCTCAAAAACTGCCTACACCATTTTTTTTAAATTTTCTGAGCCGATGAGCTTGTAATGAACTATAAATTTATTTTTACTACTATTCTAAATTTTACTCTGACGCCCTCCAGGAATTTTTTAATTTTTGAAATTGATTAATTATTTATTCAAAAACGCAAATCCAAATTGTTATAAACTTTAAACAGTTTGACAGTCTATTTGAAGTAGTGTATTAGGATTAGCAAGAATTTTCAACCAGATTAAAAATTACGGAAAAAACATACTTTTTAATTTCAACAATGCATTTTCGAGAAGTTACGTGATTTTAACTACGGCTATCAATTGACTGTATTTAAAAAATATATTTTTCACATATTGCATATTTTTAAAAACTCTTAAATTAAAGCTTTTACAGCGATTTTGGTCCGAAGTCTGAAGCGCATCTAATCAGCTGTAAAGCACGGTCGATTACCATGCTCCTATCCTATGCAGCTAGCTGAAGTTATCGTAGCACTATTCTTATACGGTACACGGTATCGTATTGCACAGACTGTCGCAAGTTACGTAATTTTAACTACGGCTATCAATTAGTTATGCTTAAAAATATATATTTTTATTCTTTGCACTTTTCTGATAACTCTATAAATAAAGTTGTTATAACCATTTTTGATCTGAGGTCGTGAGCGCATTACCTATCTAGCCCCTTTACGTAGTCGGCGCGCGCGCCATACGTAACCTACGCCTTGGGTCTGGAGCGGGCGGCTTGTACCGCCTGGAGATGACTAGATGTAAATTTCATTCACTTCTTGACCCAAGAATATTTAAAACGTAAAAAGAATGGATAAGTACCAGCGACCTGTTTCGCCCATTTTTATGTTAATATTAACTATTGTAGAAATAATTAGAGATAGGTTAACATTTGGTTTTATACCATCTGCCCCAGAGCCGAGTTGTTTTTTAAATTACTTATTATTTTATAGATTTCATCAGTTGTGGTAGGTTTTAAATAGATTGTAGCATTACCTTTATAATTCAAAGCTCTTGTTGTTACAATTTGTATTCCTATAACTTTTACAGCTACACTAGTAAAATGATTGTTCAGCATGTTTGATATTTCTTCTTGGTCCTTGGTTTTGGTATTATTATTGGACATTTTTTTAGAATTTCTTACTGCTTACTTAGGGAGTGCTCTGCATTTTTAAACATCTCTTCCAGGTGTATTTTTTTTGTTTTATTTTCACTTCCTTTTTTAATTTTATAAATTTACTTTTGTGGGTATCATTACTTTCTTTCATTTTGGTTTTGAATTCTGTAATGAACCAGACTTCGGCAATATTGTTGGTGTATTTTCGATTTTTTTTGTAGTGAGTTTTTCTATCTCATTCTGAACAGATGTAATTAGATATTTAAAACTTTAATTGATTGGATGTTCTTGTTGAAAACCTTTCGCCACTTCTCGGTTTCCTTGAACTAAAAACACTCAAACTGTGGAATAGCAACACTTGAAAAATACAGCACACAGCTTCCACACAAGTAACTTAATACCTGCTGCAGCTACTTATTTTGGTAGCTTAGCTATCATCACCTACATATGCTTGAAAATCATCACAAGGTAGACAACATAGAATTAATACACAACATTAGTAATAAAGGGGAAATAAATTTAGAGATTTTAATAAATTTCACCATGAATGCAGATTACGGCTCTTTGGCTTCTACACTCTTCAAGCTTTTACGGCAGGGTTATCGTAGGTAATGATTCAAAGGATTAGATAGTATACATATATTAGGTAGTTAGTTTAGCTCTTTAGTGTCAGTTTACCGCTGATGATGATAGCTTAGCTATCGAAATACATATCTGGTATTAAGTTACTTGTATGGAAGGGTGCTGTATTTTTCAGGAATTATAATTTCTTTGATAATTTTTTATCACCTATGTTTTTCAATTGCAGTACTGTATCGTAAGATAATGTATAACTTTGAAAATATACAAAATTGGCTTCAGTTCTTTGTGAGGGATAAAGAATATAATGTACTTTTAATTTTTAGATACAACATTGCCTGCAATTGCACTTCCAGTGAAAGAGGGTAGGGATAACTTATGGGGAAAAACTAAAGAAGCTTTCAAATATGTATACCAACACTATCTTCACAAAGCGGACTGGTTTTTAAAAGCTGACGATGATACGTAAGTTTAGTAATAACTAAGAAAATACTAAATAACTAAGAAAATAATAAATAATAGTGTATTTAAATGACATATTTATCAGTGAGATTGTACATTTAATAATTCAAAATTTAACTTATTACTCTATGTAAAACTAAAGTAACTTTTTCTAATTTTAGCTATGTAATACTAGAAAATTTACGTTTCATGTTAATGGTTCACAATCCATCTGAACCTATTTATTTTGGGTGCCGATTTAAACCATTCGTAAAACAAGGATATATGAGTGGAGGAGCGGGATATGTGTTAAGTCGAGAGGCACTGAAAAGGTTTATAGAGGTAGGTTTTTTTTAACATGAATGTATTACATTTTCCCTAATCTTAATCAATTACAACAGAGGCAACTTAGACTATCAGTGTGCTCAGATTATTGAATGTCTTTTATACAGGTTGTATCAAATTGCATGTTAACTATGGGGATCTCGCTTATTTGAAGAGATACGGCGATGGTTAAATTAGAGAAAAGTTGTGGAATTTTACGCCCATTAATGATCTAAAAAGAAATTAGAGCTATCTTGCTCAGTTTCTGAATAACCTGAAAAAAACTGAAATTTTTAATTCTTTATCTTCGTCTATAATTCATTTGTCATGTATATTACATATTTCTAGTTAACACATTATTAGGACACTTTTTCATGCTGAATCTAAATTTTTGATCAGATTTGGTGTAACTGCTACTATTGCTCATTTTCGACTGTCAACTTTTATTTTTCTTATGGTCGGCATTTTAAATTTTTTCATATCTGAATAAAGTTTTTAATTCTGATTTCAACGATGTGTCACACTTTGCATTTTGTTTAAGATTTGAGCATTTTATTACAGAAAATAAAAATTTCATAAGAGTGCCATGGAAAGACCAAGTCCTTTAATTTATTTTGAAAAAATTCTAGTAGGCCATCAACTGATGGAAGTAGAACTAAACACTACTTTTATTTACTTTAGCCTTTAGATACATTAGGTAGGCGAAAATTTCAGGAAACTTTGTTTAAAGAGGAAGCAGCAGGTTGTTATTTTTTACAAAAACAAATGAATGACACAGTTATTAACACACAGATTAGAGAGTTTATTTTAGACGAGCTTCTGGGGATGTTTTACAAAGGTGTCAAATGTTTTGAACATTTATTTAATAATTGTTTGTATCAGTGCAGTTCTAGTGTTATCTGTTGTATTTATTTAACCTGTTATTCAAATTTGTTATGTCTGTTGCAAACATAAAAACTGCAAGTGGAATTTTCAGTAAATTGTGTATGTTAGAAATTTTGTCATTTATTTGTTTTTGTTAAAAAAAAAAAACCTGCTGCCTACGCTCAAAACAAAGTTTCCTGAAATTTTCGCCTACCTAATGTATCTAAAGGCCAAAGTGAATAAAAATAGTGTTTTGTTTTACTTCCATCAGTTCATGACCTACTAGAATTTTTCAACATAAATTAAACGACGTGGTTTTTCCATGGCACTCTTACGAAATTTTTATTTTCTGTAATAAAATGCTCAAAACTTAAACAAAATGCAAAGTGTGACACATCATTGAAATCAGAATTAAAAACTCTATTCAAATACCTATGAAAAACTTTAAAATGCGAAATAAAAAAAATAAAAGTTGACAGTCGAAAATAAGCAATGGTAACAGTTATACCAAATCTGATTAAAAATTTAGATTCAGCATGAAAAAGAGTCTTAATAATGCGTTAACTAGAAATATGTAACATAAATGATAAATGAGTTATAGCCGAAAACAAAAAATCTGAAATTTCAGTTTTTTCCAGTTCTTTCAGAAACTAAGCAAGATAGGTCTAATATCTTTCTAGATTATTAGTGGGCATAAAATTCTAAAACTTTTTTCTAATTTAACCATCGTCGTATCTCTTCAAATAAGCGAGATCCCCATAGTTAACACGCAATTTGATACATCCTGTATATAGTGTGTTTTACAGATTACGGTCCATAGTATTTTAACTATGTTATTAGTTAGTCAGGATTAAGGTAGTTTGTCTACAGAATTTTATAACATTACCTGCTTGTATTGTATTACTATACATGAAACAAACGAGAATCACACATTTAGTCTGTATGATGTGGAGGCACCCGCTGAGCAATGCAGTTGTCCAGGGTTCAATTACCATATAATCATGTTTTTGCTTGTTTTTTAAATATTTTTTTATTGTCTATTTATGCTGCTACGACATTTGCAATAAATTTATAGTGATCAAAGTGGGTTTTTTTAATTGCTCTTAGCTTTCATTTTCTCCCAAAGAATTCATCATTTTTATTACATACTGCAGTGTTATTTTTAATAGAGGAATGCTATCAAGTCCTATGATAAAGTTTTTTTTTGTCATAACAATAGAACAAGGCATAAACTACACTTTTATTTACTTGAATTTGTAATAATAATTACTGAATTCAAGTACTATAATGAATACTTATTCTACAGAAGACAAAATTCAAAACTGTTTGTTTATTGTTCCTTGGAGTCTCAGAAGAATGGCGGATGTATTTAGTGTACACTACCAAAATAGACCTGTCCCTAGCAAAAGTACTGTAGGAAAAATTGTAACAAAATTTCAAATTACAAAATGCAAAGGAAATGCAACAGAAAACACAGAAAATGAAGTTGACATTTTTGCTAATCCGAATATTACCACCTGAACAACATACATGGAGAGTGATTTAAGTGTTTCCTATGTTAATCTTGTGTACCATCAACTCAACTATAAGCAGCCTACGAATTTAATTGTACCGCCGCAGTGAAGAGGACCTCCAAAAACGTTCCATGGTGGAAGAGGAACCTCAATGCTGCGGTTGGAGACGAGAAGGCTTTTCAATCAAGCAAAACGCTAGAGAAACTGGGATTCTTATAAACAATCCCTGACTAAATATAATAATGCAGTGAGGAAAGCGAAAAGGTCCTCATGGAATGAGTACTGCAGGGGAAATGATGACAACCGAATGTGCAAAACGTCAAACAGGGTTAGCTAAAGACGCATCTAATGTGGTAGGAACTCTATAAAAACCTCAAGGTGGATATTCGCAGATGGTGGAGGAAACTCTAAAGGTTATGCTCTAGACTCACCTCCCCGGGTGCACTTGTCACCCAAGAGAATGAAAAAGCTAGCAGTTTAAACCTAAATATATCTTTGAGGATGGCTTCTAGGGAAAACTGAAAACGCAGAAAGCATTTAGTGCTAAACAATTTTTTATCGGGTTATTTCAAATCCAAAATTTATAATTCACGACGCCATTTTAATTTAGGGGCTCTTAAAGATAGCTTAAGAGAAACATGTCTTAGTATAACACCAAAAGTGCTACTAAATATGCAATGAAACTTCTATGATAGACTTGGGCGTTGTTTTGTTGTGAATGGGCAACTGTTTGAACATCTATTGTAGTTTAGAAATTATAACAAGGTATAATAATGATTGTAAGTATGGTTTATATTCTTATTAAGATAAAATATAATTTCTAATTAATTAAGTATTTGTACCGTTAATACATCCTGTATAGTTTGAACTTTTTACAAATTCTTCTTACAGTGCTTTTGGTCTACAGGTCTAATTTCATAGTATACACTAAATAATTCCGCCGTTATTCTGAGACTGTTTCCTCTAAGTAACGATGAAACCATTTGCATATTTTCGTTCATAGAACAAATATTCATTATAATACTTAAATTCAACCATTATTATTACAAAGTGACGTAAAAAAGCCTAGTTCATGACTTGTTCCATGTTTATGACAAAAGAAAAACTTTATCATAGGACTCGATCGCATTCTTCTATTATAACACTGCAATGCGTAATATAGATCACTCTGAATTTATTGAAAATATTGTGGCAACATAAATAGAAGATAAAAAATTATTTAAAACAAAAATTTGCTGCGATTGAATCTTGGTTAACTGCATTGCTTAACTGCTACTGTACCTCCATGTCATTAGGACTGTGTGTGTTATTCTTGCTTATTTCATGTATAGTAAGTAATACAGTGTGATCGAAAATGATTGAACGCTTCATACTGATTTGATCTTGTCCGCTTACTACTTAATGTGATCTTGACTAATTCCACTGGCGTGCAATGGTAATTTAAATAGCGCGGGAAATTTAAAAATGGGTGGCGTGTTCTTTATATGAATGTTGGTGCACCATTTTTTTTAGCGAAATAATTACTGTTAGGGACTTTTAAAGACTTTTCTTGTTGTAAATTACGATTTATGTTAGTAAGTTTTTATATTCCAAAAGTTAACCTATAGGTTAAAAAACAAGACAATTTAATAACATAATTTAATAACACAATTTAATTAATAAAAAAACACATTTTTCTTGATTGTTGCTTACATAATTGCTCAATTTAACAATTTAATAACAGTTTAAATTAATAAAAAACGCATTTTTCAATAACACAATTTAAATGAATACAAAAACCAAATTCTTTGTAAGATAGTTGTTACAATAACTGCTCGAAATGCCCTCCATCATTGTCTAAACAAACATTGACCCTGCGCTTCATATTTTCAAAAACGGCTACTAACTGTCTCGGTGTGATTTCATTCACGGCATTTACTATGGCCTCTTGTAACTCCTCAATTGTGTGTAAACGCTTTGCATATACAACATTCTTAAGATGGTCAAACATAAAGTAGTCGAGAGGTGTCAAGTCGGGCGATCGCGGTGCCTAACGACCTCTACTTATTATTCGTTCATCAAAGAATTCCCTTAAAAAGTTCAACGTTGCACCTGCTGTGTGAGCTGTTGCACCGTCTTGCTGGAAGAACCCATGCTGCAGTTCGTCATCGTGGAGTTGATCAATAAACGGTCTTAAAAGTAGGCGTTGATAATTGTTAGCATTGATGTTTTCATTAAAAAAAATAGGGCCAATTATTCTTCTTCTCGACATTGCAATCCAAACCCCAATTTTAAGGGGATGCAATGAGGTCTCCCGATATACATGGGGATTTTCAGTTGACCACGTACGATAATTTTGCGAGTTTACGTAGCCACTTAAATGAAACCAGGCTTTCATCACTGAAAAATGTTAGATCCAAAATGTCATCATTGTTGAAGTTTCGATTAAACCATGTACAGTATTGTCGACGCTTTCCAAAATCTGCTGGTAGCAACTCTTGCTCCACCGACACTTTGCACGGGTGCATATGAAGTATTTTTTTGCAAAGCTTCTGACACGATCCGTATGAAAGACCTGAAACTAACATAGATAAATCAGTTACAAAAACAACATTATGCTCATTACCTGTTTGAGCAGATAAACATGCTAACGATTTGTTGGGACTTGCTCCATTCGTTGCTGAATATCATGTACAGTGTCTTCGGTAAGTACAGATGACCTGCCCGTAGACTTTCCTTTTGCAGACGCTGCCTGTTTCGTGGTACCGTTGAATAATACGACGAACGTGTTGACTAAAAATTTCATAGTGAACTGCTTCGTTGGGAAAATGCTCTTGGAACTGATTGAAACAGGAGGGATAAGAGTACTGCCAAACACCATTTTGGTCACGTTCTCCGGATCTAAAGTACGCTTCCAAAATAAATTTATCATGCTCTATTGTAAACACCATATTAACCTAAAATTACACACCTGTTATCATCCTCATTTAAAATAAACTGTGTAATTTTATTGTCTTACCTAATAAAGGGAACGAATACAAACTTTGAGTTTTGAAAAAAACTGTTATAACGTGGGGATTACAAAAACGAGAACAATAACACAAAAGAAAACAATAACTGTTATTATTAGGACATTTGACAGGTAGAATGCGCGTAGGCTAATGGATTCCAGGGATGTAAGTATTGATAAACAAAAGGTTCGCGGACACATCGAAACGCATTTTTGATAATAATGGGACCAGATCGTGACGTGACCTTCAATCATTTTCGATCACATTGTACAAGCATGTAATGTGATAATATTTTGTAGACCACCTTGATCCTGACTAATATTAATAACATCTACCATGATAAATATCAGAAGTGACGTGGTATGGCCTGTACTCTGTGAAATAGTATATGATGAAATGAAGTATAATTTTTTTTCCAAGTTATTGATGTACAGAGCAAATAGTAGGGGTCTTAATACACTTTCCTGGGGCACTCCAACATCCACCGCCACTTTCTTAGACACCACTTCACCGCATTTAATTTTTTGTTTCCTTTCTACAGTTTTGCCATTAATCTAAAAACAAAACCACTACTGACAAGCCTTTGTCTCTACACTCCTTCCAGTTACTTATTAGGCACTGAATTGCTGTTTCACAGCTATGTTTTTTTCTAAATCCTTATCCATAAGAAATTTAATTTCCGAAATATATTGAAGCAACTGATCATATACAAGTCTTTCCAAAATCTTCTCTAAAGCTGGCAACATGTTCACTGGACTAAAATCTTCAGAGTTATTGAATCTTGGCACTTTTTGAATTGGTACAATAGTTGAAATTGTTAATCCACTAGATATTAGACAATTTTCCAATGGCAAATTAATGAAATTAAGTACCGACCACTTTACTTTATCAAAATATTCTTTAATAAAACCAATAGAAATTCCATCTGGACTACTCTTGTTTGCCATACTAAAAACTAGCTTTACCAACATTAACTCATCGATTAATCTGAAGTTAATAAAATTAACAGATGGCTTTTTTACAACAAAATTAGTATCACATTGCCGAATTGATAATACACTACCTTTTACACTATCTACAAAATACTCATTAAAATTATTAACTATTTCCTCTGAGTCAGCTACTTCTCTCTCCTTAAATTTATTAGTATTGTATTCATATCCACTTTGTCCTCATAATACCTTCTTTTTTCTTCCCTCATGATTGCCACATCATTCTTTAAAACTTGAATCTCTTGCCAATCTATCCAATTATTAGTAATAAGAAAACTGTTATGAGCACTATTTCTTCTTTTTATAATTTCTTTCACTCTACCATTGAACCATGATTTATTATTTCGCACTAAAATGGATTTCTTTGGCATTATCTTTTCAGTTACACTGTACAGGTTTGTAACCAAATTATCGAATTTATTTTCAGTGTTATGTAAATCATATCTCCAATTACAATTTTTGATATACTGATATGCTTCATCCCTGTCCATTACTGCTTTTCTGATCACTTTATTTATACTTTACTTTCTCCTCGGCTATAAATTCTTTTGTGAGTGATCTATGACACGTATAACCCGGCTCTTTAAGGTTACGTAAATGTAGATTTTTTTCTTTACTTTTCTGCATTCTTTAAAAAACTTGTGCTGTATACCCATACATAACAAAATTTTCAACAAAACTGCGAAAATCTTCTTTATATCAGCAGGCCCTAAATTCAAACAAAAGCCACAGTCACAGTGGTGTGCTTTGAAATTCACTTGATGTCTCTAACTATTAAAAACAGTGGGAAAAACGAAATGTTGGTTAAGGATGCAGCAAGCAGTACTTTTTCAAAATGCCGGATAACGGATATTCGGTATCAGGTTGCTCAGCCGGATACTGAATTATCCGGCATAGTTTTTACTTTCGAAGTAGTTTCAGCTTAAATGCAGTAAAAGTTAGGTTTTAATCACAGGGCATAATATATACTTAAAGAGTATGCACGAACCCTATGGCCTTATTCTGTAGTGTTTTAGAGAGAGAGCACCGAGACAAGGAAACTACTAAATGTACTATTTCAACGATGTGCTGATTAGCTCCAATATTCACAATTAAGATTGGAAATCTGTCAACGAATTTAATTGTAATTACAAGAATTTATAATTTTCAACAATTGTTAAAACTAAATCATGTTCTGTACTGATAGATCCGACACCGCTAAGAAATCAACTGACATAACCTAACATTATATGGTTTTTATCGACATTTAGATAAAATATTGACGATTGACAATCGTGTGCATTTTATAGGTTTCTTGTCGCGGATCTCTCTGTCACATGTATTGCAAAATTGAGACCTGCATATTATAGCAACAAGCGGTTCATGCAACCTCATGTTATATAACAAATATTTATGTCGTAATATGCATTTTTGTGTTTATTACCCAGAAAAAATTTGAAATTATTAATTTAAAAATTGAGTAAATGGCTGATTGTTACCTGCTCTCGCGGCCACGGGGTATATTACTTCGTGGTTTTAATAAATAATACTTATTTATGTTGTTTGAAATCATTTCAAATTTTTAACTCTCATAAATGCTAATCTTAATAATATAAATGTAGTAATTGTATGCACATCTGCAAAATACTGAACTTATGGGGTTTTTGCCCTCTTACTTTTAATTGTTTTAGTCTATACTTTTAAATCAAATTGCATGCATAATCTCTTTTACTTAAAGAAAAATCTCCGGCCGGATATTTCATATTATCCGGTCAAACCGAATATTCTGTGAAATGGCCGGATAGACCAGATAACGGATAAAAACCAAATATCCCTTGCATCCCTAATGTAATGTTGGTTCCCATATCCAACCATAACTAAATTTGAATTTTTTTCTTTTTTGCTTAGATGCACCATGGTAATGAGATTAATTAGATTTTTTAAGTGTATAATAAACTTGCACTAATACGCTTTGTTGACAGCAGTAGCATTTCGTTCTTTCAATTGTTTTTGATTGTTAAAAGCAAACAAATAAATTTCAAAGCACAATACTGTGATTGCTTCTGGATCTGCCACTGTTAATTGAGCCATGGTATTTCCTGGGGCCTTGCCTGCCTAAACAGAGCCCTGGCTTAGATTGTTTAAACCTTGGGGCAGACAAAGAGTTGATCTTAAATCTATCTTGTTTGTTAGGACAAGAATACCTAATTAGCTTATGTCTGTAAGCTGTTTTTGAACCCATACAAACTTAGTATTCTTGTCCTGACAAACATGTAAGATTTTATGTAATCACTAACATCAATAAATTATCTTATCTTATCTTATAAGTCAGAAGGATATAGTATTATAGTAAATACAATGTAATCTATATATCGGTGCTTTTTATAAATTAATTTCATGGGCAAACTCATTTATGTTGTATAAAGCATGATTTAATAAATAGTTTTTTATTTTAATTTTAAATTTATTAAGTGGTAATTGCTTTACATTAAGCGCCGCCAGCATATTAAAGAATTTTGAACCGTAATACGACACATCCATTCTGCTTTTGTTAATTCTATGAAAGCGTGGATAAATATTATTTTTGTTACGCCTGTTGTAGTCATGAATGTCAACATGCGTAGGCAGGTCATTTAAGTTTATTTTTGTGTTCACAAGGCAATAGTATATTATATGTATTGGCAGGGCAAAGTTAGTATGCCTAATGAAATAAAAGATTGTTTAACATCTTCCCTATAGCCGACATTAGCCACAATTCTAATGGCTCGCCTTTACAGTTTAAATATTCTTTGACCAGAGGGCGAGTGCCCCCACAACACTAAACCGTATTGCAAATGGCTGTGGAAGATGACAAAGTAGGCCGTTCGTAAAACAGTTTGCGATACAATATTAGACAAACTACGTAAGACGTATGTGCTAGTGGATAATTTATTAGCTAATGCATCACCATGTACTTGCCATGTTAGATTTTCGTCTATATATAGACCTAGAAATTTAGCATTTTGCACCGCATCTATTTTGTGCATTCAACATGGCATTTACATTAAGGCGAGTAACCATCTCAACCGTTTCTGCCCTACGAGTTAAAGTTGTATCATCCGCAAACAATATCATGGAAGTATTTTCCATACAATAAGTTAAGTCATTGGTATAAATCAAAAATAAAATCGGTCCAAAAATAGATCCTTGAGGAACGCCATAACTGATAGGAAGAAAGGTTGAGAATGATTCTTTAATTTAAACAGGATACACTAAGATCAAATCCTTGTCCGCCCCAAGGTGCAAACAATCTAAGCACATGGCCCTGTTTACGCAGGCAGGGTTCACGAACCACCATAGCTCAAACATTTAGAGCAAATGTTTGTATAGGTAGACAATTTACAGGTCGGTCCTTACCTGCTTATGCTAGGTGTAAACCTCAAATGACGACGCGGTCTAAGCCAAAAGTAAATTGTAATATTGACAATTGATGTACTGCTAAATTACTAAAAAAGGAACTTACTTTTACTCAGTTACTACCCAACACTGGTTTTAGCCAATGTCACAAATTTGTGAGAAAAGTTAATTTATTACGTGTAATTCATTAGAATAGGTCAGTCTCTTTGCCGCTATATATTTATAAAATTATTTTACTGTTTTAGTGAATTAATAATTGTTATGGTTAATTTACATTTTTAATTTGAAGGTGGGATTACCAAATGCAACATTATGTACTTCATCAAATGATGGCAGTGAAGATGTTGAAATGGGAAAATGTATGGAAGCTGTTCATGTAATGGCAGGAGATTCTCGTGATTCTTTGGGTAGAGGTCGGTTCTTTCCATTTGTTCCTGAACATCATCTTATTCCAGGACATGTATCGAAAGACTTTTGGTACTGGAAATATATCTACTATAATAGTAAAGAGGTAAATAGTAAAGATAAAATTTTTAGTAGCATGTTATATTAACACACCAAGGGCTGTACTACTAGATTTCATTACATTTCAATAACTTTACCGCCCATTTTCTTTTAGTATCAAAATTATTTATTTAAATAATAAAACATTTATTTCATAGAATTTAGTATTTATTGTATATCTGATTCAACTGAAAAAATATAATAGCTGATTAATTTGAACAAAATTCTGTCATTCTTATTCTTAAAATAATTTTTCAATGTTCAGCAGAAGCTTGTGTTATATGCATACATGAAAGCATTTTTAACGTAGTATTTGCATTAGGAAACACACTTTACAGTTTCTTGTCTAATAATTTGCTAAGCGGTAGCAGTGATGAATTTACAGAGTTATGGTCATGCTAAATGTTGAGTAGATCGATAATAATCAGCTGTTGTTAAAAGATCAGTGCTTTGCTTCTACTTATGTTCCGAAAATTACCATTCAAGATCTATTTGATCTATCCCTACCAAGAACGCTGTATTGGGAAATTCTTTAAAATCCTTTGTTTAATTATGAAACAAGTGAGAAATTTGTATCAAATTTATTAAATGTATTATTTGAAGTGTAAGAAAAATGGTAGTCCTAGTTTAAAACTTATAAAACCTAATGTGTGATTCATTTATTTATCACTTATCTGTCTAGGGCATGGATTGCTGCTCAGATAATGCTGTATCATTCCATTACGTCAGCCCAAATCAAATGTACGTATTAGAATATTTAATTTATCATTTAAGACCATATGGCATATCTTATCATGTGGAAATGCCATCCAGCGTTAGTCAACAGTCGCCAGTATACACAAATATAGAAAGAAGTCTTGTAACAACAACATAATTATTTTTAAGTGTATAAGTTTGAAGATTATACGAGATGTTTTATTTTACCATAACAACAAAGAAGATTACGAAGTAATTTGTATTTATATGACACTGTCAATGGGGGGCACAAATTTTTTATATCATTTAAATATTTTACATATCATATAATGTACGAGAATGATCAATATGTTGAAAAAGAACACATAACAAGTTAACATGAGAAAACTCAAATGCTTTATCTCCCTGGCAAGTATATTGATTCCCGCAGTCATAATTAAATAGAATTTATTATTTTGAATCAGTAAAATGGTATCCTTCATTACGGTGACAATTACCAAGTGCTATGTTTTTAGTTTGCAGTAATTTAGCTGCTGAAATGCAATCCATTTATATAAAACCCATTTTTTTCTGAATTCAACTTCAATTAATATCAAATTCAAATAACAAATATTGTACCTTAATAACTATTATTTCTTAAAAAATATAAGCAAAATGGAATCACAAACTCACCTGCATAAACATAACATATAAATAACCTGACGAATTAACTTTTTCGCTATGGAAGCCGGAAAATTCTGCAAATTGTTGACTGTTAAATACGCAGGAGACGGTTTGTAACACAAAGCTTTTTAATGCATTAGCAACGGGAAACGCTCGCATCCGCCGTTGCATGTGTTCAGTCATGTTTGTTGTGAGTACGAAAAACAGTTTACTCAACATTGATTAAACGCTACCATACAGTGAAAATTTATTAGATTTTGCTTTTTTTTTGTTGTTCTGCTTTCTTATAGTTTTAATAAAGAGTTGCACGTTTTGTCTCGTAAAATGTATCCTTTATTTATAAATTATAATCTTTGGTTTTCAATGAATATGTGGGTTTCAATGGTATTGGTGAAATGTAAGCAAACATCGGGGGATGTACAATTTTAGCATGCTCTTTTTTACCTGCACTGCGGTATGCATACGAATACGCCTGCCCATTTTTTATGTTTAGAGCGGGAGGTGATCAATTCTGTAAGGCCAAAATTCCTTTGTCTGGGCAGCACGGCGTTTGAAATTTTCTCTGGAGTAAAAGGGTTAATGATTTATTATTGGACTGTTATATTTACTATAACTTTAGTCATCATTAGGAAAACAGTATAATTTTTTAGCGTTTTTAATGCAACAAGTTTCGTACCCCCTTTAAAAACAACTATTGATAGTGGCTAACTTTTTATACAACATAAAAACAACAAAAGTTGCTGATATTATCACCCCATGTATGTCAGCTCTATATGGTGTTCACTTTAATTTTGTTATCCACTGGAATCTCGAAAGTTGGTCACAATAGTTTTGTAGTTACATTACTATTAAAAAAATGTGACAACAGATTTGACATAAGTTACTATATTCCTGAGGTATCTTGGAAAAAATATTCTGTGAAAAAAGTGTAGGCGACAGTCCCCTATTAGAGCAAAAGAGATGGCAGATATCAGAAGCTGAACATTTTGAAGAACAAAACCAATTGCACCTGAGACATACATTGAACCCCCGTCTTTAGTTCTCATCTCTTTTGTTCAGTAATAAGACTTGCATTTTTGTCTGTTGTGCCTGGAGTGAAATGAAAGCAATATGAGTTTTTGAGACTTCATTTCAGCAGCAAAATTCTTTTTTTATGTGACCTATAGGCCTTCCCCTAACCATTAGCATCCAATATTTTTTGGGTTTTACTCTAGGCTGCTTGTTTCAATAATTATCTGGTTTTGAGCTATTAGTGTTAATGTAAAAATGTGTTACCCTGTTTAATTAAAGCATCCAAAAGAGATGGTTTTTCTCTAAAGTGGACCTCAATTGTAAAAATCTTTGTTCCATTTTAAAGGCGAATTTTTCTCTATGGAATTATGTAGAAATTCGGAAGAAGATCCCAACGATTAACAAAATTAATGTGAAAACCTACAACATATATATATAACATTTTGAGATTTTGTACATAAAGCAAATTGCCTCGAAAGATTTTATAGGTTTTTGCGATTAGAAATTATAGTTTTGTTTTCCTTAAAAAGTGCTAAAGAAAAGTGTTGTTACTGATAGATAACGATAGTTTATTTTTTGAAGTATCACAGAAAATTTTTATTTTTAATATTTTTAATATGCTTGTTTGATGTGTGACTTTATATTAAAATACCTACTGAGTACATCTTACTTCTATAGTGAACATGTTTCTTTATTATTTAAGTTATTCAGTGAAAACAAATTATATCAAACTTGTCATTTAAAAGAATCCTGAGAAATCGTTGCATACTATAAAAATAAATTGTATTAAATTTCTTTGTTGTATCTGTTAAATAAACATCTTGGTAATATAGTCGTGGATATACACCAAGTCACAATTCCTTCTCTATGTATCTATAGTAAACTGGATGAGAAAGAAAATTGATTGAATGGCTTAACTATAGTATGATCAAAAAGTCATTGGATCGCGGTTGCTGTGGAACTTCAAAGCTATCTATAGAATCTATAGATTATGGCGAAGTTGGGAAATCTTTCACGGAATTCATTTAAACATAAATTAGGTGAATAAACCCAGTTACCGTTTTCACCACGATTTCCATCCCCGGTAATATGGTCTAGTCATAAAAATTTTATGTTCTGTTTGAAACATTTTTAATTATAATCCGCTGACTTTTGAAAGTAAATGTCAAAACTAATAGAAATAAATAATTTCATAGATGACTTGTCAATTCCAAAGCAACCGCTATCCAAAGACTTTTTGATCTTACTATAGATATTATATTATTTTATATTGGTTGCCATGATTACATAACTGCATCAGAAAACTGTATGAAATAATAATACACATGCAAAAGGTAACTAAAAAAGTTATATTATTTTGTCTTGTGACTTGGTGTATTTCCAGGACTTTATATTTCTAGGTATTTACTGCCATGTTTAAATCACTAATGAAAAATAATGCTACTATACTATGTGTTATGGCAACAAGCAATTATTATTATGGATAAATTAAAAATAACGAAATCGAACCTGGATTTGTAATTTTTAAACGTGTTGTTTATTATTAAATCACAAATTAGTAATCGTAAAATAAGAGTGACATTTCAAATTGTCAAAACTTTGTTACCATTATACAAAATAGAAGCAAAACAATGAACTGTAAAGATAAGTTATAAAAGGTCCTTAAAATGTTGTCCGTTAGAATTCAAACAGAACTCGTGTTTTCATGTTTTCAAAAACATTTTATAAAACATCTCTAGAAATCCTCTCAAATTTCTCTAAAATATTTTCTCTTGAATCATTTAACGTATGAACGAATATTTCAAAAACTGTATTTCAAAGATCTTTATAACCCGCTGGCATAAAATTGTGCTTCATCCTGTCCGAAATTCCCTTCTTCTATCTCGGCATTGTGTAGTTTAGGAAAGGTTGCAGAATAAAATTTCGGTGTTTTTCAACATTAATGGTGGTAAAAAAATATAGGACCTTCTTGTAGACGTTGCCATCTAAAAAGTTACTACTTGCATAGGGTGTGGAGGAGACTGTAAAATTTTGTATCAATTTACATAACCCGAGAGGTAAACCCATGCTTAGTCAGAAAAGGATGTTTTATCTAACATTCTCATTATTAGTAAGATTATTTACTAACCACCATGCAGTTATACTAACCTTTTGTTTTAGTAAGGCAGCAGTAATTCCTGGTACACTTGTAATTTATAAGAAAACATTCATTTTAACTATAGAGTGGCAGATTCCATAGCTTAGGTCTACTTCCGAGACAATTTTCTTATTGATTTTTTCTAAATCATTTCTTTAGTTCTAACATGTTTTCTAGCTTTATTTTTCATATGTCCTACACATTTAATTTTTCCACACACTTGTACTGTTCTATACAGCTCGATTAAAAGCTAATTATCTATCACTACAAAATTTAAAATTTTTCCTCTCAATTGTAATAAGCACGTCTCAGCCAAATAAATACTTCAAAAATAAAGTTTCATTAAAAAAAGTCAGCGCCATTCTAATAATACACATGACTTGAAATTCGAATGCCATACTTGATTTCGATATTTTTTGACGGCTCGTTATATCAATTACCAGGGACAAATTCTTTGTTTAAAAGCACTACAAACTGGAGTTGATTTTGTGTAAAATCTAGGATTTTGATTATAAATTTAACATTATTTCTCTAGTATAATTAGATGTTAAACAAAAATCAAAAGTGACAGTTTCTAAATAAAAAATCTGCCTTTGGTAATATTCATGATTTATGTTTGCATGTCTATATTTTGTAGTGTTGATAATGTTACTTTTCTTAAGCATGTAGAAGAGAAAACCACTCATACAGAAAGTTTAATAAATGCCTATTGCAAGCATCAAAAAAGCTCAAGATGCTTGCACTATTCTTAGACTATGACTGCATAATGTATATCATTACCAAACCAAATATTACATTTGTTTTTGAAAATAATCTGATTACAAGTATATTTCGTTGGCTGATGGGGGAAGTGCATACAAATGTAGTATGACAAATTTTTTTAAATAAAAATAATCTGCTAAAATTTTATATAAGCAAAACTTTAACTATTATTTCAGATTACCATATCAAGAGATCCAAAAAAAGCTGATCCTCAGCGAGCTGTGGAATGAAAATTCACGTCTTTGCTAGACTAAGGGAATGTTTATAATGTCAATTTCAGGTTAGGTTTTAATTATTATCTGACATTATAAACATTTCCTTAGTCTAGCAAAGATGTGACTTCATTCCACAGCCCACTGAGGATCAGTTTTTTTTTTTGATCTCTTGATACAATACAATACTTTATTTCATCTGTTTAGATGTAGTCGGTTACAAGAATAATATTATTCAAGCTTAAAGGTAAAGATACAATATTTTAGTTATGTATGGCGATATAAGAATACATTTACAATAAAGTGTTTTGTTTTATATTTTATTGGGCCATCCATCAATCTTGGCAGTTTGTACAGGACTTGCTGTAACAGATATCTCTTGAGATTGGTTTTAAAGGTCCTGATGTTTAGAATCTTTCATTCCAGAGTGCAGCTGTTGTATAATTTCAAGCCTGTCGTGTTTCTGTTGCATGTGCTTAAACGGACACTCCGTATAAGCAGGTTATCTCTTGTTCTTGTTGAGTAGTCATGAAGATTCCCTTGATTGGGCAGGCTTGGAGCATGAGCATGTGTATTGGGGATTACCTTGTAAATGTAGGCCGCTGGGGCTGTAAGTATTCTGTGCTTTATGAAGTATCGTTTGCAGGAGGTAGTGCTACTTAGGCCTTCCAGACTACGAATAGCTCTTTTTTGTTTTAATAAGACTCGATCAATGTGTGATAAGTGTCCCTGATCTCAATATCATAGGTCATGGTAGAATGGGACAGGGAGTGATACGCCACTACTGCTGCGTTTATCCCTGCAACTTCTGCAGTTCTTATTGCGTAGGTGGCCTTGGATAGCATTTTACACAATTCATCTACATGAGCTGCCCATGCGAGCCTGGAGTCAATATAAACACCTAGGAAGTGTGCTGAATCATCTGCTAGAGTTCGCCTATTCATTGTCTAGATGTAGGTTAAGGTGACAATCCTGTCCTTGTTCAATGAAAGTTCATTCATTTCATCATGTTATCGGCATATTGTGTGGTGTGGCAAGGAAGATTACTTGGTAAATCCTTGACGAAGATAATAAAAAATAGAGCCTTGGAGCACACCCCAGTCAAGGGTTTGGACTCGCTTAGCTCGTCAGTTATTGATACAAGTTGCTTCCTGTTGTTTAGGTATGATTTTATTAGCTGTAATAGCGGTGTTCCTCTACATCCATAACTCTCGATTTTTTGCAGAAAAATTTGATGCAACATGAGCGCAAAGGCATTGGTGACGTCATAGAATTGTAAAGTGCATTTCTCTTTTTTATTGAGGGCATTATAGACATGTGTTAGTAGGACTGCCATCGCTTGTATTGTACTGCATTTGGAGTGGAATCCTAACTGTTGTTTGCTAGGGTAATTATTTCGTCAAAAAAAGTTTGTTCAAATGTTCAAAGATTTTGGAAAAGAACGGTAATATCTCGAGATCGGTCTGTAATTTGAGCAATTTGCAATGTATTTTTTTTGTGTATGGAGTAGACTTGAGCGTCTTTTAATTTGTTGGGAAAAACCCCTTTGGATAGAGACTTATTTATTATGACTGATAAAGGCCAACGTGCTTGTCTACTTTGGCATTATACCATAAATTTACAATATATAAGATTTAAACAGTGATGTGATTTTACCGGTAAAATAAAAAACGGTAAGTAAAATCATTATTTTACCGGTAAAATACCGGTAAAATTAATTTCACGTCAAAAATGATGTCATTGGATTCCTTATGAAAAACCATTTAGTTTGATACTAGATACTCGACAGGTCTACTTAATACTTGATACAAAAACACAAAAATACAATTATTTATATTTTGAATTGATTGTATGGTAGGCACATGGTGAAGCATTATTAATAAATATTCAACTATTAAAAATTAATAGTTTATTAATAAAATAAAACACTTGGTAATTGTTTCACAAATTGTTTAATTAATAAATGTAATTAATGTAACTTTTAATAACAAAAATAAAAAGTAGTTAATATATATTATTATATTATAATATGATTGGTTTAAAGAAATTAATCTTTATTTAGGTTTCCTACCACAAAACATTTCTGAACCTTTCCAAAAAAAATAATGTTTTGTTTTGGAGTATGACGAATATCAGCGCGCGGCAATTCGAAATGATTTTACCATTTTACCGGTAAAATGTGATTTTATTTTACCGGTAAAATACCATTTTACCGATTGGTAAAATACTGAGACTCACATCACTTGATTTAAATGAATTATTTATAAAGAGAATCGAGATATTTGGTCTG
This sequence comes from Ctenicera cuprea, assembly GCA_958336395.1. NCBI lineage: Eukaryota > Metazoa > Arthropoda > Insecta > Coleoptera > Elateridae > Ctenicera > Ctenicera cuprea. The sequence continues at coordinate 36,460,819 of OY284489.1, forward strand.
GTAATGGTGCCTGGGACACCCTGTTAATCAACAGTGGGTCCCAGTCGTATATATCTAGTATTTCTACATATTGTTATACTACTTAACACGTTCAAAAAATAGATAATGCAATTTAATAGAAAGTATGCAACTATTTACAATATTATATTATATAATTATCTTTTGATTTTGAAATAATTGAAATATTTAACGATTTAAAATGGCAGGGAGTACTAACGCATATGTATTTATATTTTATGACTGCTAGTCCTTACGTTGCCAAATATTACGTTTAGTATGCATTTTACTATAAAATGTAATTATTAAACAAATAAACTAAACATCACTAGCTTGCATGTGATATGTAGTGTTTTTTTTAGAAAATAATGTTTAAAACAAATAGGTAATCGATTAACGGCTGGTTCCACACATTTGCAACTTGAAGAAATTGGTACCTTTATGAAAGGTTTTTTAAATATAAAATTTTGGTATTAACAAATAGTTAGCAGTAAATTTCAACGATCAAACTCATTATGCTCAAAATAATTACCAATTAACCGAATCCTTTTAATCCATAAATTTATTTTAGGCCCTAATTCTCACATTTTAAAAAACCCTTTGAAAAAGTTGACAAACGCTTGTGCAACCGGTTGTAAATCACTTAGATTTAATAAAAAAAACTGTTACTTTAGCAAATTTCTTTTGAATAATCAGTGTTTTTGACAATTATACACCGACCCAAAAAAATAGATTTGGTTTTTTCTGGTTTATGTGTGTGAATATTTGAAAATAAACATTTTATGCAAATTGTGTGGTTTAAATTTTGTGCATGTTAGTTAAGGACAACCATTATTACGTATGTATATCAAATAAATTTTTTATCAAGACTACTATTACACGAAAGTATTTCCACTTAGATATAAATGTGGTCCGCAATCACTTTTTTCGCTTAAGTATAAAACCTCCCCGCCAATGGTTTTGTATTTACATATAAATCTGGCAGACGATGACGAAATTTAACATCGACCACGAATCATAGCTACCTACTGCATGTGCAGGTCTGCCGATTTTGACTTTTGCAGTGTTGTGATGTCTATTTTAGAAGTTAAAAAGTGTTGGGTTGGTGCCATGTACTACTACTACTACTAAGCATTCAAAGTCATATTCGGAAGGAGAATTTGTAAAAGAATGTTTAATTGCAGCAGTGAAAGGAAAGATACAGTCCATGAACTCAATACAACTCATTCAAATAAACTCAATACTCAGCTACAAACTCCCGGGAAATTTATTCATGAGTCTTTTGCACACATAAAAAGTTTTCAAAATAAACTCCGCCTTTGGCAGAAACAACTTGGAGAAGGTAATGCTTACCATTTCTTTACATTGGCTAGTCAAGGCAAATTTAATGTAAATTTATTGGCAGATGACCTGCAGTCTCTTGAAGGGGAATTTGTTTCAAGATTTTCTAAATCAAGAATTTGTCGTCAACATATTTTCTGGACCCTTTACAGGGTGGCCACTTTTCTGGAAAACTGGGAAGTCAGGGAATTCAGAATTTTTTTTATTTTGGTCAGGGAAATCAGGGAATTGTACCAATTTTAACGTAAAGTCAGGGAATTTCACGAAGTAGTCAGGGAAAATTTTGTAAAATGCAGTTATTTTAATATTTTTATTTTAGCCTGCAAAACGAAAATTTTGTTACCTAAGTATATGTTTATAAAATTTATATTTATTTCATTTGGTTTTTCCTTAAAGTTTAGATGTCGTATTTTGTCATGAAGAAAAAACTAAAACCAACGCTGTAAGCGCTGTGACGCGATCGCCGTTTTTACTTTCCTATACCTTCGCTATAGGGGCGTACCTATTGATTTCATGAAAATTTTCGAAATCTAAATTTTAACGGAAATACACGTTTTGCGGCTTAAGGAACCCAAAAAGTTGTTTTTAAAAATTGTCTCTCTGTGGGTGGGTGTGTGACGCCTCTACAGGCGAAAGTATTTGACCGATTTTAATGAAATTTTAAATCAAGAGGTATATCGAAAATTGTAGTTCAAGTTAAACTTTTCAAAAAACTCCGAAAGCGGAAACGGAAGTTAGACATGTTTTTTTGGTAGCGTTTTTTTTTTCCAAACTAATTTTCAAAATTTGAGCATTGAATCTGAGATAAGAACTTACGGCAAATCGTAAACTTTATACCAAACTCTCTAGCTTCAAAATGGCGGCCGCTACAGCTTTTTGAAAATCTCGTGTTTAACGCTCATTTACTCAAAAAGTAGTTGTCTGATCGGGATCAGCTACCACTTGTTTGAGAGCTCTTCCTAGGTAGTATACGATGAAATAAAATTAGATTCGAAAAACCGAAAACGATCGCATTGGCGCTGCTTCAAAATTTTGAAAGTTTTCAAAAACTGCTCACTATTTTTTTTAACTTTCTGAGCCGATAGAACTATAAATTCATTTTTTATTTATCTCCCAAATGTTACTCTGACACCTTCCAGGAATTTTTGAAAAATTTGAAATTGATTAATTATATACAGTGCCCATTTGTGCCCATGTATCTACTGATGATTAAGTACAAATTTAAGGATACTTTAATAACTCAAATTTAATATTTGATAACAATATCTACAATAATTTAATAGGAACATAGTACTAAAACTAACGAAGCAGGTGTTCAAATTGCCTTCCCCCTTCGTTTTCGCGGAGTATAATTCTTGTACGCATCGAACCTCTAACACGAGCTAACATTTCCGGTGTGATAGAGCGACAACATTGAATTATCCTTTTGCGTAGATGTTCTTCATTTCGAGTGGGCACTTCATAGACATCTTTGCCCTACCAAAAGAAGTCTAGCGGAGTCAAATCGGGACTATGGGCAGGCCAAGGATGCAATGCACCTCGTCCAATTACGCGTCCATCAAAACGTTGGTTAAGATAATTTCTCACATCCCTATGAAAATGCGGAGGTGCACCATCATTTAAAAACCACATGCTATTCCGTACGTTTTGAGGAACTGTTTGGAGGAGAGCCGGTAGTTCATTAATTAAGAAATTTAAATACATTTCACCATCTAAATTTCCATTAAAGAAATGTGGACCTATTCCAAAATCGCCAATAATACCGCACCACACATTAAGAGAAAAAATTCTCTGAAAATGAGTTATCCTGATCCAGCGGGAATTGTCTTGGGCGTAATAGTGGCAGTTATGTGGATTAACCATGCCGTTGTTTGAAAACCTCGCTTCATCACAGAATAATACCATACTTAAAAATTCCGCATTGCCGTCTAAGAAATTGACAATACTGAACACGATGCTCATAATCCCTATCTTCAAGATGGTGTATGGTATAAACATATTAGGCGTGAAATTTGTTTAAGGCATTTGCAATCGCTCTTTGACTTGTATGGGGATTATCCGTAACCATTTCAATTACAGCTACTTCGTTATGTTCAACCGTAACTTGCCGTGCCCTTACTTTTGGTTTTGAAAATTGCGCATACTCTTGTAAATTTAGAAGAAGCATTCTAAATGTTTTGTCTGTTGGAATTCGTCTACCTGGAAAGCGTTGCGCATACAAAGTACTGGCAGCACTCGCATTTTTTCGACATTCACCCAGAATTAGAAACATGTCTACTTTGTCAGCGTTGGAATACATTTTGCACCAAAGATTAGTGATCGATAATCTTTGTTTTGCACCGTTCAAGTAATGTGCTTAACGAATTTGATTAGTAAACTGTCAAGTTAATGCAAACATGATTGCCCTGCCCTTAATTATAGAAATATTTTGTTTTTAAATAATAGTCGGCAGTGACCTGTATTGTATGTTGCCTATTTAAAAAAATTTAGGCTCGGAGTTTTAAAATGGGCACTCTGTATTTAAAAACGCAAACGCCGATCGTTATAAAATTTTATTAGTTCGATAGACTACTTAAAGTACTTTATTGGGAATTGCTATTTAAAAAATTAAGAAAAAAAACAATACCTACTTTTTAATATCAACAAACGTTTTCTGGCATTACGTGATTTTAACTACGCTTATCAATTAGCTCTAGTTAAAAAATATATTTTTCATTCTTTGCATAATTTTGATAACTTCCCAAATAAAGCTATTATAGCCATTTTTGCCCAAGATCCGAAGCGGAATTTGTAACCCTCTGATGGGCGCCTCTGGCGGGCGCTTACCTTGCTTTGATGCAGTTAGTCGCTGCTTCTATGGGTAGAGTTACGGTACAGAAACCAATTGAACAGGCTATCGCAAATTCAAATTCCCGCTGCTTGTTTTCTTAGAAATCTAATACTCCCCGAACTGTACAACGTTATAATTATTAAAAGTTACACTTTTGCAAATACGGCAAGTATTAATACATATCTAGTATAGGAAAGTCCACGCGAAGTCCACACTTCAGCTTTTTTTAAATAGCAACCTCTCAATTATTTGCGCTTATTCGATAGAGAATTTTCTTCTCTTTTCAATGGTATAAAACTTGCATACCCTTACACAACAAAATGTTTGAAAAAAACGCAAAAAAATTTCTTAACATTAATAGGCCCTGATTTCAACAATCTACCACAAACGCAGCAGTGTGCTTTGAAATTCATTTGTTATCTCTTAAAAATTAAAAACAATTGAAAGAACAATATGGGACTGTGTTAGGCTGCTGTTTAAATTCAGTGCCTGTTAATATGCGATTGTTTTTCGCGTTTTTCAAGAACATTTGGTTATGTGGCGGCGTACAAGTTTTATACCACTGAAAAGGAAAAAAAATTCTATGGAATGAATGCAAAAAACAGGTATGGTGCTATTTAAAAAAACTGACGATCACGTCACAGCGCTTACAGAATTGTTTAAAAAAAGTTTGATGTTGGCAGAAAGGTATAAAAAATGTAAAAAAAACGGATAGTGCTTTGTAAATACAATATTTACGCCATCTAAACATTATTTCCATACTGTTGCAGGATCGTGTCACAGAACAATTGTCCGTGTATAATAACCTTGTACTAATAGAGTTTGTTCACAGCACTAGCAGTTCAGCTTTGCTATCGCTAGAGGAAACAGATAGAGCAGATAAATCAGTCACAGGTGTGAGAACAATCTTAGCGGGAATTTCATCAAAATCTAACCTTTAAGTCCTGCGTTTTTTAAAATGGATCAGATAGGTGCAATAATTTATTTCTTTGTTCAATATCTTTTACTTAGGGAAGACGAAGACCTAGAAAACACAATAGTTTTGGAAAAGGGGACAATTTTGCAGAAAGAGACAGTACCACAAATGCGGCATAAGCAATTTAAAATGCACTTTCGTTTAAGTGAATTTTCAGTTATTGATAAAAATAGTGTTTGTGCAGGTAACCCTGGTACAGATTTCGAAAAACAAATGCTTCAATTATTGGTATTTGCCTAATTTAGAAAGTTTTAGGCGTGTTTCATTTGTGATTTTTTTAGCTAACTGTCCTTCAAAATTCCATAATTGTAGGTCAGTAGCTGATCGATTTGGCATCAGTAAATCGACAGCTTTTACTTTTTATATAAAACATGAGGCAACAAATGTATTAAAGACCTAACCTGTTAAAACAAACACTGTGAAAGCACACCAATTTCTTGACAAAGATCTCAATTGTCATGCGCAAGCAGATTATCTCTAAGGGTGCGTTCGGCATCATGATCCGGAGTACTCCAATGACTCGATTCAGATTTTTTATTGAACCAAAGTCAGTTCCATTGCACAAGAGCCCAACGACTCCTTGCTATGGCCCTACGTCTTTATCTGCCCATTTAATAATTAGGAAGAGTATGCCACATGAATCTTGTTGCTTAATATTCTTGTTCATTTCACTTGCAATTTTTAAATGTGTAAAGAGAGTCTGAAAGATTGTTTAACACTGCTGGCTGCATTTTGTGCACAAAACGACGGCAGTCGCATGACAGTATGTTGAAAATGCAATTGTTAAAAATTGATAATGATTTTTTTGTAATAAATTATTTGATATACCTGACATTTGATTTATTTTAATAAGCCGGTAAAATAAAAGTTGACCAAAAAAATGTAACAATAAAGTAATGTAGTTACTTTATTTATAAATTCTGGCTTTACTTCGTATTTAATGATTACCTGTATATAAAATGCCTAATTACTTTAACAATATTTATTTATTTTAACCTTATAGATATATTAGAAAGTAAACAGTTAGTGTTATAGCAATAGAACTTGGTGACTTGTTCTTGGTAATCGTCTGCAGATGACTCGATTTCTTATTCCAAAATGTCCAAGAGGAAAATTTAAGAGATCAAGTTGCTCATTCATTAACGGTACAGTTTTTAAATGTTTGTGAATTTATAAACAAAACAAATAATTATAAAGTAAGTTTTAAAACAACTAGAAACATCAAACACTTTGTTTAATGCAAAATCAAAAACAGACGATTTGCTAAAATTAGGCATTTACAAATTAAATTGTTCACATTGTAATTCGCTTTATATAGGCCAGACAATTAGAAATTTTGATATTAGGTATTCAATGACATCTAATGATACTATAAAACACTATAGGTATCACTTTTGTGATAAACGTAAATTAGATATACTAGAAGCTTTTGAAATTCACAAACATTTAAAAACTGTACTGTTAATGAATGAGCAAATTGATCTCTTAAATTGTCCTCTATTGGACATATTGGAATAAGAAATCAAGTCATCTGCAGACAATTACCGAGATCAAGTCACCAAGTTCTATTGCTATAACAGCACTAACTGTTTACTTTCTAATATAACAATAGCATGTAAAGTATTTTATATACAGATAATCATTAATGTAGTTATGTTTTAAATCTGTTTGAGTGAAACAGTAAATAGTTACTTTTATTGCTTATGTAACTGTAACTAGTTAATTTTTCAAAAGTAAGTTTCTAATGACTGCTGAGTATGTTAAAAGTGCATAATCTGATTGAGCTATAACATTTATATAAAATATAACACATAAACATTTTTAAAGTATAGAAAAATCTGGCTTTATCTCATTCGTTTTTCAAATATAGAACAATTTTAATAAATTTGAAAAGATACACATAATGCAAACTGATACGCTATGAGTCTACGCCCTTACCAGATATGTACAATACAAAAAAAAGGAAACCTTCATCGATTAGCTACTAAGCTTTATTTAAATTATTTTTCTATACGTAACATCAATAAATAACTTTCACAAAATGGTAAAATCATTTTGGTAAATTTCATCAGCGTAAAGTAAAATGTAAACATAGAATTACAAAGATATCACAAATATTATACATTGCTCTGCAAACAGATACACACAAACATAGACTGCAACTTGTACTTTTTGCAGATTAAAAAAATATATTAAAATGATTATAGCATGAGATCTATTAAAATGACAGAATGACAAACAGAAATGCAGAGAATCATTAATAAATAGGTATTTATGAGATTCAGACCTTTTGAATCTCGAATAATTTTACATCCGTGTCATACCAAATTGGAGGATCCACATTTCTGAAAAACAAAGCTTATATTGAAACTGAAGGAGTACAAAGGATTCATTAAATAGAGTTGCAGAAAAGAAGAGGCAAAAGTAGTGAGGTTTTACAGAAATTGTTGATGTTGTTGAACTTAGATCTTGCGTTGCTTATAAAATTAGAAAACAATGTGACTCACCTAAGATAAATTACTCCCCACATATAAGTACGAAACCAAACAGTTGTTCCTGTATTAGCTTGGTATTTACGAATTAAAATGGGATGTGGAACAGGCAGAAGTCCCACTAGTGTTCCATGTTGTAGAAATTTCAATATTTCACTTTCATCAGTGAGACCCCTATAAAGCATAGTATAACCAAAAAAACCTTTAAAATGCCATAATATAGAACACACTTATCTATGCAGATTTTTTCTACTTGGGGAACTAACACTTGCAACAATCGCATAATGGTTTGAAGAGGCAATTTACTTTTCCACGATTGGACCCATTCACCTGTAGGTATCCACTGGCCAATATTCTTTTCTGATGATGTAGCAACCCTTAAGCTGTTCCTCTAAAAAACGGCAAGTAAACATTTCTGATTTTTGGAATGTATGTAATAAGCTTATTTCTATATTACTGTAGCAAATCACAAATTGAAATATTAACCCTAAATTTCTTTTGAAATACAGAGTAGAAAGAACACAGTAGGCAGTTTAAAAATAGTATGGAAACGTATGTAATGCTTATTTGTGCTTTGAATAAAATTAATAGAAGTTCTCAAGTTAAATGTTACAATTTTATTGCACTTGTTTTACTCTCCTTGTCCCTTGAAGGTAACAGTGCGAAGACTTTTATGCTATCTTTCGGTGTACTTAACACATAGATATGTAACACAAGCTGTACAGGTTCTACCAATCTGAAAATTTTGCTGATCTTTGAATATCTTTTTCCATCTATTTCTACATCATACGAGCAAAATACATACATACAGGGTGTACCTTCGACTGCGTCCTCCTTGCAATTTGTGTTCTAACAGAAAACCAATTGTATACGGTGAGGTCGTGAACTGTCCCCCCCTCCTATTAACTTTTGAACAGCTTGATGTGAAGCTACAAAATTTGGGTTATTATTATTATTGGAGAACAAATACTATTTTTTAAAACCAAATGCCAAATTAAATTTACAAAATCGCGACAGGGCGCACAAACTAACAATTATGGTAAGTGCTCGAATGTTGTCATTTGTTTTTAAATCAATAAAATTTTCCCAAAATCTAGCATTATACTTTACTCAAAGAAACCATTCAAATAAGGCGGCACTGGACCCCCCAGACCCCGTGCCTTTTAATATTTTCTTTCAAAATGGCATCCTGTCGCCATTTTCTAAATTTTAGTCTGCATTTGTTTTTCAAAAAATAGTATTAGTTAGTAGGAGAAGGAGGACATTTTACGACCTCACCTACAACAAAAACTGAATAATACTATTTTAATAAATGCCCAAAATGTACTCCTTGAACTTCTTGGCAGTGGAAAAACCTGTCTGATGTCTCTCGCCCAGTACATTCTGGAAAATTTTAACTCCGATATTTATACAAGCCTCTGTTATCCTTTTTTTTTGTTTAACATCAGATGCAGATAATTTAGAAGCCTGTCATTTGTTTTCAAATACATAAAATTTTCCGAAAATCTAGGATTATACTTTACTCAAAAAACCTTTCAAATGAGTAGCCGTCACTCGACCCCTGAACCATGTTATATTTTTTACAAAATGGCGCCTTATGGGCATTATGTAAATTTAAGTCGGCATTTGTTTTTCAAAAGTAGTATCGGTTTTCCAATAATAATAACCCAAATTTTGTAGCTTCACATCAAGCCGATCAAAAGTTGGTAGGGGGGGGGACATTTTATGACGTCATTGTATACAGGGTATACTTTTAACAGTCTCCCGATTTCAATGAAATGTGTTATAGTAGCAAACCAATTGCATATACCGGTGTACTTTCGACAGGGTCCCTTCGTCCACTGAAGATATTGCTAACAATATCCAACACAGGGTGTACTCTCGACTGGGTCCCCTTATTTCCTTAAAATCTGTTATGACAGCAAACAAATTGCATATACAGGGATACTTTAGACCCCTGGTCTACTAAAAATGTTGCTTTCCAGATGTCTTTTCCCATGGACTTTGTAAGAGCAAAATATATATTTGCACAACTGGGGGTACTTTCGGCTGGATCCCCTAATGCTGGGATATAACTTCTCTGAATGAAGAAAAGAATCATGGTATCTAATGCTTAAACTATTATCAGCATTCATCGCTTTAAAATGTTTTGCTAAAAAAAAATTTAGGTGCCATCCTTCTTAGAATTGATGACATCATTGCCACTTATGTATTAATAGATTGGGAGACATTAACTACACGAAATTCGAAATACTAGCTAGATTATTTGGCAGCAGAGTGGAAGGAGAAACCTTCTAATTTCTGCGTTTTATACTGCTTCTCACAATATCTTAGAGGCCCACTCTGAACCTTGGTCTGTCGCTATCAAAACCAAACTAATGAATTAAATCCCGCAATTTTTAATAAAATGATTAAACTATTCAGACCACCCGAAGTCGCTTGTAATTTGAATCATTTGCATCTTGGAAAAGATACCCCCACTCTTTTGCAATCTTGTGGCATTCACATTAGATTGGAGTACCTTCTACTTTTACTGTTGCATAAATGAAGAAGGAAAAAGGGATAGTTATCGTTTCCCATGGGGAAACACCAGTGATATCCAGTATTCCAGAAATGGTTCTTCTCCAAAACTATTTTGCTCTATCCTAGTAAACAGTTATTCTCCCCTAATTACAGAAACCCCCTATAGCCGACTCTTACATTGGTGGCAGGAGTTTTATCAGATAAACCTTCCTAAACCAAGATGTTTCCAGTGACACTATAGTGTGATCTCATTTTAAATAATCTTGTCATTTTGTGAATACAAAATAAAATCAATATAAAGTAAAATGAGAAAATAATCTTATCAGTGCCATCAGAAGAGGGTGCCAACAGAACACCAAATACTGTAATAGTCTAGGAGCTGGAGCGATATGGTGTGACTGAAAGTTAACCCGATGGCACTAGGGTTTATTGTTAGAGGACGGTTCAATGATCAATTCATCTCACAGACGGAATCTTCGCTCTCATTTAGTTCTCGAGATACAGCATCCGCAAATTTTTGATTTTTTTACTGCAGGTTAACCCTTTTGAAGTTGCGGTTACTTGAAAAGCATGCCATTCTTATACACTTCCACCATCTGCCATCATTCTTTATCGTGTCCGTTTATCGGGCTGGGCCAGTTAAAATGGGAGCAAAAATGGACTGCGGGTTAACCCTCCCAAACCTGGTGGAAAATGTTTATTGGTGTTGCCAATTGTTAAGATACCATATGCCATCAAAAGTTACCAGTCCATTTCAGAGTAATTGGCCATTATTTGGACAGAAAATGGACATTTTCGCCATTTTGTGGCTAAAACTTACCGATTACAAGTTAACATGATGGCACCGTGTCAAATACGTTAATTTGAGGTCAAATAATAATATATATGAGTGCCATCATTTTTTTTCCAATTCAACCCCTCCTACAACCCCAAAAACCTCCCCAAAAAAACAATCAGTAATTTCGATATTTAACCGCTGTCGGAGTCTCAATAACTGAGTAATTTATCATAATATTGGTCTAATTATCCACCTATTTGATACTTATGCTTTATTTCCACCCCCTACCCCCATTTACCGTACATACCCCACGAGGAATTTACGCCAAACATAGTGGTTGTGTCCAATAATTTTCAATATAGTTTTGTACCAATAATAGTAAACTTAAACCATTCCGATTCAATAATGCACCCCTCCCCCTTCAGCATATCATCATCCCATAACCAACCCCTATGCGGAACAATATTAGAAAATTAATATTCTGGAACTTTTTTTTTATTATAACAGTGTATATTGTATATGGCTCATTCTCACATAACGGGAGAATTGTTGTCCCGGCTGAATTGCAATTCGGTGCTTTTGAATTTCAAAAAAATTATGCCAATACTAATTGCAGAGCTAGTTTATCTGTTACAAAATGCATTAACTTTATATATTATGTGACTTTATTGGCATTTTCCAGCATCGTTAGTAACCATAATATCATTTCGGTAACGTGTCCCAAACAGGATTTTCGATATTTGAAGGTCAAATACTTTTATTGTGCTGCTTGTAAAAACTGCACATGGGAATAATCATGATTTCACATCTATCTTCTGTCCTCCATACAAATAGAAACACGTTAATACATTAATATAAATTAATAATTAGCGATTCTTTCTTGTCCCAAGGTTTGTTGTCACTCGGGTAGTGTTCAGTGTCAATTAGCCTACCGGCTTTATTAAACCTTGTATCGAGTGCTACTTTGTTGTGTATTCATTGTGAGACAGTGTTGAATGTATCGCGAGTATGTCGTTTTGCTTTTATTGCATGACTTTTTTCTAATTGTAATTTGAATGGCATAAATTACGAGCGTGCCTTTAATACATGTCAGTTCGGTAACACTAGTCATGATAGAAAAATAAATTAATTTCAAAAATTTACTATTATCGTTAACTTGCTCGGTGTTCCTTTACATAACCTCAAAATTATTTTCACCAAGGTGCTAAAACAGAGGTGAATTCATTCGATTTAATGTGAAAATGTCAGTTCGGTACTGGTCATTTCGGTAACGGTCAGATATCTTTTGTGGTGTTACCGGAATGATTCATACGTTACCGAAATGACGTTAACAGTAAAAGAACATACGTACTAAAAATATCACTTCTGGCAGGTAACAAAAATGGATAAAAAAAAATTCGCAGATTTGAAAATTAAATCTAAAAAAGACAGAGAACTATGAAATATGAAAAATTTCATCAAAAGAAGCTTAAAGAAAAACAAATAAAGATAGATAAAAAATTATTTTCCAATATTATATTAAACCAAAAACTAACGTCAGAATATACTGGTATTTTGGCAGGTGCATCGAAAGAAACAGAGGAAGTCTCACAACTTAAGATTAAAAATCCATTGCTATCTTCTGGAATATGTTTTCTCTGTACTTATGGTTTTAGTATGCAAAATATGGGAACTAAATGCACGACTTGTAGAAGAACTTTTCATACAAACTGTATTTTAAGAAACAAATTACACATAAGTGGTAAAAATATAGTTAAATGCAAATCTTGTATGAAAATTGCTTGATTTTATAAATTTTTGTTTGCTACTGCAAATTTTGTTTGAATATTGCTTAATTTTATAAACTTTTGTCTTGCTACATTTATTTCAATAAATACTTTTCAATTAAACTAGTTGCATATTTATTAACACTGCATGAAAACCTAACAAGATCATTGCGGTAACATCCTCATCATTTCGATACAGAATATCATTTCGGTAACGCACCTCATTCATGCAAAAGTATTAAAGTAATTATGAAGTATAGCAGAATTAAGGCAGCAATTAAATTCTTGCATATGAAAACTGTTAAAAACATTTGAAATTCTATTGAGAACTTCAAAATGTTTGCTGATACCAAAATAAACACATTGGTTTTCCTCAAAAATATGTATTATGCGGCTTTATGGAAGAAAGGAAACCAAATAACTGTAAATTGAAGCAACCTATAAAGTTATAACAGAACTAATATGCTTTGGTTAGAGTTTTAATGCATTTTATAATGATTTCCGCAATTCTTCTGATTTTGAGGTGGCTTGAAAGATACGTTACGGAATTGACGATTTTTCAAATATCTTTTTGAAAAACATATGTCTATGACTTATAGAAGCAGTATCTTTCGTGGCCAATATAAAAATAATATACTTTGAGGTTTTGGCCAGCCAATCAGGACAAAAAATACAGTGGGAAAGCACTTTTTTTTTTTAAATTTTTACAAGTGTAATTCTCCCGTTATGTGAGAATGAGCCATATATATAAAATTAAATACTAAAGTTGTATATACAGGCTGTTCCAAGTTAAGTCTGCACTATTGCTAACTTTGTTATTATAGGAGCTACGATGTCGGTTAAATGGGCAAACTAGTAGAATTTTTTATGCTGATTATGATAGTGAAATCAAAAAAACAATTGAGCATCGCATTTCCGAGATATTTACCAAAACATTTAATTTTTAAATGGAACACCCTGTATGTTTTTACATAAATGGATAGAAAATTAAATTCTGAACAAAAATGCCCATATAACTTTTTTTGATAACATTGAAAATAACCAAGTTATTTGGAAGTAACTGTTTTAAACCTTTTAAAATCAAATAGTCATGAAACAAAAAATATTAGTTGTTGTCAATTATCCTAATGTGTCAAAATAATAATTGTGTGTTAGTTTTTGCAGCTAAAGTAATTAAACGTTGTGTTTACTGTTATTTTCTATCTGAAAATGGTGTTTACACATTTACAAAAGTGTGATATGTTAGAAGCATACCTAGTATGTAATAAAAATGGAAGACGAACCCAGGAATATTATAGCGAGATGTTTCATGAACGCGAGATTCCGGACCAGCGATATTTTTTGATTCTTTATAGAAGATTAAGAGAAAAAGAAGGAGTTTTCAAGAAAAAGAAAAAAGTAAGCAGTTTATTTTCATTGAAGAAACCGAAATTAACGTTTTAGGGTATTTTCAAGCGTATCCAAATAATTCTACCCGAGATTTATCGAAAGAAGCGGGTTTTTCTCTAGGCACTATTCATAGAATTTTGAAAAAACATAAATTTGTTCCTTACAAGTATCAACCAGTGCAGAGTTTACACCCTGGTGATAACGAAAGAAGACTTGTGTTTTCACATTGGTTCATTAATGAATGTCACGAAAATCCCAACTTCTTTAGACATATCTTTTGGAGTGATGAATCTAATTTCTCCAATAGTGGGATGTTCAGCAGGAAAACGCATCATTACTGGAGTCATGAAAATCCATTTCTTGTTCATCCTCGTAATCCACAAAATCGTTTTAGTTTAAAAACGTCTGCTGTGGTATGGTAGGCTCTAGAATTGTTGGCCTATTTTTTATCGTGGATCTTTAACAGGACACCGTTATGTTGAATTTATGAGTGAAATCTTAGAAAACTTCTTGGATAATTTAAATTTGTTAGACCGACCACTTATCCATTTCCAACAAGATGGTGCCCCCGCCCATAACTACCACGGTACAAATGAATTATGCGTCGATTATTTGGAAATCGCTGGATAGGTACAAATGGACCCATTCTGTGGCCTCCACGGTCACCCGACATGACCCCATTGAATTTTTAGTTATGGGGGCACGTAAAAAATTAAGTGTATAAGACAAGATATGCAGCAGTAGATGAGCTCCAAAATCCATGGTCATTAAAAATATTGATAAGACGATATGCAGCAGTAGATGAGCTCCAAAATCCATGGTCATTAGAAGTATTCATAGACGAGCTATTTTGAAAGCAACTCGTAGTGTTCAAAAAAGATTGATGAAGTGCGTGTTGAGCAGGAGGGCAACATTTTTGAACATGAACTTTAAATGATTATGATATTCGTTACCTGCTATCTCGTTCTCTTTTTTTATTGAATAAAACACTTATTTTCTATGTGTACCCCTATGTAATTTTATTTAAAAAATATTGTAAAATTAAGTCTATAACTTCTTTAATTCTGATTTTTTTTGTAATCATGTAATAAAATTATTTTGTTCAGAATCGAATTTCCTATCGAACTGTGATAAAACATACAGGGTGTTCCATTTAATTACTTTAGCTGCAAAAACTAAAGAGAACAATTATTATTTTGACACGTTAGGATAATTGACAACAACTAATATTTTTTGTTTCATGACTATTTGATTTTAAAAGGTTTAAAACAGTTACTTCCAAATAACTCGGTTATTTTCAATGTTATCAAAAAAAGTTATATGGGCATTTTTGTTCAGAATTTAATTTTCTATCCATTTATGTAAAAACATACAGGGTGTTCCATTTAAAAATTAAATGTTTTGGTAAATATCTCGGAAATGCGATGCTCAATTGTTTTTTTGATTTCATTATCATAATCAGCATAAAAAATTCTACTAGTTTGTCCATTTAACCGACATCGTAGCTCCTATAATAACAAAGTTAGCAATAGTGCAGACTTAACTTGGAACAGCCTGTATACTCTTTAGTTTTTTTTATAGAAAAAAAACAATAAATCAATAATAAAAATTACTTTTAGTTTCAATTTTGTACATTAAACTATAATTCTATAGGAATATATTTCATTTATGTCTCAGTCCAGTAAAACATATCTTTAATAGGTCTATGTTATGTAGATTATTTTCTCGAAATAAAAAATATATACATAAGAAGAAAAAGGGTTTATTATATATATATTTGATGATTAAAATAACTTAGAAATTTTGATAATGCATGCTTTTTCGCTTCTTAAAATTAAAAAAAAAGTTTGGCATTTGACAAAAATAACATATATATAGACATATTGCCTATTAGTATTATTATTATTCGTTCTTTTTTTGCAACGTTCATATGTAGTTAATAAATATTAGTGTATATAACTAGTATTAGTGTTAATGAATATTATTATAATGTTCGTCGCGTAAGACTAAATAGAAGATTGAAATACCGTTTTTTAAAAATATTAATTTTTTTATGTATTTTACATTTATATTTTGTGATTTGAAGTTATTATTTTGAAAGGAAATATCAACGATTACTGGTTGTGTAACTAAACACCGAAAATCTAAACAATTTGATTTAAAAATTTTGAAAAATGATATACCTTACAAATAACGGATATGAACTATATATCGTGGGGTAGGTACGGTAAATGGGGGTAGGAGGTGGAAATAAAGCATAAGTATCAAATAGGTGGATAATTAGACCAATATTATGATAAATTACTGAGTTATTGAGACTCCGACAGCGGTTAAATATCGAAATTACTGATTGTTTTTTTGGGAAGGTTTTTGGGGTTGTAGGAGAGGTTGAATTGGAAAAAAAATGATGGCACTCATATATATTATTATTTGACCTCAAATTAACGTATTTGACACGGTGCCATCATGTTAACTTGTAATCGGTAAGTTTTAGCCACAAAATGGCGAAAATGTCCATTTTCTGTCCAAATAATGGCCAATTACTCTGAAATGGACTGGTAACTTTTGATGGCATATGGTATCTTAACAATTGGCAACACCAATAAACATTTTCCACCAGGTTTGGGAGGATTAACCAGCAGTCCATTTTTGCTCCCATTTTAATTGGCCCAGCCCGATAAACGGACACGATAAAGAATGATGGCAGATGGTGGAAGTGTATAAGAATGGCATGCTTTTCAAGTAACCGCAACTTCAAAAGGGTTAACCTGCAGTAAAAAAATCAAAAATTTGCGGATGCTGTATCTCGAGAACTAAATGAGAGCGAAGATTCGGTCTGTGAGATGAATTGATCATTGAACCGTCCTCTAACAATAAACCCTAGTGCCATCGAGTTAACTTTCAGTCACACCATATCGCTCCAGCTCCTAGACTATAAGGATAAGAAAGGAGGACTTGTAGAAGACAAAAAGAAGGTGATGGATTGGTGGGCAGAGTATTTTGGCGATCTACTAATACGAATAAAAAGGACACTGGAGAAAATATAGAAATAAGGAGACACGAAGACGAAGTCAGGGAACTACCGAATTTTTAAGAAATGGAGAAAATAATAAGGGAGCTGAAAAACAATAAGAGTCCGGGCTAAGACAAAATAAAGCAGAAGAACTAAAATACGGAGGAAAGGTACTACATAAGAAAGTACATGAGCTGATAAATACAATAAGGCAGCAAAGTGAAATATCAAACAATTGGAAAGAGGGGTTAATCTGTCCTTTGCACAAAAAAGGGGATAGATCAGAGTGCACCAACTACAAGGGGACCACCTTGTTCGTTCGTTCGTATAAATGATTTTGACAAAGCAACATCAAACATTTTTTAATATAAATTACAAAAATAATTCTTTTTAAATAAATCATGATCATTATCATAATCTATAACCTCTTATACCCGAAGATGTCGAGGACTTTCACTCCGGGTAGGCTCTTCGCTTGTGTAGTAGGAGGTAGTGGGGCTTTTGGCCTTTAATCCACTATGCTCCTGAAGCATATGCCACCCTTCATGCACATTTATTCAGTGCCATTTACACATGTGTTTAATTGTTTAATTCGCTACCGGCCACTAAAATTATGTGACCTAGATCTACATGAGAATTAAATACATCAGTTGATGCTCCTTTATGTTACCTATTAAATTTGCTTTAAACTACTCACTCTATTTCCGAATAAAAATAGAAAATGTGTAAAACTGCAAAATATTTTCTGCTTCATGAAATTAAAAATACCAACTCCATTTCAAAATTATGAAACACAAATTTTTTTTAAATACTTACGGTATTTACAGCTCCTTTTGCAGGTGACTCCCCAACACTTACTGGGGTTTTACATTTACTTGGCTGCACTGCAGGCTCCGCTGACACAGTCTGAAAAAAATGTATTACTATACAGGTGTTCCAAAACACGTAGACACTGACTGCGGGACGACATTCTACCATAAAAACTGAACAAAAAGTTCCTCTACGATTTTTCCAATATTTTAAGAGTTATTAAAGTTTTGAAAAATCTGAAAATAATCAAAAAATAAACATTCAAACTCAATTTTAAATGTTTGAACAAGTACTGAAAATAAATCCATGATACAGTACAACAAGAGATAGTTCAAAACGATAATTGACAGAAAAAATTACAAATGTTGTTTAAAGTGTCTGAAAAACCCAAATTTAAGTATTCAAAAATTGTCGCGTATAAACGTACCGCTCATACTGCTTGTTTGTTAGAAACCCCCAGTGCCATCGGCATATGATAATACTCTTGGTTCTAATAATTCGCGGCCATTTTGTCGCACTTTACAACTAAATTCGAACCAATGACGGACTATGAAACAAATAATTAATGACGTGTTGTTTCCAACAGCCAATAGCATGCCACTGCTATTGAACACGTAATTATGAGTTTTTCAGAAACTTTAAACATTTGTAAGTTTTCCTGTCAATTATCGTTTTGAACTATCTTTTGTTGTAATGTATGTATCATGGATTGTTTCAGTACTTGTTCAGACACTTAAATTTGAGTTTGAAAGTTTATTTTTTGATTATTTCCAAATTTTTCAGAACTTTGATAACTCCAAAAATATTGGTCGAATCGAAAATCGCAGAGGAACTTTTTGTTCAGTTTTTATGGTAGAATACCGTCCCGCAGTCCGTGTTCGCGATTTTCGGAACACCCTGTATAATACAGTGGAACAAATGTGGTTCTGAAGAGATCTCAACACAAAGTTGTGGACTTTCCTGGATTTCCTTAAAAAAATAACCCGAAAATCTTATGTACCTTTTGGTAAATTGAAAAATTGTAAAAAAAGTAACTTTAAACAGTTAAAGTTACTTTTTTTTTAACAGGAAGAGTCAAAATTCCACCGACAAAATATGGGAAGTGATTCCGTAGGTCATTTTAAGAGTAAAGTCTCTAATAACATCTAACCAAATACCCACCCTTGATATACAGGGTGTTTCAAAAATGCATGTCAAAAATTCTGAGGCGTACTCCTGACGTCAAAACAAAAAGGAAAGTTCCTATAAACATGGTTTCAGAAACGCTTCGTTTTCGACATACCGGGTGTCGCTTCAAACGAAGCGTTTCCGCTAATACCCATGCTTATAGGAACTTTTTTCTTATTTTGATGTCAGGAATACGCTTGAGAATTTTTGACATGTATTTTTGAAACACCCTGTATAGCACTCTAAAGATGATGCGGTCACATCACGTTTGAATTAATATCTCAGCTTTAAATTGACGTATTTGATTCAAATTCTATATTGATATTTTACTAGTAATAATTTACAATGAAACTTGTTTTCGTTCAAATCCACCAACTACTGGCATAGATGTGGGTGGGGGGGAGTGCTTGGTGCATTGTTTAGTAATTAATTTTTTAATTTTTGACTTAAAAATGTTGGTCTCGATACACAAATGCACAAAAAAGGTACTCCTGTTAAAAGCCATTAAATCCACTGATTTACGAAATAATTAAATTTTTCTGAAAAATCGATTTTTTGTGAAAATCAGAGTACTTTCAAAATATAAGTTGAATTTACAAAAGATGTCTATCTAAACACGAGTTCTTACTCCCCAACTTTAATTCAAATGTTGTTAAAGATGCAGTTATCATAGACGTAACGAAGAGGTGGCGTGGGTGGCAAAATGCCACGGGCCCAGAGCTTGTGAGAACCCCTGTGGCTCAGGAACGCAAAAAATAAAATATATTTCTTGTGAAATACAATGTATGGGCTTCTATCCATGATGTAGGGTCGTACAGAGGAACCGCCTTGCATACAGGTCACCTGCTAGGAATAGCAAAAGTAAGGGAGAAAATTGAATTTACAAAGAAGCGGAGGGATGAAAGTAGAAGATGGGCAACGGAAAAGCTATGGAGCGAGGATGTAAGAGAAAAATATAAAGAAGAACTAAACAAAGAGATTGAACAACAGCAGTTAGAACATATTAACAACGAATGGAGCAGCATGAAGGGGTGTATTAACAAAGCAGCGGAAATAGTAATAGGGCGTAGAAAGACCCTTCATGACAAAGAATGGTACGATAGTGCTTGTGAACGAGCAACAGAAAAGAAAAGAAAGGCAAAAATTAAGTGGCTGCAAACAGGAGAGGAAGAAAGCAAGAACATGTTCAAAGAAATAAGAAACGAGGCGACTAAACTATTTAAAAAGAAAAAGGAAAATTGGTTAAATATGAAAATGGAAGAAATAGAAGAAAGTAACAGAACAAATAATTTAAAAACCTTCTACCAACAAGTAAAATTAACTAAGCAAAACTATAATATAAAAGCAAGAGGGATTAAAGATGAAAACAGAGTAACACACTATGAAGAACAAGACATTAAAGAAATATGGCAACAATACTTTACAAAGCTTCTTAAAGAAGAGGATGAGGAAGATAATCAGCAAGAATGGGCGGAAGAGGTACTGTAGCAGCAATCGTATTTTGGTAACTTAGCGACTTGGTAGCTATTTACATAATATAAAACAATTAATAAAAAGTTTATTTGTAAACGTGAAAACATCATTAAAACTTTCTCCTCCAAAATAGCGTTTTATTTAACCACAAACCAAACATTACATTATTGGTGACCCCTCCGACAAGATTTGAACACGGACCCCTCCCGACGTGAGATTCCTGAGATTTTCAAACAGAATTCGGAATTTCAAAACCTTCACAAACCGCAACATTCAGCTGCTACATCGCCACAGACCTTCGGATCTTCAAGACTTCATTGAATTACAAGATAAGTAACGTTTATTAAATATGGCTTTAAACCGTGTTTGTATTGACTTTCCCGAATTTAACATTCATGACGTCGATTTGTTTTTTGTACTACTAGATAAATTTTTCCAAGTTAATGCTATTGCAGATTCTGCAGCAAAATTTGATATATTAACTTTAAAGCTTCCCCATGAAGTATTAAGTAATATACGACGATTAGTCTTAAACAGACCTCAACGAGCCCCATACGAAGCTTTAAAAGCTGAACTAATTCGTTTGTATAACAAACCACGGAATATTAAGATAATGTCACTTTTGACAGGTCTCAAGTTTGAAACTTCATGTAACGCACTTTTACAAGAAATTCTTAAACTTTCTCATGGTTTACAACTACCAGACGAGTTCCTTAAGAACCTACTGTTTTCAAAATTGCCTGATAATTTAAAAATACCCGCTGCTTTACTTGAAACAGATTTGGAACTTCACGAATATTCAAATAAGATCGATGAATTATTATCTGTTGTGCCGAACAATATTCCTTGTGCATCAGAGAATGATAGGTTTGATCGTCTATCTAAGGAAATCGCTAACATTAAAAATGAACTTCAAAACTCGCAACCAAAGTTTAGATCAAATTTTCAAAATAACTCTTTTGCACCATCACGATTACAAACACGTAATTTTAATCAACGTCAGTATTACAATCAAAATACACAACCTACTTCCACTCAGCAACTTAATTTTCCCAATAATAACACGCACAATTACCAAAATTTTCCAAATTTGTGTTATTACCATGAAAGATTCGGTAATAGAGCCGTTAGATGTGCCGGTCCCCCATGTTCTTATAAAAAAAACTAAATTCGGCCTTGCTAACATCACCCAGTTGGCAAAATTTGGCTTTTCAAGGGTAATTTAATTTTTATTAAAGATGTATTTTCAAACATAAGTTTTTTAGTGGACAGCGGTTCAAACTACAGCTTGTTACCAAATGCTTTCTTCCACAACCACACAACACGCAATCCTGCCTCTTTGATTTCTTTATTGGCAGCGAACCAAACACAAATACAAACTTATGGTTCTAAAACACTAGCTTTAAAATTTGATTTTTCAAATCAACCAATTACTTGGAACTTTATTTTGGCAGATATTGCATTTCCAATTTTGGGGCTAGATTTTTTACAATATCATAATTTAATGATAGACTGTGCTGTGGGAAGAGTGTTTGAACGAATTTCTGTTAATCGATCTATGACGTTCGACCCGGAAATTCGTGAGTCATCCGTTCTTCCACAGACTGGTGGTAATCCACCTGTTCAAAAAACAAACCCTCCTACTTCATACAAGTCACAAACAATTATAAAACATTTAAACGAATCATCTCAACATTTAAACAACTCTTCTCAACTTACAAACAAATCACAATCATCACTCCAACCAACTTCATCACAGTCAAACATCCAACCAATCTCTCAATCATCTCTCTCAAACACATCACAACTAATCACACATCCTAATCAACTTTCCAATCTTCTTTCTTCTGAACTTAACAACTACCAATCGCCTTCTACGGTAGAAGCAGATGTTAATGCTCAAAAAATTTCTTCTAATTCACTCTCTTTATAATCTTTATCACCTGAACGCACTCTTTACTCTAACCTTCTTCAACAATTTCCTACTTTAACAGCTGAATTCGACGTTAACACCCCTATTAAACATAAT
The DNA here is from genome assembly GCA_958336395.1 of Ctenicera cuprea. Classification (NCBI taxonomy): domain Eukaryota; kingdom Metazoa; phylum Arthropoda; class Insecta; order Coleoptera; family Elateridae; genus Ctenicera; species Ctenicera cuprea. The sequence goes on from OY284489.1 coordinate 36,483,403, forward strand.
ATAGTGCATCGAATTAAAACTAACGGTCCGCCAATTAGTGCAAAGTGTCGGAGACTTAACCCAACACAATTACTGTTTTTAGAAAAGCATCTGCATGAACTGTTACGTGCTGGAATCATCGAGCAGGCAGACAGTCCTTGGAGCAGCCCAATACATATGGTATTAAAACCTGATGGCAGCTATCGTGTCTGTGGCGATTACAGGCAGCTGAATGCGGTGACAGTTCCGGATACCTATCCAATTCCCTTCATGCAAGACTTTACTCACAAAATATATGGATCTACAATATTTACTAAATTGGATTTAAAGAAAGCATACTTCCAAATTCCTTTGCATCCAGATGATATGGACAAAACCACAATTACCACACCTCTTGGTGCATATCGTTACAAAAGACTTAATTTTGGCCTAAGAAACGCTCCTGCAAAGTTGGGGGGGGGGGGGTACTAATGTAGCAGCAATCGTATTTTGGTAACTTAGCGACTTGGTAGCTATTTACATAATATAAAACAATTAATAAAAAGTTTATTTGTAAAGTGAAAACTCCATTAAACTTTCTCCTTAAAATCAGTGTTTTATTTCCAACTCCAAACCAAACATTATAGTACCAGACAGCGCTGGATTACCCTATACGCAGGATACGCACGTGCATATAGCGGCAGATTTCTAGAGACGGCAAAATCTGAGACTTTAATTTAATAAAATGACAGAGTTTTAAATTTTTCTCAGATATTATTTACAACTCCCATAAAATGCATATCATGACTATATGAGTCATATAGTAATATGAGATGTGAGCAAGAAATAAGAAAATATCGACGGTGCACCTGCATTTCACTTGAAACATAAACAAACTATAACTATATACTGTCGCAGTAAGTAAACCATAGACTACAAAGAAAACAAAATAAAATTCGTAATATCTAAGCTTTAAGTTAGCTCAGCTCAGTTTGTTCGAATATATCGTCGCGTCCATGTCGGGATCGGGATACTTTATATTGCTATGATATTTAGAGGTGTTTGATTTGACTGGGGTATTGTGGTTGATGGAGAACAATTTTTGGATTGTTTGTTGCAGTTCAATTTGCATTTGGAGATTTATGAAGACTTGTAAGATTTTAATGTTCTGACTTATAAACTCAGGGTCGCGTATTTTTGCTAGAATGCCTGTTATAAATTCTAATAATTGTTATTTTTCGTATGGTACTGAAAGAAAAGAAAAACACAACAGATTGATACGAAGACTATTTATGTTATTTGTAATTATAATTTAAATTAGAATTGTTAAAAAGGTTTAGTTTATAAGAAGTTTTGGAGTTACTTGATTTGTGCGTCGATAAATGTCAGTTAGGATGTCAGTGTCAAAATGACAAACGAATTCAAAAGGATACTGATGGACATGAGATTTAGTTGTTTGTAATAAAAATGAAAATCAAAGGAGGAAGAAAAAAGATATTAAAAAAAAAGAAATTTGTTTAATTAGTTACGGCTCGTCTGTGTAAATAAAAACATAGAATTGAGATCCTCTGAAAGAAGAAAAGAGGAAAAACGAGTCTAAAAGCTAGATAACAGTAATTACGTGTATAAAAAGGAAAATACAAGAAGTAATAACGAATTAAAGAAAAATCCAGAAGAATTATAAATAAAAGGTGATCGAGGAAATTTGTAGGTTTGTGATGGTATTAAAACCAAATTGGTAGTAATATAAAACAGTTAAAGAAGAAGATTCAGATTAAGAGAGAGTATTTGTTGTTGCTCGAGAGGCCAGCAGAGCGTTTTGCTAGAGCGAGGAATAAGAAGACGTTAAGATAAGTGTTTATTTGTTAAAAAAGGACGATAGTAGTTAGTAAAATTTATTCATTTTCGGAAACCACATTTAGAAATTCAGTTATTTAATAAAATTATTATTTTGTAAAGTTGATATCGTTGTGTGCTTATTTCTATTTAAAAATTAATTTAAACAATTTACTTTACAAGCAAAATAACGACCCTGAGAAAGTTAAAAGAGTCTCATAGCAAGTTTAAATTTAATTGCGTGAATTGCAGACAGTTTAGGGATTGTTTTCTAGTAGTTGCAAGACCAAGCATATCATTGCAATTAAAATTGGCACCCAACAACGTGGGGCTCGTTGATGTACACCGTGGCATTTTAGTAAATGTTTGGTTACAGTTGTCAACATTAAGCTTATTTGATAAAGAACCCAAAATATAAAGAACTTTCTTATTTCAAAGAAAGAAGCTTAGTGGAGTAGAGAAAGTTGGGAGTAGCTAGCTATTTAGTTTTCTTATAGATTTAAAAGGGCGATAATTTGATAAAAAAATGACAGAAGAAAATCGCAGAATGATGTTAAGAAGTTCGATAAGGAAGATTGATGCAGAAGATTCAAATTCAGATGGTGAAAATGAAGACCACATAAGAGAAGAGGTGGTAGCGGTCATAGAACAGCAGGGGCAAGAAGAGGTACAGGGAGAATTGCAAAATGAACCAGGAAAAGAAAAAGAAAAACCACAAGAAATAGATTTGAATACTATGATGCAAATGATAATGACAAAAATAGAAGAGACTGCAAGAGAAAATGCTAATAAAATGGACAGTATGGACAAGAAAATGGAAAAAATGGACAGTATGGAGAAGAAAATGGACAGTATGGAAAAGACTGCAAGAGAAACTAAAGAGAGTATGGACAATCTTTCAAGAGAAACTAAGGAAAGTGTGGAAGGCTTAAAAACAAGTGTAGGAAATTTGGAAGAGAAAATGCAGGTTTTTGAAAAGAAATTAGATGACAGTGTTAAACAGCAGATTCAAAGTTTGGAAGGCCGAATTGTTAAAAACATACAAGAAGTCACTGAAGAAACTGGCAGTAAATTGGAAAAATTAAATAATGAGGTGTTAAATGTAAAACAGGCTCAACTTAATACAACAGAGAAACTAGTAGGGATACAAGAAGGTTTAGTAACATTGGAAATTGAACATGTGCAACTCAAAGAAAAACAGGTAAAGATACAAAATGAGCAGGTAAAATTAGATGGAAAACAACTGGAAATTGAAGATAGAGTAAATCAAAATGAAAATAAACTAACAATTATTGGGGCAAAGACACAAGAAGAAAATAGAAAGCATGATGAAGAACTTAAAAAAATAGGAGAAAAGCTGGAGAACCTGAGTGTTAATAGTTTATCAGGGTGTGCCATGATGCCAATGATGGGGGCATATCAATCAGAAGGAGCGCAAAAATTTGAAGGAAGAAAAAATGAATTTCCAATGATTTTCATTACCAAAATGGATCAGATTGTAAAAGGATACAATAGCGAGGATAGAAAGATTCAAACGGTAAGGAATGCCCTAAAATTTAATGCGGAAGTTTGGTACAGTTTGGTAGAAGATAAATTTACAACCTACCAAGAATTCAGGAAGATGTTTTTGGACCAGTACTGGGGTAATAGTCAACAGGCCCGAATTAGGAATAAATTGACCATGGGCAGATATGAGGTGAATGGAGGAAGTTCAAGGGAGGTTTACATAATGCAACAATTTAGCAAGGCAAAATACCTCACACCAATGATCACGGAGGAAGAAATAATACAACATTTATCAAGGCATTTGGAAGGTGAAATTACTAGAGCAGTGGCAGTCCAAAATATTAAAACTATAAAAGATTTTTTGGAAATAATTAGAAATTATGATGCAGCAACCACGAATGAGAATGCAAGTAGGGGTTTTATTCAAAATAAAAGGGATTGGAATTGGAGAGGTAACAGAAATTTACCAAACAATAATTATGAACAGAATAGACCTCATTTTGAACAAAACAAGAGGAAATATGAAGATCAACAAAATAATACCCAAAATAAAAAGTTTTACTACAATGGTAATAACAATAATTACAACAGAGAAAGAGGTAATGACAACAATAAGAATAATGGAAATTTTAATAACCGGAATGGGGATTGGCGTAATAGATATGAAAGAATTATTAAAGATAAGAATGACGAATATGGTCAAAGGAAGATTCATACGGTTACTTTTGGTAGAACAAGAGGTTATGGACGTGATGAAGAGTCAGAAGAAGAGAGAGAGGAAGAAAATATTGAGGTGGTTCAAGTTCATAAAGAACCACGTTCAGCAGAAGAAAAAAAAAAAAACTTCGTTTGTTTAAATACTGTTTATGATTGTTTGTTTTTAACAACTACTTATGCCCACCCAAAAGAATTTTTATTGTTGGATGATGAAGAACAATATGAGGAAGTACAATTGCCTTTCGTTCGTCTAAATTTTAGTAACAAATTTTATTTGGCATTAATTGACTCAGGCGCGCAAGCTTCTTTAGTCAAAGAAAAAATAATTTTGGAGAATAAAACTTTAACAGAAAAACATTTAATTAAAATAGGGAAGTTGGAGTTGTTGTCAGCAACAAAGAAAAAAGTGTCCACTATTTCGAAAGCTGTGAATTTAGAAGTTACATTAGGAAGTAAAAGTTATGTGACAAGATTTTTGGTCGTACCAGAGTTACAGTTAGATTTTATAATTGGCATAGATTTCATAGAACAAGAAGGGGTTAAAGTTGACGGCGAATTAAAATGTATTATAATAAATAATGATAAAATAGAATGGACAAAAGATGGTTTATATAATAATAATAATATTAAAATAAATAATTATGTCATAAGTGACTTTATAAAGGAGGAGCAGATAGGAATCCCTTGTTGGAAATATAAAGTACAATTAAATAACCTGGTACGTGAAAATATTGACCTCATAAATGAAAAACCGTGTGTAGCAAGAAATCACATACATAAACTTGAAGTAGACGACAAAGCTCCATTTAATGTTAAAGTTTATCCGATACCTTTTGCGTATAGAACTCAAGTTAGAGATGAAATAAATAAAATGTTGGCAGATAATATTATAGAATCATCCACAACTAGTTATGTGAACCCGTTGGTGGTTGTTAAGAAGAAAAATGGTAGTCTTCGATTGTGTTTAGATGCTCGTAAAATAAACAATATTACCAAACCACAATATGAATCTCCGCAAACGATTGACAGTTTATTAGCAAGAATTAGTAATAAGAAAATTTTTTCAAAGCTCGACCTCAAGAATTCTTTTTGGTTAATTCCGTTGGAAGAAAGTTCAAGGAAATATACAGGTTTCAATGTAGATGGAGAAATTTTCCAATTTAAAGTTGTACCTTTTGGTTTATCAACATCGTGTGCAGCGCTAGTGAGAGCTATGCAGAAGATATTAAATGAGTTTGAAGAATTTTGTGTGCATTATGTAGATGACATTCTTATTTTTAGTGAAACTGAAGAACAACATTTAAAATATTTAAGTATTATTTTAAAGAAAATGCAAGAAAATGGCTTGAAATTAAATATTGAAAAATGTGAATTTATGAAAGACCAAGTCCGATACTTGGGATATGAAATAAGTGATAATGGTGTGAAAATTAGTGATGAAAGGATCACTAGTATTAAAGAATTTCCCAGGCCAAAGAATTTGAAAACTTTACGTGGTTTTCTTGGAATGTTGAACTACTATAAGAAGTTCATACCGAAATATTCTGAATTGACGTTACCATTGGTAGAATTATTAAGGAAAAATGAAAAATGGAGTTGGACACAAGAAAGAGAAAAAGCATTTGAACAAATGAAAGAAAATTTCTACAACGAGCTACGCTTAAGATACCCGAATTTCAAAGAAAAGTTTATTCTTCGAACAGATGCTTCAGATTTTGCAATTTCGGCTGAATTGGTGCAAATACAAAATAGTGAAGAAGTTCCTATATGTTTTATATCAAGAGTGTTAAAAGGATACGAGACAAGATACACCATTTCTGAAAAAGAAATGCTGGCGATAATATTTGCAATAAATAAATTGAAATTTTATTTAACTGGAAATAAATTCATTTTGGAAACTGATAATTCGGCTTTAACATTTATGAAGAAAAAGAATTTTTTGAATAATCGTTTATACCGTTGGGCTTTATTTTTACAGGAGTATTCATTTGAAATCCGACATAGACCTGGTAAAGAAAATGTGACTGCTGATTATTTAAGCAGGAAAGATAATCAAACTGGTAAAATAAACCAGATCTTAATAGGTTTGCAAGAATTAAGGGGGCAAGACAGATACTCAAAAGAACGTATTCACGGACAACAGCAAGTGGAAGAAATAAAGATACTACGTGATATGATAGAAGAAAATAATAATCAAATTATAAAAGGTTTTAAAATTGAACAAGGATTTTTGGTAAAAGTAATCAATGACAAGGATTTATATGTTTTAAATAAAGAATTCGCGATAGAAGTGATAAAAGAAATTCATGACAAGTTTGGTCATATTGGAATAAGAAAGACATGGTTAGTTTTCAGAGAGTGTTTCTACACAAAGAATGATTTGCCTTTGGTAAAGGAAATTATAAATAATTGTGAACATTGTTTGTTTACAAAAGAGAAGAATTATAAGAATGTTAACGCGATTAAAAGCATAAGAGTTGAAAATCCATTAGATTTGATTGCTATAGATTATATAGGAAATTTAGTACCAGGACAATATAATTTTTGCCATATTTTGGTTATTACGGATATTTGTACAAAATTTGTGAAATTATATCCAGGAAGAAGTTGTAATACAAATCACGCAATAATGTCTATTAGAAAATTTATAGAAGAAGTTGGTGTGCCGAAGAAAATTTTAGCAGACAATGCGACGTATTTTAGGAATAATAGGTTCATAACATTCTGGAAGAATAGGAATATACAAGTTGGATTTTGTAGCATAAGACATCCTTGTGCGAATCCTGCAGAACGATATGTTAAAGAAGTTATAAAGTTTCTCAGAATTTCAACGCACAGAAGTCATGAACAATGGGTAAAATATGTGCCTCAAATACAAAAATTTATGAATGAAGTACCCAATTCAATAACAGAAGTGCCACCAATATTGTTGATGAAAAACATTTTACCAGAAAGACCTTGGAAAGGTGCGGAAGTAGTAGAAGATGTACGTGAGATATTAGAACATGCAAGAATCAAAAACAACGCAGCATTGAACAAGTATGAAAGAAGGAAGAATAAAAATTTGAAAAGAAAGAAGTTTTATCAGATAGGTGATTTAGTAGTGGTTAAAAACTTAAAAGTTGCAAATAGGGCTGAAAAGATTTGTGCAAAACTACAATTGTCTTACATAGGGCCTTTCAAAATAAATAGGATTTTTGGGGAGAATACTTTTGAGTTAGCTGAGTTAGAGAGTGGAAGAATAAGAGGAAGATTTCATATTTCAATGATTTTTCCTTACAATATTAAAGAAGTTTAATGTTGAAATCGATGAAAACAAAATTTTTCTTTATAAAACTTGTCTAGTTTAATATTCTAAAATTTTATTTTAATCTGGGGGCAAAAATGCTATGATATTTAGAGGTGTTTGATTTGACTGGGGTATTGTGGTTGATGGAGAACAATTTTTGGATTGTTTGTTGCAGTTCAATTTGCATTTGGAGATTTATGAAGACTTGTAAGATTTTAATGTTCTGACTTATAAACTCAGGGTTGCGTATTTTTGCTAGAATTCCTGTTATAAATTCTAATAATTGTTATTTTTCGTATGGTACTGAAAGAAAAGAAAAACACAACAGATTGATACGAAGACTATTTATGTTATTTGTAATTATAATTTAAATTAGAATTGTTAAAAAGGTTTAGTTTATAAGAAGTTTTGGAGTTACTTGATTTGTGCGTCGATAAATGTCAGTTAGGATGTCAGTGTCAAAATGACAAACGAATTCAAAAGGATACTGATGGACATGAGATTTAGTTGTTTGTAATAAAAATGAAAATCAAAGGAGGAAGAAAAAAGATATTAAAAAAAAAGAAATTTGTTTAATTAGTTACGGCTCGTCTGTGTAAATAAAAACATAGAATTGAGATCCTCTGAAAGAAGAAAAGAGGAAAAACGAGTCTAAAAGCTAGATAACAGTAATTACGTGTATAAAAAGGAAAATACAAGAAGTAATAACGAATTAAAGAAAAATCCAGAAGAATTATAAATAAAAGGTGATCGAGGAAATTTGTAGGTTTGTGATGGTATTAAAACCAAATTGGTAGTAATATAAAACAGTTAAAGAAGAAGATTCAGATTAAGAGAGAGTATTTGTTGTTGCTCGAGAGGCCAGCAGAGCGTTTTGCTAGAGCGAGGAATAAGAAGACGTTAAGATAAGTGTTTATTTGTTAAAAAAGGACGATAGTAGTTAGTAAAATTTATTCATTTTCGGAAACCACATTTAGAAATTCAGTTATTTAATAAAATTATTATTTTGTAAAGTTGATATCGTTGTGTGCTTATTTCTATTTAAAAATTAATTTAAACAATTTACTTTACAAGCAAAATAACGACCCTGAGAAAGTTAAAAGAGTCTCATAGCAAGTTTAAATTTAATTGCGTGAATTGCAGACAGTTTAGGGATTGTTTTCTAGTAGTTGCAAGACCAAGCATATCATTGCAATATATTGCTTTGCAACTTTTTCTCGCCGCACATAACAGAGGGCGTTACTAGTGTAATTCCCCTTTAGTGTTATACTTTATATAATTTAAAAATTGTAATTTTTAATTATTAACTATGAGTGAGGGTCGTAAAAGCACAGTATACTTATATATACAGTAGCGAAAGCGCCCATATAACGCCTGGTAAGCTATAACTAGTGGCGCTCCAAGCGGTCGACAAGTTAAACTATCGTTTAAATTATGGCGGGTTTTAAATTCTAATCCAGTTCGTTGTTGTTACCATATTTTTAATAAGCAAAACAGAAAAATTACGAGCTACATTATATAATGGTTTTTAAATAATACAAAGATAATGCCAGTAATATGATTTATTAACATTTATAAACTGCGAATCATCAAAATTTTATTCAAATATCCAACCTCCTTTGCACGTTAATCTTCAGGTCTACAGTTTACAACCCCCTGTTTTAATCTAAAACGACGAGAAAGTTAAACTTTAATGTATTAATATTTATCAGAATTTATTACCTTTTTGGATCTTTGGGAAATGTAAACAACTAAGGTTAGGATTCTTTCCTTCGTTGTTTTCGCAGTTTACGGCGGAACATGGGCTCCCTTTTGAGACTCTCATAATAGATTGGTATATCACTAATCACATTTTTATAAAAACACTGGCAAACAACTTGAAAATTGTTCTTATAACGTTCAAAAAGCAGAGAAACACTACTACCATCAGCTGTCAGATTTTAGTGTAACTTGTTCGCCGCTTCGTGCTATAATTACCATAAATGACCTTTACTTTCGCTACTGTATATATAAGTATACTGTGGTAAAAGGTTGAGTGGTGCTCAATATAAAGCACTTTCAGAAAAAAAAGCGAAGGGCACAACGAAGTGTTTTGGACAACACTTACAAACGTTTTAATTTTAGTCTTTTCGTTTCGGGGTGGCAATTTTAATGTGCATAAAGCGGCAAATTCTTTAATCCGGCACTGGTACCAGATGACCGAATAATAGAAGAACCAACCCTAGAAGAAGTCACAAACGTATTGCTTAAAATTAAAAAAGGAAAAACCCCAGGAAGTGACGGAATAAGTGGGGAGCTTTTAAAATACGGAGGGCCACAACTACATGGAAAACTATACTCTGTTATCATACAGATATGGAGAGAAAACATGATGCCAGAAGAGTGGAAAACAGGCATCATAGCATTAATACATAAGAAGGGAGATTCTGAAAAGTGCAGCAACTATAGGGGCATTACTTTACTAAATGCAGTCTACAAAACACTGTCAACACTATTGCAACGAAGACTAGAAGAATATACTGAAAGCGCAATCGGCGAATACCAATATGGGTTCCGTAAGGGAAGAGAAACAACGGACGCTATCCAAATAATGAAACAGATAGTCGAAAAAGGATACGAGTATAATATAACACTAGTGTTACCTCGCCAAAATTCGACGGCAGACTCAGCTTTGACCGACCCGGCGAAATGCTAAGTCACGTGATGCATTAGTTCCAATAATGAAACGCGGCGTTAGTGTAGATGTCGCCTCAAGTGAAGCGCATCTAGCAGACTTTCATATATATTATAAATTAAAATAATTATTTTTGAAAAATCGACGTAGAATAAAAATATAAAAATGTTTCATGTTCCATCTGAGGATAGAGACCTTTCATTGAAAAAAAAATGGTCCAAATTGGTGAAGCGGTAGCCGCTGGGAGGAACCGGAGAAAACTACCTTTGAGCTTTTATATATGTATGGATTACACATACTATACATCGACTTTAAAACTGCCTTTGACAGCGTTAAAAGAAGTGTGCTCTATAAAGATATGGAAAAATTAAGGACCCCAAGGAAGTCTGATTAAAATGACGTTAGAAGGGACGCAGATTAGCATAAGAACCAACGCTGGAAACACTGAGTATTTCCAAATAAATCGCGGAGGTAAAACGCCCTTTAGACAACGCTATTTAACATAGTGCTGGAGAACGTGGTGAGGAAAACAGTTCGCACAACTAACATTATAATCAACGAGGGACAACTTATAGCATATGCCGATAATCTAGTAGTGATAGCGCGCAGCAGAGGCAAGTTAGAAGAAGTATTTAATGAAATAGCGGAAGAACCTATGCAAAGAGGGTTACATATTAACGAGGCGAAAACCAAATATACGGTCTGCCAGAGGAATCAACAGCTAGAAAGAAACATATTAATAGGAGCTTATAACTTTCAACAAGTAGAAACTTTTAAATATTTGGGGGCCCTAATTAGTGGCAAAAACGACATCGTCTACAGATAGGGCACAGATTATACCACAAACACAAGACAGTACTAAAAGATAAAAAGTTCAGCAAGGCAACCAAAGTCAGGATGTATAAAGGGCTAATAAAACCGGTAATTATGTACTCCGCCGAAACAATGAGCATGACCAAGAATGACGAACATAAACTACGAGTACTGGAAAGAAAATTCCTAAGGCTAATTCTCGGACCAATACAAACTGCGGAGGGGGAATACAGAAGTAGAATGAACCATGAAATGCTGAATGATATGCAAGGCGAAGATATCGTTAAGGGAATTAAAGCAATGAGGATTAGCTTGTTAGGTCACATCGAAAGAAGTGGAAATGATAAGAGTATAAAGAAAATTACCAGGTGGGAGCCGGTAGAAGGTAGAACGCGAGGTAGGCCCAAAAGCAGATGGCTGGAGGAAGTTACTAAAGATCTTACAACATGGGAGTGGTAAATTGGAAACAAAAGGCAATGGACAGAAAAGAGTGGAAGAAAGTAGTAAAACTGGCTAAGACACACGACAGAATATAGAAAAATAAAAAAGGAACGAGGACTAATCCATCTCAAAAAATGGATTTATAAGCTCCACAGAGCGGCGAATATTCCCCCGGGAATGTGCCAATGATGATGACAATGTATGGGTGAGGCGTGCACATAATCCGTACAATGCAACAATGTATCAATTGTGTACCGCAGCTTGTGATGTGCTTTGGCGTACCTGTGCTCATAGCTGTTGATTCTCTATTCTAATTAAGCAGATGAGTAGATGCTGTGGAAGTACAAATGCGTGCATAAGTTTCTTATTTTAAATGCAAATTTTAGCAGTTGCGGGTTGTGTAAGAGGGCACATTTAATCTCTTTTCAAAAATATGCCATATATCGTAGCATACATCAAAGGTAGGTATATGCAAATTTCAAGAAAAATTGTTTTGAAAATATTTATTATTTAATACAAGCATATACATATATTTTCTATTCAAATAAATTAAATGGCGTCATGTTTTCATGGCTTGCTTATTAAATGTTTAGTTTCTGAAATAAAATGATCAAAGCTTAACCAAATGCAAAGTATGATACATTGTTGCAGTTAGAATAAAAAACAAGAGTATTTAACAATGGAAAACTTTAAAATGCTGTCCTTAAGACAAAAAAATTGACAGTGGAAAATCAACAATGGTAGTAGTTAAATCAAATACGATAAAAGAATTAGCTTCAGTTTACGAAAGGGTCATAGTTTTAGAATCTCACCAAAATAGCTTCAATTTTTTATTATTAGTGAGCACTAATTTCGCAACTTTGCTCTAATTTAACCATTTTTGTGTCTCTTTAAATAAGCAAGATCCCACTACTTAACAGGTAATTTGATACATATCCTGTGTACAGCGTGTTTGTAAATCGCTTTACAGCCTGTAACTTTGTTATTAATAAAGATATCGAAATGAACTTTTTTTTTGCTTTAAATGGGAGAATGTATAGAACAAAATGCCATATGCCAATATTAAAACAACGCCTACAGTAGTAGCACAACGACATATAACTTTTGTTTTTTAAATGGAACATCCTATATATTTATAGATATTTGAAATCAGCACTAAAAATACTTTATGGTGGTACACTTAAATCGAAATTGTAAAGTGCATATTTTTTTAAATAAATAAAAATACATTTTTGTTAAAATAGGCCATGACTTATGTAAAATCACTAACAAATGCTTGATTGAGGAAGGTAAAACAAATGCCACTTGCCTTCAAAAAGGCACCATAGCCGAATTACCACACCGAACTTCATTAAAACAACTAAAAACGTAATTTTTTTAATGGAACCATACGAGTTGCATCAGATAGTTGAAATCTACAATAAAACAGCTTTACAATGATATGCCATACTTCCCTTATTGGTGAAAATTACCATTTGAAAAAACAAAAACAACATTATAATAATGCAATTACTGAAACATAGTATCTTCTTCATAGTAGACTTCAGTTGTTGTAATGAAGTTCGGTGAGGTGATTCGGCTTTGGTGCACTTTTGAAGGCAAGTGGCATTTGTTTTACCTTCCTTGAGCATTTGTTAGTGATTTTACATAAGTCATGGCCTACTTCAACAAAATGTATTTGTTTTTATTTTAAAAAAATTGCACTCTAAAATTTCGATTTAAATGTATCACCATAAAGTATTTTTAGCGTTGATTTCAAATATCTATAAATATATAAGGTGTTCCATTTAAAAAACAAAAGTTATATGCTGTTGTGCAAAAACAGTAGGCATTGTTTAATAGTGGCACACGGCATTTTGTGCTATACATTCTTCCGTTTAAAACAAAAAAAAAGTTTATTTCAATATCTTTATTAATAACAAAGTTACAGGCTGTAAAGCGATTTACAAAGTATAGGAGGCCCACAACAGTTTTTACCATGGGCCTTCGCATTCCTAGTTACGCCACTGGCGGCTTGCAACAGCGCATTTGAGGAACTACCTTCAAAATAAAACTTTAAGCATAGTTCATCGTGCAGAACTTACTTTGCATATTACTTACACATTCTGTGGAAGTACCCAGACTTTCATGACAATTTCACAAAAATTGAATTACCTCGAAGACCGTTAGATCAAACGACTTTCGACAAGAGTACCATTTTTGTGTATTTTAAGCCGCAGACGATACGATTAAGTCAAAAGTTAGAAAATCTTGAGTATACATAAAATTTCTTAAGAAATACATAGAGCACCCCCCTTAAGTGAAAATGTAAATTACTCAACTTATAGTCGAGGTATCAATTAAACTATGATTTGACTGCACTAACAGATGAATACAATAAGAGGGATTACTTAAAGATTTTAACCGTCTATAGGGAAAAATTAATTACACATTAATCATCTAAAATAACTCTGCCTGGGAAGGACAATAGGTGAATTGAGTAGCCTATTGTCCGACACAGCCGGTCCCAAGCCCGGATAAAAGAGGAGGGTTAGGTCGACGGGCCTGCTCCCCGTCATCTGTAAAAAAGGTGGATTGCAAAAAATCCCAGTAGTTTGCTCGGAATTCGGACGGATGTAATAGACGACGACTCAAGCAAAGAAAAAGGATTATGAACATAGGCATATGGAATGTCAAAAGTATGAGAGATAAAACCCAAGATATTGTAAAAGAACTGAAACAACTAAACATAGATATTGCTGCTATAAGTGAAACTAAACGAAAAGGAAATGGTATAGAAGAAGTAGAAGACTATATACATATCTACAGCGGAGTGCCGAAAGAACAGTGTGCGAAATGTGGAATATCCCTTATGATACCAAAAAAATTAAAAAAGTGCATAACAAATTGGGAAGCAATCAGCGAACGAATAATGAAACTAAATATGAACTACTTAGGACACCACCTTACAATTATTGGAATTTATGCATCAAATGAAGATGAAAATGCAGAGGTCAAGGATCAGTATACGAAAATTCTAACCGAAACTCTAAGAGAAGTCGGACAGGGAAGAGAAATTGTTTTAATTGGGGATATGAATGCTAGGACAGGAAGAAGAATAAAACATCACATTGTAGGCAGCAATGGAGAAGACACATTAAATAACAATGGCCAACGATTAATCGACATATGTGAACAACATGAACGGAGAATTACAAATGGATACTTTAAACATAAGGCCATGCACACATATACATGGAGAGAAGTAGCATGCAACAGAAAAACAATAATTGACTATTTGATTGTTAAACAGCAAACAAAAATGAAAATACTAGATGTTAGCGCACACCGAGGTCCAGACTGTGGAAGTGACCATTACTTGGTGACAATGAAGAAACATTGCCAATCAAATACAAGAAATATAAGATAGATGGATTAGATGAAGATAACACAAGATTACTCTACCAGTTGCGACTTGATCAAAAATAATAGAATAAACTTAGAAATAATAACAAAAAGGAAATGGAAAAACTACTTCGAAGATATGCTGATGGAACAACGGCCGGAATTTCAAGGGGCAACAGATACAAACCTGTACCAAATAGAAGGAGAAAGGATATACATAGATGACGAGGTACTAAAGAAAGCCATAAACAGACTGAAAAATAGACGGGCGACGGGACCTGGAGGAATATCTTCAGAATTAATTAAACATGGATCCATCAAATTACACGAAATAATTAAATGCCTTTTCGAAAAATGCCTAAACGGCGAAGGAATACCCTTTGAATGGAAAGAAAGCTGGATAACACCCATATTTAAAAGGGGCTCAAGAGATCAGTGTGAGAACTGTAGAGGACTCTCAGTCACCAACACGATCAGCAGACTATATAGACGTATTCTAACCATGCTTATCACCGATGACTACCAAATGAACCAAACGGAAGAACAGTCAGGTTTTCGAGCAGGTTGATCAACGATAGACAACATATTTTGCCTATCACAAATAATAGAAAAAAGGATAGCAACAGCAAGAGAAACACATCTTACATTTAAAGATCTTACAAAAGCTTACGACAACATACCCATCCAAAACCTTTTCAAAGTGCTAGAAGAATCCCCCATTAACGTAACTATAATAAAAGCAATTAAAGAACTGTATAATGGCACATGTAGTAAGGTTAAAGTTGGAAAATCACTGACATCTACATTTCGAGTAACCAAAGGACTGCGACAGGGCTGCTGTGCGTCCCCGATTCTATTTAACATCTATCTTGACATGGCACTGAAGCAGTGGAGGAGGAAATGTAGAGTGATGGGGGTCCCCATAGGAGACACAATATTATATACACTACATTACGCTGATGACCAGGTAGTAATTGCTCAGGATTTTGAGGACATGGAATACATGATCAGAAAGTTAGAAGAAGAATACTCCAAATGGGGTCTAACAATGAACTTCAAAAAGACTGAATATATGTGCGTAGGTGGCCCAACCCAAGATATCCAATTGGACAACGGGACAATGATAAAAAGCTGCGACAGCTACCAATATTTAGGAACAATTTTGAATAATACAGGTAGATACAATGAAATGATCAACAGCAGAACAAACAAAGCTCGAAAAATAACTGGCGCTTTGAATTCAGTTCTTTGGCAGAAAGATATAAGGAGAAAAACAAAAATGCACATATATGAAGCTATGGTTAAAAGCACACTGACTTATGAATGTGAGGTATGGCAGATAAACAAAAACATGGAAAACAAGCTATTATCAACAGAGATGGACTTTCTTAGATCAGCGCGAAAATCAAGACTGGAACATATAAATAATGAAGAGATCCGACGCATAGTTAAGAAAGAAAGAACAATAATTGAGAACATTCAACGAAAGCAGCTAATATGGTACGAACATGTTAATAGGATGAATGAAAATAGACTGCCGAAGAAAATAACGGAATGGGTGCCAAATGAAAGTAAGAGAAGAGGCCGTCCTAGAGAAACATGGAGAAAAGAAATAACAAAAGCAATGTCTCAAAGAAACTTACAAGAAGGTGATTGGGACGACAGAAGAAACTGGCAACTGGGAACTGGAAGGCGACCACAATCGCTGTGAAACCAGACATATATATAATCGTCTAAAATTAATGATGTAAAGCATAGCAAATTTTATGTAATAATTTTTGTGGGAAAGACTGAATTTTTTGTATTCCACATTGCGATTGTAAAATACTAGACATCATAAAACTATGTTACTTCAAAAAATAAGGAGAGTGGTGGTGGGATGCTCTACTTCAATATATTTTGATTTGAGAATGCGCATGAAACCGATTTACATTTAGTATGCTGAGAAACATTTAAGGTAAATTAAATTGGTTCGGTTTTTTATTTTGACAACCTTGCTGCCGCTAAGAAATTACAGCAACGTAGACAAAGTAAGATTCATATAGGAAATCTTATGTACATTAACGCGAGTCCTTTAAATACTTAACTTGGGAGTAATAGTTTCAGAGTTACAACCTACACACCAGAGGCCGGAAAATGCTGGCCGTTTTTTTTTTCAAGATAACTGCCAACGCTCCTCAACTCCGGTCGATTTAGAGCTTTAGTATATTCATCAGCAAAGTCTAAAAAGCATGTCTAACAAAACTCAACTTGCTCGCAATTTTTTATGATGTCGATGCTAGCAATGAAGAAAAAAATATTGAAGATACCAAATAATTGGAAATTATTGCAATGATTCTGATGACATTGCAAAAGAAGAATTAACAGACTTTCTACTCTTACTCAATAATAATAAACTTTGCTGGCATCAAACAAAACAGAAAGTGCAATAGGCCTACAGGGACAACCAGTTAGAAAAAACACATACAATTCTGTCATTTTATACGAACTATGAAATGTTATTTTAATCAATATTCTAAATGTTTGAAAACATGAAAAGATGTGGGCATTTATGTATTGTAATTGTATTTACATATATATTTTTCACAAACCTCTTGACCGATCACTTTTTTTGGCTTGCACATTACTTACACAAGATATGAATTTTACAACTATTTTGTACCTGAGTTCCCAAATTAGGACATTTTTCAAGCTCATCATCCCTATCTGCAATTTTACTGCTTGCAGGAGCATTTAAATTGAGAGTAGCTATTCCATTTGCAACTGATAATTGTTCTAGCTGGTGATAAGCTGGATGTGCCGACTCCTTTTCTGTCATTTGACCTATACCTGGTGTATCCGGTAAAGATGCCTTTAATGTGCCTGGCTCTGCTGGTAGCGCTGGATGTGAACCATCCATAGGTAATTCCGCTACACTTTCTTGACTAGTTGCATTAGAAAGATGGCGCTTTACTTTCTTACTAAGCGATTTTGCGATACTGCCATAATCACATGGTAAATTTGCCAAGCCGTGAAACACTTGACGTTTGCGAATTATTGTGTAAACCAAGTTAGAATTACCTAAAAAAAACCTTATAAGTAAATGTAGAATGCAGAAGTAAAAAAATAAATATCCAAGTAGTATTGTTACAAGTTCAATGAAATTCATTTTTCGCATGCATATTTTGCTACCAATACGACATAAATCGATAGATTTACTCCTTACCATCAAATTGGTACTGAATAATATTGTTGAATATTTCAAGTAAGAAAAACACTAGATGATGATGGGCTGGAGATGAAAATAAAAACCAAGGAGTACTGAATGCTTCTAATAAATGCAGAAGTTTAGTACTGGCCACCATAGACAGTGTCTTCAAATAGGGAGAAACTGTAACAATAATAATTTTAATACAAAAAAAATAAACACAATTAATAACATTTAACAAAAGGCTATTATAGTAATGTAGAGTAGAAGACGTATCCCAATAGTAAGACCAACCAATTCTCGTCTTTGATGTATAACATAAAAATTTCAAATATGTTTATTCCTATGCACTCAGTGGAAATGTGAACAAGAAAAATCTTTTTGCATTTTTCAAATAATACATACCTAATAATATAGGCTTGCTTGATTCTTTCTAACCATTTCCACAAAGACTGCATAGGAATAAATAATTTGATGCCGAATTTAAAACAAAAACGAAAATTGGATCTAATACAAGTCACAAGAATTTGGGGTCCCAAATTTCAAACTCAACCATAGTCAGCTTTTTTGTCTGAACTTGTCACAAGAGCATACTGGCACAATTTCCATATTCAAAGAATAGTGAGTAACCAAAACCACCCGTAGCAATAAACTGCTGCAACCTCTTAATTTCCCATTTACCCAATAATATATTCTATAATAGTATTTTGGTGTATTGGTTACTTTGCAGAAACATCAACTATTACACACTTAATAAAGCTGCCCACTAGTAAATGTGCCAAAAAAACTGTAAATGTTAACCATTAGTCATTTTTAAAGGAAAACACAAAATTATACAAATTTTAGGTTGCTTCCTAGTGACATGCTAGAAAATGTGCCTCTTGTGCAATATAAATTGAGATAAATTATATTAAAAACAAAAAAGATGTTCAAAATTTTTACAATTCAACTAGATCATAAAAACTATTTTGTTAAATGCCAAAAGTAGAAATTTATAGCTACTCTTCTGCATTACTTTTATTTATTGTAATTAATATTGCGTCATGTTCTTTCGAGACCTACAAAAAAGTACGAAATTACATACATGATTAACACCAATTTGTCATTTTTACATAAGTGAACAGTATTTAAAAATTCATGAATGGCACGCTAAAGCAGTTACTGTATACTGTTGTGTCTTACAATACTTGTTCAGAAAATTGTGATATCAATGCTGCAATTGATTTATAAAAGTGCTATTTTTTCTCATAAAAAACACAGCTAGTGATCCCGATATTCTGATAAACTTAGGTTTGATTATTTGCGAGCGCTAGTTGATACAACCATAATAATCTAAATCAAATAGCATGAATTATCTTAAATTATAATACGAGTTATATTATTAATGAGTACATCGCAAACGTAAAAGTACTCTTTTATGATTCTTAGTACATAAAATTTTAAGATTTTATTAAAAATGTTCACATGTTCACATAACTCACTGGATGCATTAGTCGAGTACATTTGCAATAAAATTATAACAGCAGCAATAGCAATTAATAAAAAAAATTAACATGTAATTCAATGCAATACACAACAGCATATAAGCATAATAAGGACAAAACAGTGTACAGTCTATTTTACATTCTATGAGTTCATAGAACAGATCACATACTAGCTTTTGATTGTATTAATTTATTACCATTAACTAAAATAGTAAGTAGACAGTCAAACAAAGGTTGCAGTCGCTGATGGCCAGTTGTAATAATTTTGTGGAAAACAATGATCAATAAATCAGCATGAGTTCCAGTAAACACAGGAATATCCATGGGAATAGTGGCAGTGTAAGGTTTATTTAGACGTACACCAAAGTTACGCTCTCCTGATAGTAGTAGAAGAATAAATACTCCAATATGCATAAGTCCGACTCTAGCTGCAAAAAATTATATTATTATGTAGATATAAATCTTGTTAAAACAAAAAACAGTTATGTACATAATACATTTTATAGCTAGTGATCAGAAAATTGTTTAGAGCAAATATTTATGTAAAGATAAAATAATTTAATTTTTTCGTTTTCACTCAGTTTTTTCCGAAAGCATGAATTCACAACCAAAAATGAGCAAAGAGCTCTGCTTGAACTTTCCCATACTTTAAAAAGTTTCCTTTTCATATTTTCAAAAGTATTTTTTGTACCCCAGACTCGCACAGCTTTGACAAACTCCAACTCTTCATCAAAGTTCTGCTGCTTTAACGAAGTTTTTCACGTCCTCCAAGTCCTCTCACCTTTCCTGTTCATTACTGGCAATTGTTTCTGCCTGATGCTCTTCTGCTGATCTTCTCTAAATTCTACTTACCTGTCCAAAACCACCCCCAGGTTTTATTCTACATTCCCCACAGTTTAAACTAAATTACAAGTACTTCCTTAAATAAATGGGGATAATATCCCTAGAGACATCTATATAAAGCACGGCGGGCCGCCTCCCCATGCTTTATATAGATGTCTCTAGGGACATTTATCCCCATTTATGTTATTGTCGGCACGCCTTAAGTGCTTTCGACGCTTGCATTTACAAATAGGAACTATACTTGACAGAAGAGTACTAATAAAGATGAAGCGTGTCCTAAGTTGTTCCTATTTGTAAATGTGAGCATCTTGTCATTCAAGTACTTCCTTGTCTAATTATTCCCAAGAAACAACTACAATAACAAAAACAATCAAGGGGGTTTTCGAATTTATTAAATGTACGACATGATTGTTTTACACGTCAACTTCAACCTACTCTAGATTATGAACCTACTAAGAATGACAACACAACATATCATACCTAGAGTCTGCAATGTGTAATACACACGAGGACATAACGTTTTTTTTATGAGATAAATCGATTTTTTTTGCGAAAAAATTTTTCTGAGAATAAAGAACACCAGAGATCTGGAATATATTTGTCAATTAAAAATTAAAAGGGGGGATTAGCCTCCTTAAACATTGCTGCATAAAATTAAGTGTATAGAATCTCATTTTACTGGCATTGGGAAATTAAGCCATTAGGACATCAACCAAACTGTAGCCCATCCCTAGCTCTAAATAAGCCTGCAGAGGTTTATAAAAATATCGTTTCAGTTTTTAAGTAATATTTTTTTAATTAAATGTGAAAATGTTTCATTTTGCAGTTTTCATGGTTTAAAAAATTCCTGTATTACAGTAATATTTAAGCCCCCCCCCCCCCCCCGGCTACTACCAAATTTTATGTCGATCTGCCAACTCGTTTTTGAATAATGGGGCAATAAATTCAAATTTTTCAATAAATTGCAACAGCAGCCATATTTGTTTTAAGGCTTTCTATCAAATTCCGTTTTTAGATTTGTAAAATTCAGTTTCTGAAAAAATCATGTTTAACTTCCGCTTTCGTTGGTTTTAAATTTTTGTAAAAGCTTTATTTTATTGATAAATTTTTCATATATCCCACATTCCAAAGCCGATCCCAATCAGACAATCCATTTGGGAGATATAGAGGAACGAACTATAAATCCACCCACTGGAGGTTCAACACATGTATTTCCATCAAAATCTTGAAATTGAAAACTTTTTGTACCTATTGAAGATGGCGGAGGTACAAAGCCAGGCAACTGTTGACACGACTAAAGTTTGTAAATACTGCAAAAAAAACACAAACACTGGGCCACTGTGTGTAAAATGTGGCACAGTGTTCCATTTAAGTTGCAGCAAGAGATTTAAAAAGTGTTGTGACATTAATATAAACATAACCCAAGATGAAGAATCGACCTTGCAAACAATGGAAAATTTTACTCTTTTCAAAATGTTAGTAAGTGAACTTAGACAAAACAACATATTACTCATTGAGAAAGTAACTCTATTGGAAGGACAACTACAGGATAAAAATAATGAACTACTGAAATCACAGGATGAGGTTAGAAAACTAACTGCTTCGAGAACAAACATGGAAAAAGTAGGAAAACGTAAAACAAATTTACCGCTACTAGACGCAGCGGCGGCAATTACGAATAATTAAGGTAAACAATCTCCCAATACTGAAGATGGAGAAACTGCTAAACTGGAAAAGAAACAAAAAGAAATCATAAAAAATATCTTGGATTTAAGGGACTACCCCACATCACCATCTGGAGATGCGGCGGCAATTACGAAAAATCATGGTAAACAAACTCCCAATAGGTACCGATGATGGAGAAACTGCTAAATTGGAAAAGAAACCAAAAGAAATCATAAAAAATATCTTGGATCTAAGGGACTACCCCGCAACACCATCTGAAGATAAAGATGGGTATAAAACAGTAACGTATAAAAGAACAGGCAAAAATGCTAACCGTGAAACAGAATCATACGAGCAAACGGATAGCAGCCAACCTCCAATACGGCACACAACTCAAAAATGGAAAAGGCAGACCCCAAGGCTACTCGGTCAAGCTAACACATCCGAAGATGAACAAAAAACAGGTTTTTCGGCCAAAGTCAAAACTGATAAGAAAATCTGGTTGTATGTGTCCAGAGCACAAGATCATTGCACAGAGGAATTGGTGCTGAACTACATAAAAGGAAAAGCTAGTAACCCTGACTTACCCATATTCGTAAAAATGTTAACAATAAAAAGTACAAGAAAGGACAAGTGCTTTATGGTTGGAGTAGATCCAAATCTCAAAGAAGAGGTATACAAACTCGAATTTTGGCCAAGAGGAATTGGGGTACCCAGGTTCAACTTTTCTCTTGGTAGAAATTTTCTGGAAACTTTCAGCCAAAAATTATAAAGAAAATTCCCACACAGCAGCAAGACAGCAAAAACAGTGAGAATAACTTATATATAGCTCATATAAATATAAGATCAATAAACACTGGTTTTAATCAATTAAGGGATCTTGCACTCGATCACCATTTCACCGTTCTTGCAATCAGCGAAACGTGGCTCACTGCAAAAGATCAATCAAAATCGTATTTCATACCTGGATATAAAATGCTTAGACGTGACAGACAACACCGAGGAGGCGGAGTTGCGTTGTATATTGCTGAAACCCTGAAAATAAAAAGTATTGAAATTGACTCACCTACCACAGAAGATACTGAAGCTGAATGCATAGAACTGTTATGGGTTATAATAACGATATGTTCGCTGAAAGTTGCAGTGGGTGTTATCTATAAACCCCCCTCTGTAAAATCCATCGCTGCATTTGAAAACCACCTGTCAACGATATCCCCACAGGTCAATCACATAATTGTTCTCGGAGACTTCAATATAAATATAATGGAATCAAACAAAGTCGAATGTAAACACCTAACAAATCTGGCAGAGGCTCACAACTTAGTTCAAGTTATAGATAAACTCACACGCATAACCGACACTACACAAACAATAATTGATCACATATACATCGATAAGGAACTTGTCACAAATGTCTTAGATGTTGACTCGGTTAACATGAGAGACATTATAATTGATTGTGGAAAGCATCTTTCGGATCACTGCTTAATAACATGCTCATTGTGGCTTCCTATGCACGATACAAGAAAAAAAAACGGAAAAGTGCGGACCGTTCGCGACTTCTCAAATTTCGATATAAACAATTTTAGCGCAGATGCCTCCACGACAGCGTTCGCAGAAATCTCATCTATCGAGGATCTAAACTTGAAGGTCAGTACCTTGAATAAACTAATTATCAATTTGATTGATAAGCATGCACCTCTAAAAACAATCAAATTTAAGAAGAGTAGGGCACCCTGGCTCACAGACATGCTGAAAATGATTCAGTTAAAGAAAGAAGCTCTTAAGCGTTATCGGCGCACAAAACACAAGCCGCACTGGGAATACTACGTAGACCTAAAAAACTATATTACAGGTGCAATCAAGCAGGAAAAGAAAGCTTACATGCAATCTAAGCTCAGACAATGTAAAGACAGTAAACAATTCTGGAACAATATCAACTCCTGGGAAATACAGTCAAAGCGAAACTTGCAGCCGATTCCAGAAGAATTATGGAACGCAGAGGGAATCAACAACTATTTCATGGACTCCATTCCATCCTATACGCTACCGACAAACACAATACAGTATTACCAAACAACCAGTTCTACCATAAACAAATTTAATTTACATGAAACGAACAGCGCCTCAGTTACCAAAATCATCAGTAAGTTGAAGTCCAACGCTGTAGGAAATGATGGTATATCCCTGGCAATGCTGAAATGCGTCCTTCCTTTCTGTGTTGACGTAATTACAGATATAGTGAACCAGTCAATAAGACAGTCAGTCTTTCCGAAAGAATGGAAAACGGGATTGGTAACGCCACTACCGAAGGTATCTTCTCCAAAATCCTTTAAGGACTTGCGCCCCATCACAATACTTCCATGCCTTTCCAAAGTAGTAGAAGCAACTGTCTCACATCAGATTAAGATCTATATAGGAAACTACAACATCTTACCACCTACACAAACCGGTTTCAGGCGCCATCATAGCACAACAACTGCATTGTTGAAACTGATGGATGATACACTCCGAGCTTGGGACGTGGGAAAAATTTCAGCGCTGGTACTATTAGATCAGTCAAAAGCATTCGACACACTTAATCACGAGCTACTGTTGTCCATACTGAAACATATTGGCATGTGCCCCTCAGCTGTTCAGTGGTTTAGAAGTTACCTGTCAGGTAGGCAGCAATGCGTAAAACTGGTTACAGCCAAGGACACCCAAATATCACAAACAAGAGTCATCACAAGCGGAGTACCCCAGGGGTCAATCCTAGGACCCATTCTTTTCAACTTATACGTTTTCGATCTCCCTAAAGTGGTCCGTGAATGCAGCACTCTCGCATATACTGATGATTTACAACTATACTGTGCGTTTTGGCCCGAGGACGCTCCTGCCGCTATTAGACAACTCAACAGTGAACTTGGCAGAATCAAAACATCAATAACTGAAAGAGGTCTCAAACTTAATGCAAGCAAAACTCAGTTAATCGTATTTTGTCCTGAGAAAACAAAGCAACACGAATCTCTCCATAGTTTTAAGATCAGCATCGATGGTGTCGATGTAGCACCCAACGATCATGTGAAAAACCTGGGCTTGTATATGGATAGGGAAATAAAGTTCACTAAGCACATCAATTACTTAACACAACAATCCTACTGTAAGCTGAAAACACTTTACAGATTTAAACATGTACTACCAAGCACTGCAAAAGCAAAACTAACAGAATCCCTAATACTAAGTAGGATTGATTACTGCGATACTGTCTACCACGGCTGTCTGAACAACTCAGCAAAGCATTCTCTGCAAATGATACAAAACTCTTGCTTAAGATTCAGCTTCCAACTCAACCCAAGAGAACATGTGACGCCCCACTATAACAACATGAGTATCTTAAAACTGGACGTACGAAGAGAATTACACCTATTATGTTGTGTGCACAGAATTCTAACAACAGGCATGCCCAGTTATCTTGGTGACATGATCAAGAAAAGAAGCGAGTGCCACAGTATCAACATACGAGACAAAGAACTCCCTGCCATGCCGAAACTTAAGACTGAAAAATGTAGAGGTGCTTTTTCTTACCTGGCCCACATCTTTACAATCAACTACCCCGAGGCATCAAGTTATCCTCATTCACCACATTTAAACAACACGTCAAAGATGGATTACTACGGAGACAGCTATGCTGATTCTACTGTTAGGTGGCGGAGTGGAAGAGCAACCTGCTTGAACTTCGCCTTTTGCACGATTTTGTTTTTTTTTATTTCTTTTGTTTTGTATTAACATAGCAATAGTATTGTGCAATAAAGACGATTTTATTATTATTATTATTAATTAATAGCTTCCTATACCGAAAGTATGGAAAAGTGACAATTTCATTTAAGTGAATTTTATTTTTAGTTGCCATTGCTGTTTTAAAATTAAGAATTCATTGATATTTAAAGAATGAAGTAACTTCTAGTGACTCTACAGGTAATGGAATTTTTAAATGGTGTTACATTCAAATGATCACTAGCTTACCACCTGTACAATGAATTACAATATGACCAAAAAGACCTAATCTCAGGTAAGATTAAGGTAAATCTATAAAAAAATTGTTCATCTTAACTTGAACTGTACCAACATTTTCCATCACAAATGTCAAATTAATGTCGAGTGGGCCTTGGATGCCGCATATACATTGCTTATACTATAATGGATAGGATCGGCAAAATAGTTGCATCAAAAGTCCACTCAACTATTTTTTTTTTAATGTACGCTAATATAACACCGAATACATTCATCACCAATTTTAATGATCACTGAGATTAGTCTTTTTTTATCATACTGTAGTTAAATTTCAATACGAAATGATATAAATTATTTCCATTAGGTAAATTATGTAGATTAACAATCACAAACAAGTTAAGTAACTTACACTGATCTGCACGTGAGTCGTTCAAATGGTATAAAATAGGAACCAACACTTCAAGAACATCGCTGCTTTTCAAAACGAAATACAAAAACTTCTATAAACGAAAACAATATATTAGAATATTTTGTTTGAAGACATACATTTATAACATCACTACACTATGACATCTTTTGCCTACATTTGTTTAGATTTTAATTACACCGGGTAGAAATGTTCAGTGCAAGACGTAAAGTTTACATGGAAAATCACATTGACCCAATTTTCTGCTCGCCCTGTTAAACTACAAGAACGAGAATGGTATCAATCGATAGGAAACCTTTTTACCTTTTAAATGGCACTAAATTGTTTACTTTGCCTTTAATTACTGTTTTTTAAAGTCAGTTGCATTCATTTAAGTCAATCGCATTTCTGAAACTTATAAATATTTGTTGTAATTTGTAAACTGTAAAATTTTCTAACAATCTGATATATTGTAAATGTAGATGACATAGGACTATTGCTAAATTATTCAAGAAACGCATTGCAAAAACTTTTTTTAAATCAAAACTCATTTTTATAATGATTCATAGTCACCAAAAGTAAGTTAACTTTGTTCAATTTCAGAAATGCAATCAAATTAATTATTTTATTAATGCAGCTCACAAATTTTAAGCAACAATAATCAAAGTCAAATCTACAAATCATTTAAGAAATACGACTTCTTTAAAAACATTTTTGCTTTTAAAAAACAATTAAATTGGTGGTATTTACTACAAATTAAAAAGTAAAAGTTTTCCCCACCGATTAATACCATAACTATTCTTATAGTTTTGACAGAGAAAGCAGAAAATTCAGTAAATGTGACTTCCCATGTTAACGCCCTATGTTCCGCATTGAAAGTTCCCACCTGATACATAAAAATGGGCAAAACCACTGGCTCTTCCGTGTTTCACAAATAATTACATTTTATATTTTATATTATATAACATTCTAGCCCAAACAGTTACTCCTTAGGATTAGAATATCCTGAAAAGTTGGCTGCGTTAGGCTCCGATTTGTTGCATCACTCGTGTAAACTGAGCTGAAAGAATCTAATAAAGTTTTCCTTCTAAAATACAAAACCTATTGAAGTTAAGAATTGTTTTATTTACAATAAATTAAAGTTCTTTACGCTCATAAAGTTGAAAAAAATTTTGATTTTTGCTTGCGATTATAAGTTACCAGAGATCAGAAAATTAGCTGTCAGCCAAAAAGTGGGGGTAGGAGGAGGATTAGCCCCCCATATTTTCAATTACAAACAGTATAAAGTGAGTATTAATTAACTTTTTGGATTTATACTGTAATAGAGTATGTTTTAATATTTATCAGTGCTGCCACTTTACTGTTTAACGTCATATTGCCTCCAAAAATCCACTCACTTTCATATTAGTATAATAAATTAAACTATATTTTGTAATTAATTAACAAATTATCTTTAGTAATATAATTAGTGTAATGGATATGCGATTTATTTGAGAAATACATAAAATTGTTCCTACATTTAAGAACTACCCCATTCTATGTATCGGGTTACGTTATCAATTCATGTCTTCTGAACTGTCTTGTAATCCAGGAAGGTAAATTTGTTCAAATAACATTTTAAAAAAAGTTTACATTAGGTAGTCTCAGGTTAATCACTTAACTCTGGTAGATATCTATTAAACTCCATGCACTTAACGCTCCTAACCATTAAAATATGTGTACCAAATTTATTTATTCTATACCAAACTGTTCAAGAGATATACCAAAAATTACTTCAAATTTTTTTTCCTGGTCACTTTGAAAGACTAATTCCCCCCATAATGTGTATCCCTTACTACTGATTCAATGCAGTGTTAGGACTAGAAATTTTACATAAAACTATTAGTGTTATTTGTTCTTTGAAACGTTCATTTTTGTCTTATAGTTAACTGAAAAATACCTGTTGCTTCTGAATTCAATTAATTAGTACAAAAAAAAATTACAATTACATACCTTGTTGTAGTCACAAATCTTCCAGAAGAAAATCAATAGTTCTTGATGAAAATACACCTTTTTAGTGGAATTTGGTAAGTAGGTTTGCACAAGTGGGTTATTTAGTAAGCGAGTTACTCCTCGTAATATAAACTGAAAATCTTCATCCCTGTGTATTCTCGAAAGATAGTTTATGAAAAGGTTATCTGGTGCTGAATTCTAAAACCAAAGATTTTAAATAGAACATTCGAATATAAAATCTAATTGATGAAGAAACATGAGGCGCAATAATACTGTAGATATACCATTTCTAAGAATGTGCTTTTGCACCTACCTAGCGGCGCTGATGTTAGGCATATGCATGCGGCGAATAGCATCAACAGTAATCATAAAATATGTTATTTATAAGTTCGAGCTTTACTTCACCAAAGTTTATTTTAATTTATAGTAAATAAAACAATTCTTAACTTCAACAGGTTTTTTATTTTATATGTATTTCGACATGTTGACATGTCATTTTCAGAGGCAAGATTAAAAGTAAACAGTTTGTGTTGATATAAGAACAATAAACCTTCATAATTTGAAATTGGTTTTCTATATCTGCATCCAGATGACTTGATTTTTCATTCCAAAACTTCCAATATTGGTGAATTTAAGAGATCAATTTGCTCATTCATTCACACAATCATTCAATGATATCTAATAACACTATAAAATGTTTACACTGTAGTGATGATAAACATAAGTTGGATCTACTAGAAGCTTTTGAAATTCACAAACATTTAAAATCTGTACCTTTAATGAATGAGCAAACTGATCTCTTAAATTCACCATTATTGGAAGTTTTGGAATAAGAAATCAAGTCTGGACGCAGATTTATTGTTCCTAGAGCAACACCAACTGTTTACTTTCAATCTTGCCTCTGAAAAATGACATGTCAACATGTCGAAATACGTGTAAAGCTAAAATGAAAAACCTGTTAAAGTTAAGAATTGTTTTATTTACAATAAAATAAAACCAGTTAGTTATTAGAATTTAATTTTAATAACTTATTACGGTTAAATTCTGTAACAGGTGCACTAGGTCCTATTAAAGCAAAATCTTCGTCACACTCGCTTTAATGGGAAATTAAATACTATTTTTCAGACCATATTAAAATTTTGTATCATCCAAAATGGCGAATGGGTGCCATTTTGAATTTTTTTTTTAATGGAAAGGGGGGTCGAGTGACACCTCATTGGAAAGGTCTTTTAGTTCTGCATCTGATCCTAAAGTTTCAAAGAAAAATATTCAGCAATAACAAAATGACAATGTTTGAAGATAAAGAAGTCTATTTAAAAAAACTAAGAATTAAAGCTTAAATTAATTAAATTAAGTGTTCGAAATGTTTACCGTTCACTTCTTGGGACATAAAAAGTCGGTTATGAAATTCCTGCCTTACATTTTCATAAGTTTCTGGAGTGATAATTCTGCAAACTTCTGGAATGCGTTGCTCCAGTTCTTCAATTGTTTCTGGACGGGTTCTGTACACTTTCGATTTCAGATATTCCCATAGAAAAAAATCTAAGAAAGTTAAATCTGGGGAGTGAGCCGACTATTCTACAGGCCCCCGCCTAACAATCGATGTGCCAAAAAAATTTCCATTGAGAAAGTCAGAACCAGGCCTATAATAATGAGGCGGCGCACCGTCTTGTTGGAACATAACGTTTTCAATATTATTTCAAACCACCTGAGATATTTCTGGGAAAATTTAGTCCTGTATATGAAAAAGTGTACTACTGGATAAGAAAATCAAAACAATTTTGAACTGAGTGTGTCCATTGGTTTACAATCCGCCATTTTGTTATGGCTCAATATTTTTCTTTGAAATTCTAGGATCAACCGCAGAACTAAAAGACCTTTCAAATGAGGTGTCACTCGACCCCGCTTTCTATTTAAAAAAAAATTCAAAATGGCGCCCAGTCGCCATTTTGGATGATACAAAATTTTAATATGGTTTGTAAAATAGGTATTTAATTTCCCATTACAGCACACGAAATTTTGTAGAAAAATATCAAGTCGTTCAAAAGTTAGTAGGGGGGGGGGGTACTTTATGGACACAGTGTATAAGAGTTGCATACACTATTGTTTCTACAACTAGTTAATTAAAAAAAACTGCATTAAAAAAAGTTATTTGAACATTATATTAAAAAAAAACTAGAACTGTTTTGCGATGTTAACTGAGAAATGTCAACATTTAACCATGGTTGCCAAAAACAATGCTTTGCTGCAATTGGTCAGTTTGGGTCATTTCATAATGAAAATCTGTATCCTAATAGGTATCATTATAACGGGTGTCCAGAAAGTCTTTCAGTCAGGGTGGCTATGAATTGTATAACGCATGTCTTTTATTCAGTCATATCTAAGTAATTTATTTGACATAAGTCAAAGTCAATTTAAATTAAACGGTTTTTATTTTGAATTATTTACTTTCTGCATATTTCTTGTTATAAAATGTTTACGCAAGAACAAAAAAACCTTTATTGTAAAATCTTATTTTCGCAATGGTCAACAATTAGAAAACGGAAATTGAAATTATTCCATCAATGCGTGTAAACAAGAATTTCGACAAAGATATCCAAAGACATACGTTATACAATGCATAGCCCCCCAGGACTGAAAGACTTTCTGGACACCCGTTACATTGCAGCGCACACTTAATAAGTCAATTAAAACATGGGAGTAGAAAAGAGTATTTTTTAAGTGTTCGAAATTGAAACAAAAAAATTCTGTCTTTATACCCTAGCAACAATGTTATTTGCAATATGTAATATGTAATAAAGAATTTTTTGTGAACATTTTTCAGTCATTTCAAAAATACTTATGAATGATACAAAAAGTTATAGAACGCCCTTTATATTGTTACATATTCTGAAAGAGCTTTTCATTACGAAAATAATATTTTATTTTGTAAATTTTTTATCGTTAAAAATAACGAGCATATTAAAACTGAGAAGTTGTTAATTCTCATAAATCAAAGTAGCCGTGAATTCAATCATAAAACAAAAGAAAAATTAATGTTGTGGCCTTAAAAAATGATGGGTATTCAATTTAATATTTATACCTACAATTTTTATTTATTAAAATTTTAAATTTGTCATTGTTACCTTCTTAATAAGTTGTGCAATATAAATTCACACACACAATATTTCTCTATTTGCATCAGTACTTTCATAACAAGAGAGTCCTGTTTTTTTTCGTTTCTAATCATGCTAACTGTGATCTATGAGAGTTCAGAATTTCCAGTTTCAATATACTCCAAAATCGCTACTTTTCATGATGCAAAATTTAAAAAATACTCATTATTTTCGTAATGAAAAGCTCTTTCAGAATATTTAACAATATACGGAAGTAGATATGGCCCTAAGTCATACTTTTCTAGAAGTCGAGGCACACGCCATATTTCCAATAAACATAAAAAGTTGTGGATAAATAACACTATCAATTATCATTGCCATTTACCTACAAACACATATATGTCCTTATAATTTAGACTAAATCTATTTTACGTACCTCTTCAGCATCAGATGCGTTGGTGGTGTTTGTGTCATGATCTAGAGTAACTATAAGAATTTGTAATGCAACTTCCACTAAAGGTTCGAGAGAATCATTAAATAATAAATGATTGTACGGTACACCTAGGCCCACCGGATCATAAGCGCACACTGTATTTAATAATGACGTAAACATGGGCAATGCATGTCTATTTTCAGGTGATGTCAAATGTCTACAAATAAATTATTGCTGTAAATAAGTGATTAGTACAATAAAATATAAGTTTAATTTTCAGCTAATTATAAAATGGTATATGAGCTTAAGTTACTGTATGGTCTCATTAAAACTCACAATTTTTAAATCAGTGAAAATCTCCAACAGAGAAGAACCTGTCACGTGAATACCAATTTATGGCTGAACGAATGTACAATAAGTTTCTTATGTGGCATTTCATAGTCACGTGACAGGTTCTTCTTTATTTGAGTCTGTTCTACATTCTATTAAGAACATGGAGATTTAAACAGGAGGCTGTATGGGCCTCAATTCCATGCAACTGAGAGGTCTAAGTAGTAG
Organism: Ctenicera cuprea; assembly: GCA_958336395.1. Classification (NCBI taxonomy): domain Eukaryota; kingdom Metazoa; phylum Arthropoda; class Insecta; order Coleoptera; family Elateridae; genus Ctenicera; species Ctenicera cuprea. The sequence goes on from OY284489.1 coordinate 36,515,677, forward strand.
CAGTAGTTAGTCACATGTGAACAAAAACATTTCCCATTAGAAAGTGCTATGAAAATACTTTTTGTGTCTTAGGATGCATTAGATAAAGGTGTACGCCCTTGGGTGTCATCTGACGAGCCACGCTGAGTTGGCTAGTAATTAATCTCCAATAAAATGGTGGAATTTTTTTACCAGAAATTTTTTCATCACTCCAATAACTGTTGATTTTACTTACAGAATGATAAAATATTAGAAATTTTTGAACTGAAAAAAATAGTATAAAATGGTGAATTAAAAAAAAACAACAGTACAGTTGCAGAAGTGTTTCAGCGTACATTCGTTTTGTTTTCATGGCAGTTGCCAAATTAGCTAAAAAACTGCTTTGCCACAACGACCAAGTCAGTTTTTGCTTTTCAGGCGGAAACGGCGCTCCACTGTTAATTAAACGTACCAAAGTGAATGGCGCCGCCGTTAACTAAATGCACCCATAGATTAAATTAGACATTTTTGTCTCTTGTCTCTTTCTTTTGAAACCTGTACAACTATTGTAATGAAAGATTTACGTTTCCTTTTCGAATTACTGCCATGCAGGAACTTCTTCCAACAGGCTTATGCAAAGGTGATAATACGACAACTGGTTTTATTTTTATTTATTAACAATTTAAAAAAATTTTTCTTGGACGCTTCCACTTATCTGGATACATTAATTTCAAAAATATGATAATGTGGAGCACAGAGAAACCTTACATGTTCATTGAAATTACAGTACACCTGCAAACAATTGACGTTTGGGTACCCTTAGTAGAAGGAGACTAGTAGACCCATTTTTTATAATGGTACACTGACGGTAGTCAAATATCAAAAAGAAATCTAGCTTCCATTCATTAATCAACTGCATGATAATGAAATGCAATACGGATACTTCCAGCAGGATGGGGCAACGCTCCAGTGTACGCAAAATAACTTAAATTTACTTAGCGAGATTTTGGAGACCGAATAATAAGCAAAAATATGCCCAACATATGGCCCCCACAACTTATAATTTACTTACTTTGCTTGGCCCGACTTAAAAAATAATATTAATGAACTAGCGAAAAGATTGTTAAAAATGTAATAAGATAAACAATGCACCACATATTTTGCACGACAATAGTACAAGTAAACAAGGAGTTAAAAAATGTCTGAAATTGGAGGGGGGTGCATTTCCAACACATCCTGTACACAAATTTCCATTATTTTATGTTTTCTCTGCTTATATAAAAAGTTTTGGATTGTAAACTTAAAATTAGTTTTGTAAATAAAAATGCCAAAGAAAAGTTTTTTTTACCTCGTCAAAATATGTTAAAAAAATACTAATAAAAGACCGTGAACTAACTGAAAAAAATTTTGGTGTTTGAAAGGCATCTTTTATCTTTGGAGCTTACGGCAATGATAGTGTACAGGTAAATATATGTATAAGTAATATTAAGTATTGCCCCATCTAGTAATTTTGTACTGTAATTGTTCATTTCGACTGCTAAACAGTCATCATCAGTAGAAAACAAAACAGGTGAACCACAACGAATCTGAAAATTACAGCAACAAAATAGAAACATCCCTTAGGCCTGGCGAATAGACAATCACATCCTATTCATGCAATAACGCAAACCTTCATACTAATCAATATAAAAAAAATAAGGTGTCTTACATTATCCACTTGTTGGGATTTTGTGAAATGTCACTTGGTGGTTGATACATCGTCTCACTAAAACATGTTAATAAAAGTTTTAACAGTTCTGTACGGTTTGAATCAAAAATGGGATTTCTTGTTGGTGAATGTGCAAATCCAACACCTGCCTCCCAGATATATTCACAGCTATCAATTGCTGATAAATCTTCAGCTTTATCCTAAAACAAATATTGGAAATAAATAAAAAATTTTTCATTTCCATAGTACGTCAATAAAATACTTACAGGACCAAGTTTACGGGTTCCAGTAACAGTAAAATCGGGACAAAACAAGAGGTCCTACAAAAATTGTTACATTTAGTTAACCTACATTTTTTTATTCTCAAACTGATATTTTATGTATACATGCATACAGAGATTTATCTTACGAGTATACTTTGACAAAAAAATAGGAATCTGTACTATAAGGTTATTTCATGCATCATTGCGCTATTGATACTACTGTGACCTTTACACTATAATAGCGCACAAAAGAGTATTAAGTTTAAGACTGCTTCAAATTATATGCAATTACGGTTAGTAATTTTATGTTATTCCACATTAAGTCCTACATTCCCAAATGGTAAATAATAAATTCACGACAAGCACAGAAGAATATAATAAAAGCACAAACATTTGACATTTGCAAAAAAACAATAAGTATAAAAAGAGAAGTTCCAACAACCAATGCTAAAAATAGCCGAAAGAAATCAATCATATCCTAATTCTTAACCTGAACACACACATGTTAAAAGACATGCAAAATAAATTTGTTAGTAAACAGTCACAATTTTAATCTTTTTTAGAATGAAAAAAGCACCATTAATTGCTGTTAAAAATCCGTTCTACCGCAATATGTTATACCAGGTGACAGCAATAAGACATGTTCACCCCAATTTTTTTTTTACAATTTTTATGATAACGTAATGTCACTCGGCAATGTTTAACTACATGAAGATTCACATTTTATGACATATTATTTTGCTATTCATTCTGGTTACACCGGATTCTTAAATAGCACTCTATATTTTGTCTGATGGATTTTGATCGAGCATTAAATTCAAAGTTACTCAAAAAGTTAAACAATTAACCGCTAGATGGCGGTTAGGTAAAAATTCAAATTTAATGAATTTCATGTTTTAAGATTGCTAAACTTTACGAAGCAGTCGGTGTTATTACAAAATTGAATATTCACTTATAATACCACGAGTAGTCAAAGTATGTCGACTATTTTGACGGTGGTATATCACGAATGTTAATTGCGCTTGGATACGATTTGGACGAGTGCAACGAACATAAGTGATACCACCACAAAAATAGTCTAGGTAACTTTAAACAAGAATGGTATTCGAGGGACTATTTAATGAACCAAATCATTGATGTTTTCTAATAAAAACTTCATTTGTTTAAAATAGTCACTTGAATACCCTCCAGGAAGATATATCCAGTCCCATTTTGTTTTATTGGCCAAGAAACAACAAATTCTGGATTTTTATTGGTCAATTTTTGGCGATGACAGGTGAATTGAATAGTCAATAAAAAATTGTCTTTATTTAAATCATTGATGATTAACCAGACAAACTTGTCAAAAAACGTACTTTTAAGCAATTTTCAGGGGTTTAACTCTGTTTTTCAGAATCACTTTTCAGCCAAATTTTTATTGAATGCCAACAAGTGAAAAATTATAGTTAACACATAACACATAAACATGTTAAGATTTAAAAAACCAATGCATGATAAAAATTTAATTTCAGCAGTCTGAACAATTTGAGAGGCGCCAACTTTAACAGTGATTTATGAATAAACTATGCATCTAACATCTAAGCCAAAAATGAATAACGACTTTTAGATTCCTTTTCTGCTCTGATTAACCCATAGAATTTTTACGTTCAACTACCCTAACAACCTGCACTGTCGAAATTTACTTACACAAATGGCATTCTGAAGTGATTGTGCCAATGGTAAGGATTCATCTTCATCTTCACACTGATTTGGCAGTGAAGACCAAAAAAAGCCTCTCCATTCTGGATCTTCAAAGATGTATGGCAACACTCGTGTCAATAAACGTATGCAGTTTAATACTGTAAAAGAATAATGAATAATAGATATGTTACATATACCGGGTGTCCCAAGTCTACACAAACATAGGCAATTTAATATTACTTGGTTGAAATTTTGGCAAGCTTCCGGTTTAATAATCGCTATTTTTTTTTGAAAAATTTTCAAAATTTGAAGCGTTTGAAATTCACAAACATTTAAAAATTGTACTGTTAATGAATGAGCAAACTGATCTTTTAAATTTACTTCTTTTGGACATTTTGGAATAAGAAATCAAGTCATCTGCAGACGATTACCGAAATCAAGTCACTAAGTTCTATTGCTATAACAACACTAACTCTTTACTTTCTAATATAGCCTTTGACAATGGCATGCCGAAATACGTATAAGGTTAAAATAAATAAATATTTTTGAAGTAATTAAGTATTTTATATACCTATAATCAATAAATATGGGCTTCAACCAAGTTATAAAAAGAATATATATTATCTTTATGTCAATAACACATACCAGTCTGCTGCTCATGTTGTGTTCGACAACTGTTATCGATAGCTTTTACAATTCTTTCAACAGCTTTGTAACATAGGGTAGCTAAATTTGTAGGGGCTTCCTCTCTTAAAGAACGTATTTCAGACGCAGGCACTAAAGTAAAGATATCTTGTACATTAGTCACATTTTCTGACCAAAACTGTTCCCAAAATGCATCGTCTGCAACATCTATGGGCTACAAATAAGAATTTAAAGTGGTTTAATTATTTGAAACCTAAACATAGTTTATATTCTACATTGTGAATGCTAATAATTCTTACAATGATTAAATACCTCTATTTTAGATGTTAACTGCACAACCGCTTTCCGAAAGTTTAATTTCGTATCAACGTTACCCATTGAATTTTTTATTTCAGAATGATTAACACCGGATTGATAATAATACGTATACAACAACGTACACAAGCTTCGTGTATGTTTTATGGTTTTGTGCTGTCAGTGCCAGTGCTGCTGCTCCTGTCAGTCATATTCACTTGAATTTAATGTTGATGGTTCCAATTCTTATTTACTACAAAATCGTACATAGTATCTAATTAGTGTTGCAGCAGAGCAATATAAGATTTTAAAAACAATGGAGTTGTTTCCTACTTTTTAAATACACAATAGTTATTTACGTCACTAGTCTGGGAAGTGACATATTAAAGTATGAGTTTAGATATTTGCGGACGAGGCGACGAAAGGAGCCGAGTCCGAAATTTCTAAACGAATGCTTTAATAATCACTTCACGAACGTGTATCATACAAAATTTTATTTCATTACTGCCACAACCATTTTTTATTTGAATACTTTCTTTTTATAAAAACGTCATTTTTAAAATTTATATTCTGTCAAATTAAACATTCGCTGTTGGTATTTCTCGTTGCTTAGCTACAAATAGATGTGTTTGATGAATTTTTCTCCAAGCAGTCCGGGAAGGGCTGCTAAGCAACACTTCCCGACCTTGGCCTGTAATGTGCCATTTCCCGGACTCAAATCAATGACGTAAAGTGGTATATAACGTACAGTATGAAATAAATAACCTTATGTATTTCACAAATATACATTGCATATCCATTACACTAATCGAATTATTAAAGATAATTTATTACTTAATTTTATTTATAAATTGTAGCTTACTTCCTTGAAGTGCATATTTATTAATTATAGGTATATAAAATACTTAATTACTTCACCAATATTTATTTATTTTAACCTTATACGTATTTCGGCATGTTTGCATAATAGCGTCTAGTCTCTTATACAAAAGCGATCCCACCAAGGTCAGATCTTTTATTGGTGCATTTCTATTGCGCACGCATTCAATAGGCACTTTTCTAGCGATAACCGCCAGGTTCGTAGTGGCACAGATGGTTATGGGTGTGTTCGGATGTACTGCTTTTTTACTGCATAAGTAGTTGTGGGGTCGAATCTCGGTTGGGACCAAAATTTTTTTTTGTTTTAGTTTTTTTTTAACACTGTTGTTGCGTTGTGCTGTTTACGCGAGGTTATTTGTTAATAGCAGTTATATTTTTAAAGAAAAAATTCTTTCTTTTCTTTCTTTAGCCCTCTTCAGTCCACTTTGTGACATAGGCCTCCTTTTCTTGCTTCCACCTCGTTCTATTTTGTGCCAGTTGCTGCCATTTGAAACCTCCAACTGTTTTAATATCGTCAGACCACCTTGTTTGCGGGCGTCCAATTGGTCTTCTGTGATTCCATAGTCTCCAATTTAATATATTCTTGGTCCATCTATTCTGTATTCTCGCAACGTGACCTGCCCATTCCCATTTCTGTTTTGCCATACGCTCTACGATGTCGTCCACTTTTGTTGCTTTGCGCATCCAGGGCCGCGATTCTCGAGTTCGCACGCTTGCCAGGCGTACACGCTAAGGGGCGGATAACGCATACAATTTTTGAAACTGAATTCTCGAGTGATCGTATACGCTAAAAGTCGCCCAACTTTCATACGCTGCGCAACGAATGCCCATAAAGTATTCGATATCAGAATAACGTGTACGCTGTCAACTTGCGTTTGCGCCGTTGGTACACTTTAATATCTTAAATTTAACCTTACTTACTTGCACTTATTGTTACACCCCTTATACGTTCTGTGTTGGGTTTGACGGTATAACCCAACGATAACGCAGTTCTTCCAATATTTACATTAATATTACTTGTAAAGTTGAAATGGCATTAGATGAACTTGCATTGCGATATGGGATTGATTCTTTATGATGACTGATTTTTATAAAAAAACATTTTAATAATTAAATTTAAATAAAGCAATATTTACAGATAAATAAAAGTCTCAATAAATACAACAAATATTTATTTTAATATTTACCTTATAATAACTACAACAAAACTTTAATTAACCTAAGCTGTATAACAAATTAAACCTAGAAATAATACTGCGGTATATCAAACTTTTCCCAGATTTAAATTTTAAAAGTCCCTAAAAATACTTACTTCTTATTGGTGCAGAGGAGAAAGTATCCGAAGTTATCATAGACTTCAGCTGTCGTATACGTTTTAAGAACTGGCTAAGCGAGTGGTACTCGAGAATACAGAATGCGCTTGCATTGGCGAACGTATACGCTTGACCACTCGTTAAGCGGCGTATACTTTATCATATAGCGCATGAACTCGAGAATAGGTACCCAGGTATTTCTCTTCTTATCTTTCAGGTTAATGCCTATCATCTTGCTTTCCATAGCTCTTTGAGTTGTGCGCATTTTTTGAATGATCGATTTGTTGAATGCCCATGTTTCAGTTCCATACAATAAAACAGGTAAAATACACTCATTGTAAACTTTTGCCTTGAGTTTTTGCGGTATATTCATTTTCATTATATAGTTTAATTTACCATATGCTGTCCATCCTAGTCAAATACGTCTGTTTAGGTCTGCTTTCTGGTTTTCCTTTCCCGTTCTTATTTCTTGTCCTAAATATATGTATTTTTCAACCTGTTCAATTGTAGAGTTGTATACTTGGATGGGTATATTATTATTCTGCCTTTCGTTGGTCATGATTTTTGTTTTACTTATGTTTAACTCTAGTCCCACTTTTTGGGATGCGTCGCTTAATTCCGTTAGCATTTGTTGTAAATCTTGTGGATTATCCGTAATTAAAACCACATCGTCAGCAAAACGCAAATGATTGAGCATATCTCCAGAAATGTTGATGCCCTTATCCTCCCACTGAAGTTGTCTAAATATGTCCTCTAACGCCAGAGTAAATAACTTTGGGGAAATTGTGTCTCCTTGTCGTACACCACGTTGTATTTTGACTTTATTTGTGTATTCATGTAATTGGACAGTTAAAGTTGCGTTCCTATATATATTTCTAATTAGGCTTGAAAACCTGTGATCAATTCTAGCGTTTTGCATTGCCTCTAATATCGCCCAAGTTTCGATGCTATCGAAAGCTTTCTTATAATCTATGAAAGCCAACCATAAAGGTATTTGATATTCTGTAGTTTTTTCAATCAGTAGTCTAATCGTTTGTATGTGGTCCATACAGCTAAAGCCTTTTCTAAAACCCGCCTGCTCTTTCGGTTGGTAAAAGTCAAATTTGTTTTCTAGTCTGTTGGTTATTCTTTTTGTGAATAATTTGTAAACTTGGGATAGCAGACTTATTGGTCTGTAATTCTCTAAGTTTTCTGCATCTCCTTTCTTGTATAGTAAGATAACTACTGCGTTGTTCCAGGAGTCGGGAATTACCCCTCTCTCAAGGCATAGGTTGAAAAGTCTTTGTAGTTCTATTAGCACTTGGGGTCCACCATGTTTTATAGCTTCCATAATTATTTCATCTTCCCCTGGAACTTTTCCATTTTTCACGGTCTTTAAAGCTTTTTCTATTTCTGCTGTGGTTATATATCTGGGATATCTTCGGAATTTACGTTCACCACTTTTCTCTGTGTTTCTCTTGCAGTGGGATTCTGGTGCTGTGATTTATATAGGTTTTCATAGTATGTTTCTGTTATTTCCAATAGTTTATTTTTGTCTGTTATCACAGTGCCATTTTCATCTTTTAGCTTGTAGATTTCTCTTTTTCCTGAATTCAATTTTCTACGTAGTATTTTCATTCCTTTATTTTCTTCCAGAGTATCTTCTACTATTTTCGTTTTATGCTTTCTGATGTCTTCTTTTATAATTTTTCGAACAGTTTTATTTATTTCCGTATATTCGATTGAATTTCGCTTTCCTTCTCTGATAAGGTGTCTTCTCTTCTCGAGTAGTTGCTTTGCTTTATCACTTATTCTTTCAGCTTTGTTTGCCCGTTTACGGACATCTGTTTTCTCTAGTGCTTGTTTAATTGAAATATTAAATTTCTCGTTAATGCCATTTACTGTTCTAGTTTCGGGTATTTTATTCTGTAAGAAGTAGTTTTGAAGTCTTAATTGATATTCGTTTTCATTTTGTTTTAATTTCTGGGTATCTACAATTTCTCGTCTTCTTCTCATCTTCTCTACTCTTTCAGCTTTTCTATTTATTATTATTTTTCCTCTTATTACTCTGTGGTCACTCCCGGTGTTGAATTGGTTTAATGTGCTAACGTCGCAAAGTATTTGTTTGTTCGTCGATAAGATATAATCTATTTCATTTTTGTAACGTCCGTTTGGACTGATCCACGTCCATTTTCTATTGGCATTCTTCTTAAAAAACGAGTTCATATTATATAGCCTATTTTGCACCAAGAAGTCAAGTAACATATCACCTCTAGTGTTTCTTTGATCAGTTCCAAATTTTCCTACATAAATTTCGTCATTGTCCTCTTTTGGGCCCACTTTGGCATTAAAATCTCCTATGATTATCGTATTGGATGCCCTATTTTCCTCTATACTCTTAGAAATATTAGACATTAACAGATTTTGGTTTTGCGCGCCTACGTTTTTTGATCCGCAGAGCACGTTAACTTTAACATCACGTGAGAGCCTCCCAACTGATCTTAAACTGATATTTAATGCTTCCGCAACTCTTTCTTGCACTTTGCTAATTGAAATCAAAGAGCCGCCGGCTTCCTTCTCTCGTTGAAAATAGTTCAATAAATTAAGGGCTAATTTCTTAAACTGCAAATGCAGAACACCTAACTCTTCTGCCATCACAATTGTAACTACCCCGTCGCCAACAAACGATAACACTTCTTATCCGCCTGTGCTAATTATATTTTAATCACCCTGTTTACTAACTAGTAAGTTATGCGTTTTGATTGGTTCATAGACAATTAATATAAATTACACGTTTTAGAACATTAAATAAACCCAGTTTAGTTAATCTATTTTACAAAAATAAAGCGAATAAAAATCTTGAATATAATATTTTATAATATTCCAGGTGACAATAGTAGAGCATTAACATGTTTTGAACCACCGACTTGCTACTAGTTGCTTCTTTTTCTCTCTTACGTATCAACGCAGTGCGTCTCATTATCTCCGCAAGTTTTAACTCCGCAGATGTACTATCTGCTGGACGCGACCCTCGTTTACCTGCAATAAGTACCCTTCAGTACCCATGCAGTACGTCGTTACTCTTTTCATACTAATACAAACCGAACTTTGTACCTGCCAAGTTAAAGTGCTCGAGTTTAATATGGGCGCCACGAAATGTTTGGTGGAGAGATGGCGCAGCAGATCATAGTTACTAAAAAAATAACGTTTGCGCGCCAAATTTGAAATCAGCAGGCAATGCTATTCTAACCTAACTTTGTTTATACTGTGCTATTATACTGTCATAACTCGAGACTTATAAGAACATTTATAGTAACAACTATACTTGATAATATTTTCCTATAATTCATTATTTATTACAATACTGCCAAAGGTAAATATTTAATATAGCCTGAAAATTCATATCTTTACGCCGATTATCACTGCAGTTGCGAAATTCAACTTCAGGACAACGATCAATAATGCGACGAAGCGGTAAAACTTGATTTTCTTGGGAGAAAAGCAGATAAAGCAGATTTCAATGCCCTCACTTTTGACATTGGCAAAGCCCCCAAAGGTTTATTCCACAGCAACAACAAAAAATTGGTTCTGTACAGCAATTTGATGCACGTACCTGATTTGATGTTCATTATGTGCATGGGTCATGGTGGAATCCTAAAGTTCATTCAGTTAAGGAATTGAATGACTGTGTAAGGCATGGTATTAAAAAAAACATGAAAAAATAGTAATTCTTTGATTTTCTATATGAATTATACTTTATTGCTTACTCCAAATATTTCCTTAAATACTAGAGATACTAATTTTTATTGCAATTATTTAGTGAAACTAGGCAATAGCAATAGTAAAGTACAAAGATGTAATTGAAATAGAAGACAGCGAAGTAACTGCACAATATTATCGGAATTAATGCATCGCTTTAATGTCGTTTCGGTTAACAGTTAACTACGAGGGTACCATGTAGGTACCTGTATATATTATAATTGTGTAACATAGAAATCGCGTAAACACAAAATGATAAACGAAATTTAAAACATTAAAAATTGAATAGAAACAAAAATCAGTACATAATAATACAACATTAAAAATGTACTGTATTGACAAAATCGGTGCGGACAGTCATTCTAGACATTCTGCATTTCATTAACATTATAGTTAGTAAGTAATAAAAACAAGTATTTTAAGTGCTTTAAGAGTTTATTATTATCTTGTGTGTAGAAAGCGATTATATAACAAAATTTTATCAGGATTGAAACACATAAGAAAGATGAAAACATTTAAATCTACTTTAACTAATTCAGAACTTTTTGGATTATGAGAACAGCCAGTACTGATAATACCTAAATTTTTAGTTTTTTAAAATATTTCAACATTTTAAAGTGCAGCCCCTTTCTACATTCTTTAATAAAAAGTCACTGAGAAGAAGCAGGTATTACAGGTGATAGTATGTTGGCGAGTTTAATGATATTATCCGATGGTAAGACTTGATCAACTTGTGGACGTTGCAGTGGCGGAACTTAATATCTTGCCCCCCCCCCTCAAAATAAATTCTCTTTCGTCCCAAGAGAAAATATTTCTAAAACCTTGCTTTTATTTATATAAAAAATATTGTTAGAAGACAGGTCGGAAGAAAAATTCTTCGGCAAAAAAGGGGGGAAAGAGAAAGTAAGTTTCCCCGAATATACCTGCATAGTTAAAAACGTTAACATTAGACAAGTATTCTAACAAAATATAATCAATATAAACATAAATTCTTAAAATTTTTTTTTTACATTATAACACAATTAGGATCTTTTTGCAAGTCTGCAAAAAACATAATTAAACCATAAAGTCTCGTTAAACAAAATTTTTACAAATTACATATTCACAAATACTACATTACTGTATGTCTGTACACTATACTAACCAAGTAGCTACTCTATTTGTCCTTGTCCTACTATATCCCCTGTCAGTACAGATTAAGAATCTGAAAATAATGAAAAAGTTCTTATAAATATTCGCCTGAAAACGCTATGTTACCAAGCAAGTCGCAGTTAACGGAAGTGGCAACAGCAATCCCTACTGAAAATCACCTCAGTTGCCTCATAAAACCTCATACAAAATGAACCTGGTTGTTTCAAAAACCGCATAAAACCATATACAACCTGATGAAAACATTATCAGGTTATATGAGGTTTCTATATATATTTTCAGTAGGGATACCTCTTCCAAAGGCTTAACTTCATAAAGCAGCTTTTATAGACGCATGTTTATAGGAACTCTTTTTATCGATCTGATTTGTTGTTGAAAGGTTGTCAGTAGCTTACAATCCAGAAGATGCACCAAGTCCGGGAGGAAACCTTCGAACACATACTCTGCGAGTGCGCCGCTTTTGCGGCCTTCAGATACAAACACCTTGGCTCCCCTTCTTTAGAGCCATGTGAAATACAAAATATATCATTGAACAAGATCTGGACGTTTGCTGAAGCAACCAACTGTTCAAGCTAGATCATTAAACGGAACATAGGGCATTCACCACATGTGTCCACCTTACTCGGTTTTGGGCGTCAATTTTGATATGCCGCCATGTTTTCGTTTTGTTTATCTTGCCGATTTCTCTATGTACGCTCTTTCTCCATGTTCTCTTCGGTCTGTCACGCTTTCTTCTACCAACTGGTGCCTGCCTGGTTATGTCATTCATGCAGCGGATTCGGGTTCGACTCCTGGCCCGTTCGTTCTCCCTCGGAAGGCAACGGGAAACCAGCGAGGTGGATTTTTCCCCAAGAAAACCTCTCTGGAGAAGAAACATGCACTTCCTGTGGTTCGGATCGTTAAACAGTAGATCCCCTATATCTGTCAGTACAAAATATCTTCCTCTGCGCACCGAACACAGACATAGAAGAGAGGTCGCCAACGCTCTTAACAGGGTATGGCACTAGAGAAGAAGATAGGTTCCTGTGATATAAGTTCGGCATATATCACATCATGTCTTGTCGGTGGAATTGTTACTCGTACCCCTTTACCAGATGCTGATGGTTTTGACTTTAGACACATTTTCGACAACAGATTTGCCAAGCTCTTCCCTAATTCATTGTATAATAAACAAATGCTGTAATTTCTATGTAATTTTTAAAACAAAATTCTTTACCTAATGACAATGGCAGTATTGGTTTTTGAAATTTCGACTACTTCTTCACGATACGCCAATTCTGGATATCGAATAACAGTTCCATCTGGTTGATGCACTTCACAATACTCTGCAGTGAATTTTTCTTTACAATATTCACTAAACATACACACTAGAGTATCAAGGACTATTTTGGCCTATAACACATTATAAAGTGTGATACACAAACATTTCAATTAAACAGTAAGTAGATACCTTTGTTAAATCAGTAGCTGTACACCCAATGAAAACGTTTTTGGTATCAAGAGTTATTCGTGAATGGTGACCAACAATAATTGGTGGCATGGAAAGTACCCTTCCTTTACTATCTTCAATACAGGATAGACAGGACTGTCTCTAATAAGAGGCAAATATTGTTTGAGTTGTGTATCTGTCAGCAAAAAATGGAGCAACGTAAAAATTTAAAAAAGGAAAACTAATACGCTAAATTTTACATAATATCTCAGACACCCTTTAATATACAATAATGAAATTTAACATACGGTTTAGTACTAGTAAGTGCTACTATCTAACAGCTTGCAAATAAAATTATTTAAGTCATAGGCGTCCTAAACTAGGGGGGAAAGGGAGGGGCATTATTAAATATATATACTTTTTACCTATTTGAGTCATTAATATGATTTTAAATTAAAAAATGCAGAAAACATACTTTTAACTTTTTTTGTGCGACTTGCCATTTTCCAGAAAAAATCGATTTAAACATTTTCTTTTTCAGAATGTGAAGTTGTTTAATTTCGTATTTATTTATCAATTTTGGATTCAGAAAACTTGGACAACATGGATAGAAAACGTAATTATTGTAGTTCTTAAGCAATAACGGTTGTCCAAATAAAAAATGCTAACAAAAAAATTTTGTTTTTTAAAAATTTATCAGTGGTTTGCAAGAAAAAAGTATTCTTACAATGTTTCCATAAAACTTACCGTTCTTTTGTAAAATGGTCCAAAGTTAATAAATAAGTACGAAATAAAAAAAAAGTTTTATCTCATTCTGATGAAGAAAAATGTGTAAATCGATTTTTTGGAAAATGGCTAGTCGTAAAAAAAACAGAGTACCATTTTTACGCATTTTTTAATATCGAATCATATTACCGATCCAAATTAGTCAATAAATGGAAGATTACCAAAATAATAAATAAAAATTACCCAGCCACCCCAGTTTGGAACGCCTCTGGTTAAAATAATTGTATTTGGTTGCTGTTAGATAGTAGCACTTACTCGTATAGTATACAAATTTCATTATTTTATACAGGGTGGTCCAACACTTATTACGCCCTATGTATATCCCTAACGGATCAAGACGAGGATCAAGACGGAGAAAAAAAGTGTTATTAAAAGTTTTAAGGAAAGATTTGCCTATCTTTCTTCAAGCTTGAAAAATTTTTTTAACCAATGCTGTAAGTGCCATGACGCGAGTCGTTATATAATAATAATAATAATAATAATAATATATGCTTTATTAGCTCAATAGCTACATACTAGCGTTGCACAATTGGTAAAATTGGTATTAGAAAAAAAAACACTTATACTAGACATTATCTAGCTACTTAGCCTAGATATTATTAATAAACTAACCTAACCAACAATCTAACATATATCTAGTAATACTTAATTACTGATCTTCATTAAGAACAGGTTTAATTTTGTTTTTAAAAACTTTGATGTTGCGCGAATCCTGTACATCTTTTGGTAAACTATTAAACAATCTTACTCCTGAATAGAATATAGAGTTCATAGTACCTTTTTTAGATTTAACGCCTAAATATAGATCTGTACATTGGTGGGTGTCGTGAGTATCTATAGCTGAGACCGATACAAGTTTCTCTGTTTAATTAGGTTCCGAACGTTTAGCCAGTCCAATGTTTGAAGCATGTCTTGTATTTTTGTATACCTGTTAGTTTTTAATATTTTCCTCATCGCCTTATTTTGCAGTTTCTGCATCCTATTCAAATCTTCATTGCATAACATGAACAATATTGTTGCACAGTACATGTAATGAGGAAGTATAATACTATTATATATTTTGATAGCTGCAAACCTTGTTATGCTGTTATTAACCCTTTGTAATACTCCAATTTTAAGAGAAATTTGTTTTGCGATGTAGTCTGTATGTTCCCTGAAGTTGAGGCGATTATCAATTTTAATTCCCAGATATTTAACGCTATTAACCTGCTCAATTTCTTCTCCCATTATTTTAATTCTATGTCCTTGATTATTAAATATAATTCCTGCCTGTCTACTTGCAATTATCATAAATTTCGTTTTCAAGACGTTTAATTTAAGTTTATTATAGTTTAACCAATCACTGACAGCATTCAATTCCTCATTCAAATTTTTCCTGCGATATATATCAACGTGTCGTCGGCGAATAATTGCATGCTACACTTATTCACTGTCTGAGTTATATCATTTAAGTACAAAATAAAAAGAAGAGGACCCAATACGCTCCCCTGAGGCACACCTAGTTCCAGTTGTTCAGCATCGGACGTGAACTCGCCCCATTTAGTTTTTTGAAATCTACAACTTAAATAATCTATAAACCAGTTCAGTGCATTATCCTGAATCTTGTAGCCCCGTAGTTTTTCTATCAGTTTCCTTCTATTTATGGTTTCAAAAGCTCTACGTAAATCAAGAAAAACTGCAATAACTATTTCTCCTTTATCTATGCAATTCTTCCAATTTGATACAAGCAGCTGTATTGCAGTTTCACAGTTATGTCTACACCTAAAACCAGATTGCTCCTTAACTATTAATTGTTGGTCCTGAAGGTAATCATTTAATTGATTGTAAACCCCCCCTTCTAAAATATTTTCTACTGCGGGAAGCATATTAATGGGCCTAAATTCCTCACATTTAATTGTGCTTTTTACTTTTTGTATTGGTATAATCGTCGTGATTTTTAAGTGACTTGGTACTATCCCTTCAAGCAAGGACGAATTAACAAGATGAAGCAATGGCTCGCCAATCAATTCAGATGATTGCTTAAGGAATTCCACAGAAATTTCGTCAGGGTTACTTTTGCTTTTAATATCAAAAATTATTTCTTTT
Organism: Ctenicera cuprea; assembly: GCA_958336395.1. Lineage (NCBI taxonomy): Eukaryota > Metazoa > Arthropoda > Insecta > Coleoptera > Elateridae > Ctenicera > Ctenicera cuprea. The sequence continues at coordinate 36,531,604 of OY284489.1, forward strand.
AACTCTTCTATGTTAAGCAATTTAAAATTACTAAAAGAACTGGTATCATTGTTATTGGATGCCCGAATTTTCCATTCAGCATTAGGTACATCAATATTCTTAGCGATAGTGTCACATCAATATAATATCTATTGAATTTACTATCAATGCCCTGTTTACATTCCATTAATTTTCCATTAAAGTCAACTGTGCTAACAGTATCTTTCCCTTTACATGTCATTAGAGTTCTCATATATGTGATCATATATATAAGCCGTATTCCACATTACCTTTAGCTTAGCATTCCCTCCAGTCATTAGGATATGATATGGGGCTGGGTCCACTTCTAGAATTAATGAGGTGTCATTGAACTTCTTACTGAATATTTTGAGCACTACTTTAAAATAAAATTGATCTGCGTTTTCATTTAAATTGTTATGTTTTACGCTCGTCACAACCCTGGTTTTCGATATATTTAATTCCATTGACTTTCACCCTCGGCCTATTCAGTTTAGACACCGTTACTTTGTACCTATCACCTAGCTTTTCTTCAATCTTATGCTTCAACTTATTACAATCCTTTTTGCTATCGCACGATACCGCTACAGCCCCACTTTTCGTGTTTCTGATACTTGATACGCCTATGTCCATTTCACATGGATTGATCCTATGCTGTAGTTCTTGAACTATTTCTGTGCCGCATTCCTCTCCAGTTATTGGCTGGATAATAACTTTGTGCGCTGCATCTTTCATTATCTTATTAGCATAAGTTGCTTTACCTTCTACGATTGGTTTCTTTGCTTCTTCGGAAGTCTCCACCGCACACATTTTTATATCTTCGATCCCCTGTTTATCCGATCCATTATTTTTCTCCAGAACATCAATAACCAATTGTTGCAGCGCTATCTTGCTACGTAGTTCACCAGTTATTACTTTTAAATAGTGCACTTCCACCGCAAGCGATTCTACCTGACCAGCATCAGGTCATATTTTTTAAGTAGTAACCTAACAATTATTTGCGCTTATTCGATGGTGATTTTTCTTCTCTTTTCAGTGGTATAAAACCTGTATACCCCCGCACATAATAAAATATTTTTGGAAATTCATTTGTTAAATCTTAACGATAAAAAAACAATTAAAAGAGCAAAATGCTACTGGTGTCAAGAAACTCTATTAGCACAAGTTTATTACACACGGTGCAAACATATATAATAATGGTTCTGATGACTTAAGTAATTGTTTCGCAAACGAATACTTTATATGAAAAGTTTTTATTACATTTTTATCTACCTTTCTGCCTACTTTAACCGTTTTTTTTAAATAATTAGATAAGCGCTGTGACGTGTTGTTTGTTTGCAAATGGCTAAACATTTAATTTTAATTTACGCGTTTATATTAGTATTTAGTTTGTTCGTGTATTACAGTTAATTTGTGATCTAATAATTTATGGAAAACCTACATAAAAATTAATAATGATCACATTAAACAAACTTATTATAATTATTCAAAACCAGCCAAATTTAACTGAAATGTGTTAATCTGCACTATATCGCATAGTATTTGGGGCTGGCTGTCGCGTCGGCCCGCATCGTACAGTCTTCCTAACTCAAGAGTGACAGGTTGTGGGACATTATTTGGCCGTTGGCGCTTATACCTAAGTGTATATGACCTTGTTCAATAAAACGACGCGTTTAATGCTCTTAAATATTTATTGTAATAAATTCTCAATAAAAACTTTTAATACAACTAATTCTAATGCGTCACCAACAAGAGCTTAACATTGAATGCCCCGCTTGGTTTTAAGAAAACCAAGAAGTAGATGAGGCACAGGTCATCAAAGCACTTGTTCGGGCTAGCGGCTGGCAAGAAATTCGAAGCGGTGTAGGGTAATAAAGTTGGAGAAAGACGGAAATGCTCACCTGTATTATATATCATGACTCTTAGACATTATTTTTCCAGTCGGGCTGCTGCTTAATGGATTCAGTTACTTTGCAGAACGTTCTCCAAGAAGTTGGAAAAAAATATTATGCGACTCCCTTATATGAGACACCTTCGGTGTACTTCTTTAAACAAAACCAAGTAGATATACCATACAAATCAGTAATGTCCCCACATATAAGATTTCAAAATTATAATGCAATTACTATCTAAGTTATCGACGAAAAATTTATTATATTGTTCGATCTGCGTGAGGAAGTGAATCCATGTTTATAAAAACTTTTTGTTAATGGTCTGACGTGTAGGACTTGCCCTCCGAGTTTCTATAGAAATTTCAAACTTATTCGACTTTAGTGGTATACTAAACAATGTTGCTGTATTATACCTGTCGGAACACAACGGTATGCGGCCGCCCGTGGGTGCCATGCACTAAAGTATATTAGTAGTGTTGTTATCTAATAATAACTTTTAGGGCTATAACGTTAATACAATTTTTTTAAATTTTTTAAGTAACACATTTTTAATAGAGGGCGTTACTAGTGTAATTCCCCTTTAGTGTAACACATTTTTAAGTATGGAATATTTCAGGCAAAGTTGAAGGTATCTTTCAAGGGTTCTTACTCGCTTTATTTTAGCTACAATTTATATTGGGGTATATGATATTATATAGAGATTTAAGTATTTATATTTTACTAAAAGATAGGTAGGTAGGTAAACTTAATAACATACTCGTGGGTACTACAAAAATTTACTATACAAAAGCTTTCTAGTTCGCATTACAAAATTACAAATTAGGCCTTTCTCAAGTTATTATCCACTATAGTGATGTCCAACGTGGTGACGGACTCCCCATTTAAAGTTAGCATGTTTATCTGTTTTAACAAACGTATGGACTGGCCCTGTTACTCCGTGATCTCGTTTCATACGCAGCAGATGCTTTCCTGAAAATATAATATTATAAATATAAACCCACATGTAGCTGAGTAACACCGTTGATATTTATATTATCACAGAAGTGCAGAATTTTTAAGGTTCCTCATTTATCGCCGACATCAACGATAACGTGAAACAACTCGAAAAGTCAACTCTGCTGAATTCAAGCAAACTTTGGCAGACAACATAATCAATCTTACTTCTAGGTATGATGGATATATTATAAACGTGATATATTTCTCCACTTGTAAAACTTTCTAAATAAAAATATTTAAAATATTAGTTGCAGTTACCTTTAGATCTTGTTAGTATTATAACAGAGAATACTTAGTTTAGTAATCCATGAAATTACCGTTCTGTAGTTTATAATAATGTAATCTAATTACAATAATTTTGAAAATAAAAATCGTAAGGCTAGTTTAAAAAGAGTTGTTAAGAATTGAAAAACATTTGTTGTGACAATTTCTAGATTTGTAATAATTCTTTGATCTAATATTGTATCCTAAGGAATTAATTTAATTATGATAATTTTATATCGAACTGCTAATTGGTGTTTAATCAAACAGTTGTTTTGAAGCTTGGGATTTCAAAATAGCGTTCGATTTGTCGTTAGAAGTTTTGAAAAAAAACGCTATGGTTCTAAACTTCTCTTTGCTGTTTATAATTTTCTAGTAAGTTTATTATCCGACGAATTTGCGACATGCTTCAACTTTCATCAAAATTGAAAGACTGTTCCGGAGATGTTAATCCAACAGTTTTCATCACTGATATTTTTAATTATTTGCTTTGTTAGACATACTGAAAATAAAATAGCGACAACTTAATACTTAAACCAATGGCATTCCGTTTTCTTGAAAATAACATTTAGTTTGTGATATATAAATTTGATATAAATCAATTTTTTAATTTGACTGGATATGATATTCTAACTGTATTTTTTAAATATAATGGAAATATTTGCTAAACCTGTCTAAAAAAATACTATATTTTGCTGGATTTAGCATTGCACTAGACCAAAAATTTCCACAGGTTGCCAATTAATTATAATATATCTACGTATTATTTCCTTCAAAACGTACCTACTATTAGCTATTACGTACTAGAATATGTTGCTAATTTTACACAGAATGGGAGTTTTTTATAAAAAAAAAATACATACTAAGTGGAACTCACCTCCATTCACTTCAACCATCCCTCCATATGCCTGACAAATTACAGCAAGCAGAACACTTAGCAGAAAAATACCCTGTGAATCAATAATAAAGTAATTTAATTAAATACCTAATTATAACTGTTTTGTATAGTGCAACATATTATTACAAACGTATTTATAATTTTTGTATTTAAAATATTTTTACTTATTACACGATGCACAGAAACTATAACTTATAGGGTTTTAATTACTTACAAAAATAGCACTTGCGTGAATAGTTACATGTTTTAAAACAATTATTTACTAAACAATTTTCTAATAAATATGCAGGTACTACTTACTGTAGGAAAATGCATCTTGAGCTAATCAAATTCGTAATAACACTGTCAAGAAGTTCAGCCAAACGCGAATTTATATCAAGACCAAAAATAAAAAAGATCATACTTTAGAAAAGAAAATACTTTTACTTAAATCCTACTATTCCTAAAGAAGTGGGTTCTTTTATCGTACTATATTTACACTTTTATTTTGGTCTGGCTTGATTAATCACATGTAAACTTATAGCAAAAATATTTATAGCGCTAGAAAGCGTTAAATACGTTATGAAAATTGTTACAACAATTTTGTATTTAGTTTTGCTACAAAAATCGTACTTATAAGATCGCAATGGCTTATTCTAAACTTTGTTTTAAAGTTATTTTTCTTGCTATTAAAGAAATTTACGTTAAAAAAGTGGTAATTTCTTCTTTAACATTTTCTCAAACTTTGCCCGGTTTTCTTTTGCTGCCATTATACTAATTTTGAATATGCTACCTCACAGTATCCGAAATATATAGCTGCACAGGAAACTTATTTGTTTTGACATTTTAAAAAGATGCAAAAACAATTCTTATGATCAGCGAGGTAGATTTGATTGATATAACTTGGCTTGGTTTCTATTTTACGCCTTTGACGGGTTCCCCTATAATTATACTTATGTGAGTCGTATAAAACGTTTTATAGTATGATTTTAAAAACAAATTCATGTAAATACTACAAACGCGATTTATTTCAGTAAATTTGAAAACTTTTGAAGATTAATTTTGAATTATTTGATTACAGTTGACCAAGGAAGCCATAAAACTTCTTTTCGTACATGCTTTAGATTAGCATAATTCGTTTTTTTTTGTTAAACTAATGATTAAGCGTAAGGTTATAAGGGTGAATGCGAACATATAAGCTCAGTGACAAACACTATTAAAGGTAAAACAATCAAAGATATTTTGGCAAAACAGATAGTGTATGATGAAGCAACATATAAATTAGTTTGTTTTCTATCACTTGCCTGACTTAAAAAATATTAAATATTCATTACTTCATACACACTTAACTTCTATTAGTGGAACAAATTTGATGTCATATTAGTGGCTTACGTTTGTTTTTTATACTAAAGAAACTAGCAGCAACAATTTAGTCTGTACTTTCATCTTTTCGCGGTTAAATAGGTTTCGCGAACAGCTTGTTCTTTTTATGTTTTAAAATTTATTTATAACACCGTTGTCCCAACAGTTACAACGTTGATTGACTTATTAAATACGTCAATCAATGGCTATGAGACCAGAATTCAGCCGCACGCAAAGCTGTAGCATATTATGACGCCTGCCGCTAAGACTCCGATGCCTATGAGAATACAAGTACTCCCATACCGGAGAAATGGTACAATACTGATGAGAAAAACTGAAAACAGTCGAGTATATATTATTAATTCATGCGCCATACAAATATCTATTAGCAATGAAGTAATATAATGTTAATGTCTATTATCAAAAGGTTAGAGGTTTAATTACCAAATACAATATTTTTAAACTTAATCTACTCTCGACGCTTTCAGAATATGATATTATTATTTATAAATTGGAGCTTTACTTCGTTGAAGTTCATTTTAATTTATAGTACATAAAACAATTCTTAACTTCAACAGTTTTTTTATTTTAGCCTTATACGTATTATCAAAGTAAGATTAAAAGTAAACAGTTGGTGTTGCTATAGGAATAATAAATCTTCATAACTTGATTTTGGTTTTGTATATCTGCATCCAGCTGGCTTGATTTCTCATTCCAAAACGTCCAATAACGGTGAATTCAAGAAATCAATTTGTATTTGTTTATTCATGAAAGGTACAGATTTTAAATGTTTGTAAATTCCAAATGCTTCTAGTAATGCCCGCGTTGTAATTCGGTTTATATAAGACAAACAATTAGAAATTTTGATATTTGGTACAAGGAATACGTACGTTGTTACAAATATAAACACCCCCACAAATCCAATTACGCTAAACACTTATTAGAACACAACCATTCAATGACATCTAATAAAACTATAAAATGTTTACACTTTTGTAATGATAAACATAAGTTGAATATACTAGAAGCATTTGAAATTCACAAACATTTAAAATCTGTACCTTTAATGAATGAACAAATTTATCTCTTAAATTCACCGTTATTGGACGTTTTGGAATGAGAAATCAAGTCATCTGGACGCAGATATAGAAAACCAAGATCAAATTATGAAGATTTATTGATCCTATAGCAACACCGACTGTTTTCTTTTAATCTTGCCTGTGATATAATGACATGTAAATACGTTGAAATACGTATAAGGCTAAAATTTAAAAAACTGTTAAAGTAAAGAATTGTTATATTTACAACAGACGACGATGTTAAAGCTACTGTCGATGCCTATTCTGAAGAACTTGACAGTTCTAAATTTTATCAAGGCATAGAGGCTTTGGATCATTGCTAGTCCAAATGTATTGAGGTGAATTTCAAACCGCAAACTTCTGTTTTTCATTTTCATTCCACAGACTTTTCAGCCCATTCTTGTAGTACTAATAAAATAATAGATTATACTAGAAAATATTTATTATAAAAAAGTTAAATACAAGTAGACTATAATTTTAAACGTGTCGTATTGACATGAAAACATTATCGTATTCAACAGCAATAAAATATATTTTTTTAAATTATATTTTCAGAAAAATCTGGATGCTTGCTTTTTTCACACTTTCTCCTGACTTCCTTATTCACACTGTCGTGGACACTAAAACCTCCATCTCAGTCGCCGTCGGTATAATTTTTTGACGGCACTGAAATTTCAAATAATAATATGGTTATAACAACTTTATTTATGGAGTTATCAAAAATATGTAAAGTGTGAAAAATATTTTTTTTAATAGAGCTAATTGATAAGCGTAGTTAAAATTACGTAACTGCTAGAAAACACGTTGTTGATATTAAAACGTATCGTTTTTTTTAATTGTTAAAATAGCTGAAAATTCTCGCTGATCCTAATAAAGTATTTCAAGTAGTCTATCGAACTAATAAAAGTTTATAACGATCGGCGTTTGCGTTTATAAATGAATAAATAATCAATTTGAAAATTTTCAAAAATTCCTGGAGGGCGTCAAAGTAAAACTTGTGAAATTAGTAGAAAATAAATTTGTAGTTCATGACAACCTCTAGCGGCCCAGAAAGTTTAAAAAAATGTTGTGTGCAGTTTTAGAGGAATAATGTTTTGAAAATGTTCAAAATTTTGAGCTGCTAGTATATTTATAATTTTCATATTTCAAAAATATTTTTACATTACTTTATTATACTTATTAAGGGCTAGCAAGTAATATAACAATTTGTATTAATTGAATATTTTGTTTTTGAGTAATCGGGCATTAAAGTTAAAATTTTCAAAAATTCGTAGCGGCTTTCATTTTGAAGATACAGCATTTGGTAAAAAAACATTTGATTTGTTTAGATGCACTACAACGTTATGTATTGAAAATTTCAAAATAGTGTTTAGAAAATAATCTATATCAAAAAAAAAGGTCTAATTTCCGTTTCCGATTCCGGTTCCAATTAACAACCTTACAGTGAACTACCTGCAACTAAAAAAACTTACACACACCAAATCTTATAAAAATCGGTCAAGGAATTCCAGAGATTCGTTGTTCATGCTGTTGTATAGTTATAATGTGCAGTGTTCTATAAAGTATTCATCAATTCTGATAATATTCTACATAAGCGACAAGCATGGGATTCTCCTGTTAATGAAGCAACTAAGTGGTGCAAGATCAGGCTGACTTGGGATTAGCGGAATTATTTCACGAGGTAGAAACAGAAAGAAGAATGGCGGCGGCGGTCGGCCATATCAAGGATATTGATCTAAGAAAACCCCATATGTGGGATATTTGGATAGAAAGATTGGAAATGTATTTACAAGCAAACGATGTGATCGACGACGGCAAGAAGCGTGCCGTGCTTCTTAGTCTAAAAGGCCATGCAACGTATGAAGTTGTGCGATCGTTGGTGTCGCCAAAGTGGCCCGATGGAAAATCCTACAAGGAGTTAACTGCTGTTCTAAAGAAACATTTTTCGCCGGCACCGTCAGAAGTGTTACAAGGGTTTAAATTCCATAAACGGGAACAACAGCCAGGTGAGGAAACTGCAGCTTATACCGCCGAACTGCGGAAGATGAAGCTTTGGCTGCAGAAACAGCCGCCATTAGTGCTTCTATTATCCATGAGAGGGCGCCTGCGTCAACAAATAGAAATTTAAATCGTATTGGTACAGGAAAACCAACTTACCGGCCGCGTCACACAGCTGGTACCGTTAACGAAAACTGTCAGAATTCTTATAATTCTAACCTGGAAAAACAAACTTGCAAAAAAGTGGAGGTTTACATAGTGCGGATTCGTGTAAACTAAAGAGTGCTGTGTGCAATTATTGTCAGAAAACGGGACACATAGTGCGCGTATATTGTTTTAAAAATAAACAAAACAATAGATCTAGTGTTATGCAAGTCATGACAAACTCTGTGCCAACAGAAGATACTAACAATGAACTCACATCTACTTACCATCTCCATGCTCTAAGTAAAACCGATAACAAGTCGAAATATATTCCTAAGGTTAAACTAGATGGTAAAAATTGTTGTTTTGAGATAGACAGTGGGGCGTCGACCGCTCTTATACCAGTGACCACTTTCCGTACAGTGTGGCCAAGCAAAGCAACCGAGTTAACCGAGTACATTAGGGTTTTACGTGACTATCAACAACAACTTGTGAACGTAGCCGGTTTGTGCGTGATACCAGTGCAATATGGAGTGCTTTACTAACTTACTAAGCAGGAACTGGTTCCAACCGTTGGGTATATCAATTCAGGGCGTACATCAATAAATAGTGATTCCATAGATTCGGTGATCAACAAATTTAGTGATCTTTTTGCCGAAGAACTAGGTTCTTACAATGGACCTCCTGTGTCTCTGGATCTCGATCTCAGTGCTAAACCAATTATTATGAAAGCTCGTCGAATACCATTTGCACTCGTCCCTAAAGTTAATGCAAAACTAGAACGTCTTAAAGCGCAGGGAATTCTCTAGCCTGTGGCTGTTGTAAAATGGGTTACGCCAATTGTTACCGTATTAAAACAAAATAATGGGGGGATTATAACTATACTATAAATGAAGCTCTTAAGATCGATCCATATCCAGTCCTATCTGTAGCTCACATGTTAGTTGCATTAGCTGGGGGAACAAGGTTGATATTGCACAGGCATATCAACAACTAAGGGTTGATGAGGCATCAGCTGATGTACAAACTATAATTATTCATCGAGGTGCATTTCGTGTGAAACGCTTGCAATTCAGTGGCACCAAGGGTATTCCAGAGGTATATTAACAACCGTTTAACAGGTATTCCAGGTGTTCTACCGTATTTCGACTTTGTGCTGTTAGTGGGCTCATCAGAAACTGAGTTAATCATTAATTTACGAGAAGTTTTACGCAGATTCCGTAAAGATGGATTACGTCTACGAAAAGAAAAATGTGTGTTTGAGGTGACGTCTTTAGATTTTTTGGGCTACCGACTTGATTATTGCGGAATGCGTCCTACACAACAGAAGGTGCAAGCGATTTCAGATGCACCTATTCCAAAGAACAAAACAGAATTACAGTCGTTTTTAGGACTTGTAAACTTTTATCATATGTCATTAAAAAACAAGGCTGTCGTAGCAGAACCCCTTCACAAGCTGCTAAAGAAAGATTCCATTTGGCATTGGTCAGCCCAAAATGATGCTGCATTTACAGAATTGAAACAACTTTTGTCATCTGATTCCATGCTAGTGCACTATGATGAAAGAAAAGATTTAATTCAAACCTGTGATGCATCACCTATAGTGTTAGAATAGTTCTAAGCCACCCAAACGCAGATGAGACAAAGTCTCCCATTGCCTATTATTCAAGAACACTTGCCCCCGCTGAGAGGAATTATGCACACATTCCTCGAGAGGTTTTTCCTATCGTTGCCGGTGTGAAGAAGTTCCATAATTATGTATATGAAAGATCATTCGAAATTTGAACCGTTCATCGCCTATTACCTGCTATACTGGGAAATAACGAGCAAACCCCACTTATACTATCACCACGAATGTTAAGATATACCATACTTTTTAGTGCATACAATTATATCTTAACGTACCAGCCAGGAAAACGTATCGCCAACGCTGATGCCCTTGTTGAGGACTCGTACTTGAAATGGTTGGAAGTCCGGCAGGTGCCAACAACATTTGCAGCTGCAGCAATTGCTATCCTCCGTGAACTGTTTGCCACGCACAGGTTACCTGATGTTGTAGTTAATGACAATGGTTCAGCATTTACGTCTGAAGAAGTTGCCAGTTTTATGAAGCATAATCAAATCCGTCATACAACTATAGCTCTATACCATGCTTCCACAAATGGCCAAGCTGAGAGATATGTTCAATTAACAAAGGAAGGGTTATCTAAGCTTACAGAAGGGAACTGAAAAACAAAATTGGCTAGATTTTTGTTGCGCCAATATGTAACTTTTTGTACGGCTGTTCGAAGTCGTACTGAATTGCTTATGAGTCGTCGTTTAAAGACTATCCTGGATCGCCTACACCTTGACTTTGAGAAAGAAGGTAAGCAACACTTATAGGTAGAAAATAAGCGGGTCCGAGTGTTTACAGCTGGCGAACCGGTTTATGCTCGCAACTATGGTTCTGCTCTAAAATGGGTACCAGCAAAGATTCTAGAGACTACAGGTTCAGTTTCTTATAGGGCGGTTACAACTGAGGGAGAAATGTTAAGAAGACACGTAGACGAAGCAAATAACGATTCTACAACAGAACATCACCCAGGTGAACGTGAAGATGTTTTGAGTGATTGTGTAATTGACTAGGGGTGATGGGTGTTGTGTATTGTATATATTACTATGATATTTGGAGTTGTTTGATTTGACTGGAGTATGGTAATTCCCGGAAGGCAGCTTTTGGGATGCTTGTTACAATTTAATTTACGATTGGAGGTTTGTGAAGACTGTAAGGTTTTGACATTCAAAGTTATAAACTCAGGGTTGCGTATTATTGCTGTAATATTCTTGTTTTAAAATTCAAATAATGTGGTTATCTTTATATCATTTATATTTTTCATATTTGTGAAGTTTTGTTTACTCTGAAAGAAAGAAGAACACAATCAGATTGATACGATCACTGTTTATGTTAATTTTAATTATAATTTAGTTCAGAAATGTTTAAAAGGTTTAATATATAAGAAGTTTTAAACTTACTTGTTTTGTGAATCGTTAAATGTCATTTGTGGGGGGATGTAAATGTCAATTTGACAAATGTAAAAAAATAACACTCATTGTTTCATGAGATTTATTTGTTTTCAAAAAATGGGAGATCAGGGAAGAAGACAAAAGCAAGTGAAAATTTATTAGTTAGTCACGGCTCGTTCTGAAAACAAAGATACAGGATTTTTCATTCTATGAAAGAAAAAGAGAAAGAAAACGAAATAAATAGTGGTTTTGAATCGAATAGAAGCTATAACAAAACGGGTACAAGTGTTTCTCAACTAATTTTGGAAATATTCAAAAGAAGAATAATATAAAAGCGGTCCAGTACGAGTTTTTACAGTTATCATGGTAGAAAATGCCAATTATTAGTCAATATAAAAGCAGTCCAGTACATATTGGTACTACAGCGGAGAAAGATTCTTACTAAAGGCGAGCGGTGTGTTTTTTTTGTGGAAACAGCAAACCAGAGAAGAGGGAGTTTATCATTCAACGATTGTCGAGTTAAGGATATCATTATAAAAAAGAAACAAAGATAAGTGTTCATTTTAAGAATAGTAGAATAAAAAGAAATTTCTTGATTTTCACAAATTTAACCTCAAATTGACTTCTAAATAAAAAGCTGTTGTAGCGTTAATATTGGTTTGTGTAATTTTTTTTCTTGAGTCTTATTTATTAAACCATTTTTTCCCAAGCTTAATAACGACCCTGAGAAATTTTATAAAAGAGTCTCATATAAAATATAATTAGTGATTGCGTAAATTGTAGGCATTTAAAGGATTGTTTTTCTGGTAAGTGCATAGCCTCATATCATAGCAATATAGAGAGCGTATGTGTATATGTAGGTAGTCAAGGCTTATTAGGCCAGTCTGTTCATGTTCGTTGTTTATGCTGTTGGATAGTTATAATGTGCAGTGTTCAATAAATTATTCATCACTTCCGATAATATTCTACAAATTTATAATTTTTTTTGTATGTGAAATCTCCTGCTTTTAGAGTTAGTTCTATTTTAACATTGCTTGAAGTTAGGCTGCCGAATTGAACTTCAACATTTCTGTATTTTTTAAAATAAATAGTTTTTAAAAATACGTTTGGTCGTTAAATAAACATAAAAGGCGCAGTCGTTGTGGAATCTGACAAAAGGGGTTTTATAAGATTTTCAAAAATTGAACGCCTAATTCCACACCCGTAACCCAGTAAGCCGATTGAGAGGGACAAGCATCGCCCCAGAACCGAGCATCGCTGGCTGCAAGAAAGCAGTTTATAGCGAACAACTGATCATAAAGATCAATCCTGATCATTAGGATCAACATGAAATTGTAAAAGAAGTTTTTTACCTACACTATTCAAGTGAAAGTGATTAATAAATTGATTTAAAAGGTATTACTATAGATCTGATATAACAATAGATTAAGTTCAAGTAAAACGTGGTAAGCGGGATAATTCAGTATATGCACTAGGTATACTTAATTTCTGAATCGATTATCGATAGATGCACATCAAACCAACAAAACAACAGTACCATTATACTATAACCAATCGAAATTAAAACAAGAAAAACTGAAATGTAATCAGTGCAATTTTTCGAAAATCCCACTCTCAAAAAAATTTTGGAATCACTCACATTGCCACCCAGAATAGAAAAATTCGTTACATTACCTGCAGTCGAAAAAGATGGTTACAAATTGGCTCCAGCTTAAAGTTGAAAAACGTGATAAGAAAAAACAGCCTTCTCTACAAAAAAAGGTCATTTTTAATTTAAAAGAATGCTATTTAGTTTAAGGAATGTCCCCGCGACCTTCCAAAAAGCCATCAACACCGCTTAACAAGACTTACTCCTAATCAATGCTTAGTATATCTTGATCATGTTATTGTATACTCAAGTTTACTACAGGAACACATTAATCGTTTAAAAAACATATTCCAGAAATTTAAAGACACCAACATAAAGATTCAGCTAAATAAATCCGAATTCCTCCAAAAAATATTTGGAACACGTAATAACGCATGATGAAGTCAAACCAGACCGCTCCAAAATTGAAGCCATCAAAAATTTTCCTTTACCCACTAGCAGAACCGAAGTCAAATCCTTGTAAGACGGTTTGGATATTGTGGAAAATTCGTAAAAGACTTGGCAAAAATTACTAAATTTCTCACCCATTGTCTAAAAAAAGAATACAAAATTGTTCATAGTCAAAATTTCATAGACTCTTTCGAATATTGTAGAAACCTTTTGACTAACGAACCCATTTTACAGTACCCAGATTTTAGTAAAACATTCGAATTGACTACAAACGCATCAAAATTTGCACTTGGTGCAGTTCTTTCGCAAGACGGAAAACCTATCAGCTACGCTTTACGTACGCTAAACGACACATAACAAAAATACAGCACAATAGAACGTGATATATTAGCTATCGTGTGGCCCACGAAACAATTTAGGCCATATTTGTTTGGAACCAAATTCACTCTTTTAACAGAATATAGACTTTTAGTATGGCTCCGAAACCTTAAAAACCAAATTCAAAACTCATAAGGTGGGCTTTGAAATTAAAGAATTCAATTTCGATATTCAATATTTACCTGGAAAAACCAATAAGGTAGCAGACTCACTTTTTCGTGTTCAAATCCATCCGCTAACTATTAATGACAATATCTTTAACGAAATTGATGAAGTTATACGTGATGTAGACAGAATAAATGCCTTGAACCCACATCCCCCAACTTCAGTGTAATACCTAATCGGCCAGAAACGCCGAACATTGATGATTTGTTTGACACAGCCATCTTCGAAACTTCTACTCTCAATGTTATCCACTATTCAGTTTTTCTAAACTCTAACAACGAAAATAGCAAATCAATGAATTGCTAATAGAACACTGCGAACCAAAAACTTATTATTATTGTTACTTTCTCAAAGATTCACTATACACTATTCACACAGGTTACATATATAATTAATCCAGAAGAACGACAAAATCTGATAATGAATTATCATCTCGGTAAAACAAACTACTGAGGAATATCCGAAATTGTTGAACATTTGCAACGTAAATATTTCTGGAAATGTATGACCAACTATATTAAGAATTTTATTAATAACTGCCAAACCTGTAAAATTTAAAAGTACAATCGAAACCCGGTAAAACAACCTTTACAGTTAACCACAACTTTCAATCGCACATTCCATACTATTCAGATGGACATATTTTTAAATCAATGATTAAAAATATTTAACTCTAATAGACGCCTTCTCTAAATTTGCTCAAGCCTATCAATTACGTTCTAGTAACATAATAATTGATATAACTGATCGATTGTTTTATTTTATTACAACTTATACCACCCCTAATGTATTGGTAGTAGACAACGAATTTAACAAACAACCCCTCAATAATTTCTTGCAATTACATAAACTCTTGTCACAACGCCGTATCACCATCAGTCAAATTCTCCCGTAGAACACCTACACACGACCCTTTTGGAACACTATAGACTTTTAGGTGAAACGCCGAAAACAGAAAAATACCCTACTGTGTAATGTCATAAAACCGTTCAATTTACTTAAATTTAAAACTCACGTCTTTCGAAATATTATTTGGACATGCTGACAATCAAAATCCTGTAGACCTAGATTATTAAAAATTATTTTCCAAAACTATGTAACAAACCATTAAGAGAAAATGAAACATCTGTACGACGCCCTCCATAACAAACAAAACCTTACGAAAGAAAACCGAAATGAAAAACTTAACCAACCTCGAAAAGCCAGAGTGTTCAAAATAGGAGACCATGTTTATGTCACATTTGACGCAAGAAATAAAAAAGAGCCTAGAAAAAATTCACGAACATGACACGTACGACGTTAGAAATACCCCTACAAACACTATTTTGAAAGGGCATGCCAATGACCTCATGTCTTTTACAGGACACTGCCGACCATCCTCTTCCTCCTTACCTAGCCGAATTTCGAGTGGGACGTAACAATAGAAACTTTAAACAAAAATCCTGGACTATACCCTCTACAAAAAGGCGAAGCCCTTTTAAATTAAACAAATTTGAATGGACCTTAATTAAAATTCTTGATTATACCCCTATATTGAACAATTACCATACTTTCAAAAATAATCTTGTAAAATCAATCTCCCTTTTAGAAAAACAGTACTATTCTATGTCACATAGAAGTTTTGTAGAATTAAAAGACATTTGGCTTAGTCATAATTACTAATTACTAATCCTTAAACAATACGTTAACAAAGCCGATCAGCTGCTGCATCAATTGTTCCCTGAAATGCAAACTACTAGACAAAAACGAGGTTTAGTGGACGGATTGGGTACTGTAATTAAATTCGTCACAGGTAACCTGAACGCAGAAGACGGACGACGCTACGAAGGCATGATATCTAAATTAATCCCTGATTCTCAAAAGCAAAAAAATGTCTTGTTAGAACAAGTACACACAAATATTAAATGACAACATAAACAAATTTTTGATCATTTTAGTATTCCAAATTCAAAACTACGTGAAACAACTATTATCTTTCTATGATAATCAAACATGTCAGTCATGTTTTCAACTTAACTTTAAACAATATATTACAAATTGACACGGCTACATGGCTAATTAAACCATTTTAGACATCCAGTGTAACCAGGCTACTAATATCAAAGAAATTATAGGATCAAACATAATACATCTGAGTCCAGACTGTCCAATTTTGATAAATCACGATGAATTACTGTTTATTATGAAATCTTCTTTTATCAAAGAAGTTACTTCAAAAATTGACGTGTCACCTATCGATACCTAAGAATTGGTTTGAAACTAATAAAAGCTTAGTGATCTAAAAGAAATGTTACTGAATGATAACTTGCCAGTCAGGTTTAAATACTTGTTCTTCGTTATTGCTAGCTTATTAATTATTATTTTTATATGTACTATAAACTCCGCCGTTGCCTGGTCCCAAGCCCAGGATGAGAAAGGAGGAGGGTTGTGCGCAGGGCTAGCAACTCTGTCACATAAAAAAGAAAACTGTTAAAGAAACTTCTACAAGCCTCAGAAACCGGACGGAAAAAACGACGACAATTTCGTCTGTGCACATGGACACGAGAATAGCAAAAGTACATAGGTTCTTGGAATGTAAGAACCATGAACGAAAGGAGCGAAACAAATTAAGTAGGAAAAAGAAATGAATAGAAATAACATATCAATATTGAGTATAAGCGAAACAAGATGGAGGGGGTGTGGAAAAATAAAATTGAAAAATGGGAAAACGGTAATATAGTCTGTACCGCTCTTCGCTTAAAATAAATAATAGAGCGACATACGACCCGAATAACCAGCTCAAAGTATCGGCGAATATGGTCGTAGGTAAGAGTGAATTGTTTTGTGGACCATTAATTAAATAGGACGCCAGTTGTTGTGAAGCAACAACAATTAAAAAAAATAAATTAAAATTAAATAAAACAAACAACCAAGATACAATGTAACCCAGTATGTATGTTTTTATACTACAAGAAAAAAAAATTAACAATCGGTCTAATTCCCTAAAAGGGCCCAACAGGGCGCATATACCGTATTTAAAGTACCAATCGATGAAACTCTCGCAGCACCCTTTTGGTAAGTTGGCCGAAAGCTTTCAGTAAACTCCCCTTTTTATTTACAAAATAAAATATAGTAATTGGGAAATGAATAATTAAAACATTTGATCTTAGTAAAAATAAATATATTGCAATGATATGCGTGGTCTTGTGACTACTAGAAAACAATTCCCTAAACTGTTTGCAATTCACGCAATTAAATTAAATTTTTCTATGAGACTCTTCTAACTTTCTCAGGGTCGTTGTTTAGCTTGTAAAATAAGCTATTTAAATTAATTTCTAATAGAAATAAACACACACAACGATATCAACTTTACAAAATAAGGTTTTATTTAATAAATGAATTTCTAAATGTGTTTTCCGAAAAATCAAATGAGTTTTACTAATTACTATCGTCTTTTTTTAAAATAGAACACTTATTAGGATATTCTTCGCTCGAGCGAAACGCTGAGTGTCCAACTTCTATTTCGCTCTGCTGGTTTCTCAAGTAACCACAAATACTCGCCTTTAATCTGAATCTTCTTCTGCTCTCTTTATATTATTTCCAACTTATTCTTACCACCATCACAAACGAAGAAACTTTCTCGATCACCTTTTACTTGTAATACTTCTGATTTTTTTTTAATTCGTTGTTACTTTGTTGTATTTTCTTCTTATATACTCGTAATTACTTTTATATAGCTTTTAGACTAGTTTTTCCTCTTTTTTCTTCCAGAGGATCTCAATTCTCTGTATTTATTTACAAAGACCAGCCGTAACTATCCAAACAAAATCTCTCTTCTTTTGTCCTCCTTCTTTGATTCCCATTTTTTTAACAAATACATAAATCTCATGCCCATGAGTATCCTTTTTATATGTTTGTCATTTTGACACTGACATTTATGGCTGACATTTATCGACGCACAATCAAGTAAGTTTAAAACTTCTTATAAATTAAACCTTTTGAACAATTCTGAACTAAATTATAATTACAATTAACATAAATAAAATTCGTATCAATCTGTTGTGTTTTTCTTTTCTTTCAGTAAAAACAAACCATATGAAAAATAACAGTTATTAGAATTTATAACAAGAATTATGGCAAAAATACGCAACCCTGAATTTAAAAGTTAGAGTATCAAAACCTTACAGTGTTCATAAAACTCCAATCACAAATAGAATTGCAGCAAGCATTTTTTAACAAAAGTTCCATTTAATGCTGATAAGCCGGATAACAGGCGAACGTGTTGTTTCGAAGAAAAACTTAGTAATCTGGACCCACCAATACCTCGCTTCGTATCGGGGACGTATGACCCTCCAAAACAGATGCTGTACTATAATTTACCAGAATAGTTAAAAACCATTTCGTCGGTAATTACTGAATCGTTGGATCCAGTAATCGAATTATCTGTTGTTGTTGAACCTTATGGACTTCACAACACAATAACTTTAAATATTTAAATAACCAATTAACGAAACTTTATAATTGGTAAATAAGTTTTCATTAGTATATAAATGAAATACTATAAGATTCTTCATCCACAATTCGTGCAACTTTATTGTTTGGTAGAAAGATAGCAAGTGCCGTCAAATGTGGAAAACGAAGATATCCAAAACCTTGGGCCCGTGATATCGCAAAAATAGTTTACCTACATTAAATCGCCAATAAAACGTATTTTTAAAATTCAATAATTTTATTCTTGTTATAGTAAAAAGAAATAACTACGAAGACTATTTAATTAGAGTAGCTAACCAATCCTAATAACTAGAAAATAAAATAAATCCACAACTTAGGTAGAGAGATTTTAGATTGCTACAAGTCTGGAAAGACCGGCGAAAAGGACAAACATGAAAGCGAAGTAGCGTTCATGATAACAAGAGAAGCGACACAATTTTAATAGAATGGGAAGGAATGTTAGATCGGATTATAATGGCCAGATTCAAGACTAGATTGTATAACACTAAGATAATTAACGAAATAGAAGACCAAAAACAAATTCTACGAACAACTTCAAGCAACTTATGACATAACAAAAAAATATATAAAAGAGATATCGTTATGATAATAGGGGATATGAATGCAAACTATGAATGGGACTAGAAATTATGAGAATCAGTGAAATGCGATGGCCAAACTCAGGCGAATGCCACATAAATAAACACAAAGTGTACCATTCTGGAAGCACTACTGATGTCCACCAACATGGAGTAGGAATCATAATCAACGAAAAAATCTCCAAATCAGTTACTAATTTTACACCAATCTCAGAACGACTACTATTAGTACAAATAAACACTAGTCCAATCAAGCTGAATATTGTACAAACGTACCGACGTCAGATAGCAGCGACGAAGAGGTGGAAGAATTTTATGACTCGTTAACAAACATATTGAAGTCACTAATAACAACGAAATCATAATAGTAATGGGTGACTTTAATGCCAAGATAGGTCAAGGCAAACAAGGACAATTAATAGGACCCTTCGGCCTAGGCACCATGAACGAACGAGGCGACAGACTTAGCATATTTACAGAAGAACACCAACTAGTCGTACTAAACACTATGTTCAAAATGCATCCAAGAAGACTTTATACTTGGAGAGCTCCAGCAGATGGTTCAACTAAAGTAATCCAAAACCAGATAGACTTTATACTCGTAAACAAACGTTTTAGAAATAGCTGTTTATCTGTGAAAGCATATCCGGGAGCGGACATAAACTCCGACCACAATCCATTAATAGGAAACTTTAGATTAAAATTAAAGAAAATAATTAAAAAAAACAACGTTGTGAATTGGGACCTGAATAAACTTAAAAATGAAAATACCAAAGAACACGCCGCCAAACGTTTGAACCAAGAACTTAAACAAATAGATATAGAAAATGACATCGAAAAGGAAATAAATGCATTTAAGAACGCAATAACAGTAACAAAAAAACATTATCTCAAAAAAGACACACAAAAAAGGAAACCTTGGATGACAGATCAGATATTAATGCTAATGGAACAAAGAAGAGTAGCAAAAACCACAAACCAAAAGAAATATAAAAACATTCATTACAATATAAGACGGAAAATAAGACATGCAAAAGAAGAGTGGCTTAATGACAGATGTAAGGAAATAGAAGACCTGGAAAAACTTCATGATGACTTCAATCTACATAAAAAAAGTGAAAGATGCAGCAGGTCTATATAAACCAAGACCACCCGGCAATCTGGTTGATGAACACGGCATATGGATAACAGATAAACAGAAAACAATCGAAGTGTGGCAGGACTATAAAAAGAGCTATTTAAAGATGACCGAACCAGCATAGATACACCTGAAGGCACTACTGGTTCATCAATCACAACAGATGAAGTAAAGAAAGCACTGTCATGCATGAAAGACGGAAAAGCGCCTGGCCCCGATGACGTACAAGCAGAGCTGATAAAACTCCTAGACGACGAAAACGTCAAAAGACTGACTGAGTTATTTAATAAAATTTTTGATTCAGGCAATATCCCCACTGATTGGCTTAATTCTACGTTCATCAGCATCCCTAAGAAAGCAAATTCCAAAAAATGCAATGACTACCGAATAATAAGCTTGATGAGCCATATATTGAAAGCATTTTTGAAAATATTACACCAACGCCTGTATGCACGTTGTGAGCAGCATATGGGTCCTACACAGTTTGGTTTCAGAAGAGCAACAGGTACACGAGAAGCATTATTTTGTACACAGGCCCTCATCCAACGGTGTAGGGATGTGAATTGCGATGTCTACATATGCTTCATAGATTATACTAAAGCATTCGATAGAGTACAACACCATAAACTTATCGAAATACTGAAATCAATCGGAATAGACGTAAAAGAACTACGCATTATAAAAAATCTCTACTGGAATCAAACTGCTCAAGTCAAATGTAAAGGAGAGTTATCCAAGGCTATTGAAATCCAGCGCGGTGTGCGACAGGGCTGCATATTATCACCACTTTTATTCAACATCTATTCGGAAGAAATATTCAATAGGGCCCTATTTAATACATGAAAAGGAATAAATGTGAACGGTGTGAGGATTAATAACATAACATTTGCCGATGACACCATGCTACTGGCAGAGAATCTAGAAGATCTACAAGAACTAGTAAACAAAGTATCACAAAGCAGCCAGGAATTTGGTATCGACATCAATATATCAAAAACGAAGTACATGGTAGTAACTAAAAACGCTATACTACAGGAGCAACTATTTATTAATCAGAAAAGAGTGGAAAGAGTCGACACACTCAATTACTTGGGCACCACAATTAACGATCAGTGGGACCACACAATGGAAATAAGATGTCGCATTGAAAAGGCAAGAGCGGCGTTCATTAGAATGTCGAAATTATTAAAATGCAGGGAATTAAGTTTGGAAACTAGAATTAGATTACTCCGCTGCTACATCCTTCCAGTTCTCCTGTATGGCGTGGAATCCTGGACGGTGACAGAGGCCTCAAACAAAAAACTGACAGCCTTCGAGATGTGATTGTATAGACGCATTTTGCGAATATCATGGACCCAACATGTCACCAACGAATGGGTACTAGAACAACTAGGTACATCTTTGGAAGTTATGAAAATAGTTAAACAAAGAAAACTCGAATACCTAGGACACGTGATGAGGAATGAACAGAGATATGGACTACTACAGTTAGTTCTACAAGGGAAAGTGGAAGGGAAGAGGAGCCCGGGAAGGAGACGCATATCCTGGCTCAAAAACTTAAGAACATGGTTCTCGACAACAACAACAGGACTCTTCTGAGCAGTTACAAATAAAGTCATGATAGCTAGAATGATCGCCAACATCCGGTAACGGATGGCACGTGAAGAAGAAGATGAATGCAAAAATAGGACAAAAAAATGAAGGCAGAGAAATGGCAATGGGGAGAGAGGAAATGGGAATAATAAACGAAAATGGAGAAAAGCTGATAGATTTCTGCATGCATAACAGCTTAATAATAGGAGGCAGTTTGTTTTCGCAGAAGAACATACCAAAAATAACTTAGAAATCCCCTGACAAGAAAACACAAAACCAGATTCACCACATCGTAATAGAAAGAAAATGGCGACACTATATAGTAGACGTCAGAGCAATGAGAGGGGCAGACGTGGGATTGGATCACAACTTAGTGAAAGCCAAAATATAGATAAATCTAGCGAGAACAAGAAAAACAAACAACAAACCAAAGAGAAAAATACAACATACAGTGACTTAGGAACGATATAACGTTATAGAAGGATATAAAAAACGAATTCAAGAGAAATGCGCTAATATGGGAAATCCGATGAACTGCAATATAGAAGAAATGTGGAATAAAGTGAAAACACTATACAAAGAAACAGCAAAAGAAACAATAGAAATTCGAAAAAAACAAATAAAGAGTGAATGACCAGAAAAACATGGGAAAAGATAGAAGAATGAAAACAAATAAAACAAAACATGTTAGGAACCAAAAATCAGGATGATAAGCGAGAACTCGAAGAAGCGTACCGAGAGAAGAATAAAGAAGTTAAAAGGAATGCGAGGAAAGACAAAAGGGAATACCTAAAAGAAATGATGGAAAAGGCGGAAGAAGCAGCCAGAAATAATGACAGCAAAACATTATACAAAATTACAAAAAGTCTTAGTGGTAAAGGAAACAAAGTTAGGTATAAATAACGCACATGTGCGTGACAAAAGCGGAAAGATATTGAAAAATGGAAAAGAAGTTATAGAAAGATGGATAGAACACTTTACTGAACTATATAGACAACAAGAAATAGATGAAGAGATCGAAGAAGTGCAATAAAACAACTAAAAAACGGAAAGGCAGCGGGCACAGACAATATCACTGCAGAACTTCTGAAAGCTGACATAGAAACGTCAACTGAGATCTTACACATGCTAATAAATAAAATACGGAATGAGGAACAGATGCCGAAGGAATGGAGACAGGGCATGATAGTGAAAATACCAAAGAAAGGAGACCAAACTAAATGCATAAACTGGAGAGCGGTAACCCTGCTCTGTGTAGCAAGCAAAATAATGACGAGAGCAATACTAGAAAAAATGAAGGGAAAAATCGAAAAAAACATTAAGACAAAACCAGGCAGGTTTCAGAACTAAAAGAGGGTGTGTAGATCATATCTGCACAGTAAGAATAATAATAGAACAAACAATCGAATGGCAAAGCAAAATATACATAAACTTCATAGACTTCGAAAAAGTATTTGACCGTGTTAACAGAGGAAGAATGTGGGAAATCCTTAAAAGCTAT
Organism: Ctenicera cuprea; assembly: GCA_958336395.1. Taxonomy (NCBI): domain Eukaryota; kingdom Metazoa; phylum Arthropoda; class Insecta; order Coleoptera; family Elateridae; genus Ctenicera; species Ctenicera cuprea. The sequence goes on from OY284489.1 coordinate 36,555,095, forward strand.
GGAATTCCACCAAAATATATCAAAATAATTAAACTATTTTACGACTACACTGCCCAAATTATACATAATGGAACACCTACAAAAGAATTAAAAATTGAGAGTGGAGTACGACAAGGCTGTATACTGTCCCCAACAATATTTCTAATACTAATGGACTGGATAATGAAAACGGCAACTCGAAATAAAACAGGGATAAGGTGGAATGCGTTTAGTAAACTGAAGGACCTAGAATTTGCAAATGATATCTGCCTACTACCCGAAAAAAGACAACAGGTGCAAAAAAAGACAGAAAAAGTAGCTAAAGAAGCCAAAATAATAGGTCTGAGAATAAATACAGCAAAAACGAAGATAATGAAGATAAATACATTAAGAGAAATTGGGAATATCAAAAGAAGGAGGGAAGATACAAAATACCGAAAGCTTCTGTTACCTAGGAAGCATACTAGACAACACAGGAAGAGGAAATAAAAAATAGAATAGGCAAAGCACAAACTGCATTCCATATGTTACAGAAAACATGGGGTTCAAACGAATTGACTACAGGAATAAAGATCAGAATATTTAATATAAACCTCAAAATTGTGGTATTGTACGGAACAGAAACATGGAAAGCAAATGGAAGAAACACGGAAAAAATACAAGTGCTTATTAACAAATGTTTAAGAAAAATAGTAAAAATGTACTGGTCGAACAGAAATACAAATAAAAAATTGTGGGAAAGAACGAAGCAAGAAGAACCAAGAGTGACATAGCAAGACAAGCATCGGACTACACCCCCATCTGAAAAAGGAAACAAGGCAGAGCGGTGGAAACGTGGAAGAGAAGTATAAACAGAGTATTAGAAGAAAAAGGTATAACATGGACAGAATTAAAAAGAGAAGCAAGAAACAGAGAAGAATGGAGGAAACTTGTAGGAACCCTATGCTCCGAACTCAGAAAGAATTAAGTACCGCTTTGTCGCAATAAAAATCGTTTTCCTGAGGCTCAATTTCGTAACTACAGTGATAAACGGCGCGGCGTGAAGGTATGAATTTTCAGGCTATATTAAATATTTACCTTTTTGCAGTTTTTGTTGTTATAAATAATTACATCAATAAATCATAAATAAAAATCTAACAAATTTCTAAATTTTATAATGAAGGTCGCCTAAAAAATATTGTGTGCACCACCGCCAAAAAGTGTTATTTCGTCCTCGTCTGCTTTCTGGCCTCGGCTTCGCCTCGGCCATTAAACTCAGACACGGCCGAAAAAATCCACTTTTTGGCCTTGGTACACAAATAACTATTGAAGTTCGAAAATTTTCTAATAGCAACTAAGTAACGAAACGTATAAAAATACATTATATTTTGAATAAAATACCTTTGAAGTTCGAAAATTTTCTAGTGGCAACCAAATAACGAACCGTATAAAAATACAACATTTTATAGTGGAAAATAGTTTAACTTACATTTGTAATTGTTACAATAGGTAGGTACTATTTATTATTTCTCACTTAGCCAGTGACATTAGCTTTGGCCGAAAAATGTTTTTTACATTCAAAATAATAAAGAAATTAAAAGGTCTATCATTATTGTATTAATAAGCAACTTCAGACTTTACTCATTAAAGTTCATTATTAATATAAATAAAATAATAATTAATCTGCAACTGCAACAGACATTTATTTTAACCTTATACGTATTTCGACATGTCATTATTAGCTACTGACAGTGATGTAATAAAGAGTATGGTGCTTCAACTCTCACTATTTGCCTATATAAAAACTTCATCCTTCGAGTTTGACAATCTCAGGGCTCTTTATAAGATTTGCGCATAGACGGCGCTCTTAAAACTTCAAATTTAAGGTATATTTCAAATTTGGCTTTTTTGAACATTGCACAACACTTATTTATTAAGGTTAGGTTAACTAGTTAATTTCGTTCTTATTATTATTATTAGTTTGCTCTGGGCTTTGGCCTTAACTTGCCTTTCGTCACTGCGACCCTTGATGGTTCTATTGTGACTTGTGAGCCCATGTCTTGTTAGAGAAGTTGTAGGCTGTTGAAGAACCTAAGTATATCTCTGAGATTCGATTCCCTTATTTCGGTAGGTGTAATAGTCTCCTTTCCAAAAATTTTGTGTCTTCGACGACCGGCAGCGTTGCATCTGCATAGGATGTGTTCTGCCGTTTCTGCTGCCTCGTTACATAGTCGGCAGATTTGGTCCTCAGCCTTACCAATCTTGAAGAGATGGTATTTTAGTGGAGCGTGGCCTGTGAGAAGGCCAGTGATGGTTTGTAGCTCGTTCTTGCTGAGAGACAAAGCATTCCTTGCTTTCTTTTGCGAAATAGTTATAAACTGTTTTGCCTGACGTTGTCCCGGTATGTTTTCCCAGTACGAGGACTTCGTTAGTTCCTCCCATAGACTGACCTCGTGTTTTATGTGGCATTTCTGTACACCACAGCAAGGTTCAGGTCTAATGTAAGGCGCCATTGCTCCTCTTTTTGCGAGTTCATCGGCCTGTTCGTTGCCTGGTATACCCTCGTGCCCTGGAACCCACCATAATGTTACGTGGTTTTTATTAGCCAGTTGCTTGAGGTTACCCAGGCATTCCCAGACCAGCTTAGATTCGCAAGTGTAGGCTTTTAAAGCCTTTATTGCTGCTTGGCTGTCTGTGAGTATATCGATTGTTGCACCTCTATAGCCCTTCTTGAGGTTTATTCGTGTGCAGAGGATTTATGGCGTATACCTCAGCTTGGAAAATGGTAGTTTTGGATCCAAGGGGTTCGTGAATACGGCACCCAGGACCGTAGACACCCGCTCCAGTTCCCCCTCCTTCCATCTTTGACCCATCCGTGTACCATTGGAGCGATCCTCTTTTAAAGGGAGGCACTCCTGTGGACCACATAGCCCGGTCTGGGATGTTCACTTTGAAGGATTGATCAAAGTTGTATTTTATTTGCATAAAATCCGATACGGTGTAGGCCGTTCGCTCTAGATGGGCGAGGCTTAAGATTTCTAGGTGGCCAGTAAGGTCCCCTGATTTGAATTTGTTTGTCCTGCCGAGTGTCAGCGCATGTGACATCGCCTCCTTTTGCACTTGTAGGTGTAGGGGCGTTAGTCCTAGCATGGCTTCCATTGCTGCGGTTGGACAGGTACTCATTGCACCTGTAATACTCAGGCAGGCGAGACGTTGTATCTTCTCTAGCTGTGACTGAGTAGTGACTTGTTTAGTTTTTGGCCACCATACAAGCGATGCGTAGGTGACCATGGGTCTTATAATAGTCACGTATGACCAGTTGATCAGTTGTGGCTTTAGACCCCAGTTTCTTCCAAGAAGCCTGCGGCATGTAATGGTTGCTACCACCGCCTTCTTCTGAAGTTTTTTAATATGTGAGTTCCACGTTAACCTTTGGTCTAGTGTAACTCCAAGGTATTTGACTTCATTGCTGAAGTTGATGGTCGTTCCTTCTAGCGTGGCAGCTCTGGATGGTGTCGAGAGCCCTCTGCATGCGTTGTGACACTGTTGTGTCAAATTTGCCACGGACCATTATCACTAGGTCGTCAGCGTATCCCTGTGTTTCGAAGTCGTGCTGTGTTAGCATGTTAAGGAGATCGTCAACTACCACAGACCACAAAAGAGGCGATAGGACCCCTCCTTGGGGGCAGCCTCTTGCGGCTGTTATGGTAACTGTTTCTCCTCCTAGCTTAGCTGTAATTTTACGACTTTCTAACATGGCTTTGATCCATTTGATAATCGAAGGTTCGAAACCTTTCTTCATGGCAGCTCTTTCTATTGCTACGAAGGAGGTGTTGTCAAAGGCACCCTCAATGTCAACGAAAGCACAGAGAGCTATTTCTTTTGCCATGTACGTCTTCTCCAGTCCTTTGACAAGACTGTGCAGAGCCGTTATAGTTGATTTGGCCTTTTGATAGGCATGTTGGTTGGGGTGAAGCGGTCGGTTTGGAAGTACCTCGCTTCTCAGATATTGATCTAGTACCCTTTCCATTCCCTTTAACAGGAAGGAGGTGAGGCTTATGGGTCTGTACGACTTGGGCTGGGTGTTTGAGCGCCCTCCTCCCTTAGGTATAAAGACCACTTTCGCCTCTCTCCATATTTTGGGAATATGTCCAAGGCAATAACTGGCCTTGTATAGTTTGCAGATGGTGAGCAGCAGGTTCTCTATAGATTTTTGTAGTAGGGCCGGAAAAATGCCGTCTCCGCCGGGTGACTTAAAGGGTTTAAAGGCAAGGACTGCCCATTTAACCCTGTTTGGCGAAAATATTTTGTTGGCCTGACTTTTGACCCTTGGGTGTGGACGTACCAAATCCATTACCTCCGGATCAGGTTCGTCAGGCCTGTAGATTTGAGAGCCAGGGAAATGAGTGCTTAGAAGTAGCTCCAACATTTCTTTTGTGCTCTCAGTAAAACGTCCATCAGCCTTCTGCAGGTGGCCAATGTCGTTTGTGTGGTCTTTTGCTAGGACTTTTTGTAAGCGAGCCGCTGTTGGGGTGTCTTCTACCCCTTCACAGAAGCTACGCCATGTCCTTCTTTTTGACCTCCTGATTTCAAGGTTATATCGTGTGAGGGCCTCCTTATATTGGTCCCACATTTCTTGACGCCTCTGTCTTTTGGCTTTATTGAATAGCCTTCTTGTTTCAGATCGTAGAGTTTCAAGTTCCCCGTTCCACCAGGGCACTATACGTGTAACCCTTCGGCTTTTGATAGGGCAGCTTGCTTCATACGCTTTGTGTATGAGGTTGTGTAGATTTAATGAGGCTAGTTCTAAGTCCTCTACTGTATCTAACTCACTGTTGAGTTCGTCCACTTCAGATCTGATATGCTCCAGATAGAGGCACCAGTCTGTCAGTTTAGGGACTCTTACTTCTTCGCTGTGTTTGCCCGTAACCTTTAAGTCGAATCTGATATGTTTGTGATCCGACAGCGAGGCTTCGCGGGAAACGTGCCACTTTATGATATTTGCGCTAAGTAGGGGAGACGCAAGTGTAATATCTAGTACCTCCTGCCTAACTCTAGTCACAAAGGTGGGTTCCTTACCTCTATTAATTAAGTCTAAGTTTGTTACAGACAAAAACTCATAAAGGTACTCACCCCTATTATTGGTGTCCGTGCTGCCCCATGCTAGGTGGTGTGCATTAGCGTCGCAGCCAAGGATAAGGTGTTTGTTCCTTAGTTCGCAGAATGCAATGAGGTTACGGACCTCTAAGGGCGGTATTTCTTCCGAGTCCCCCGGAAAGTAGGCCGAGGCAATTACTACCTCTTGTCTGCCCCCGGTTGTCGGTACCACTGCCGTTACTGCGACTAGATCTCTGGAAAGAAACTGTGTTAATAGCAGGCATTTTACAGAGGGTGTGACGAGCAATGCTGCCCTAGGTGTTTTAGTACCCTTGTTGTACATTAGCCTACCTGTTGGTGTAGCTAGTCTGCGGACTAGGCCTCCATAGACGTATGGCTCTTGAATCAGCACAATGTCTAAGTTGTTTTGGGTGAACTCTTTGTTCAGCACATCGGAGGCGGCTTTACTGTGCTGAAGGTTCACCTGTAAGAAGGCGATCGTCGCCATTTCTGTTTGGTTACTGGGTGCCAGGTCCCGAAGCAATTTCGTTCTTACTTTTATTAATGAAATATGCAAGTAAGCGAAACATTTATTCAGCATTTTTACGTAATGTTTATATTGTAGTTATTTTTGTGGTGGTTTTTAGTTGGAAAAAAGGCATAATCCACAAAATACTAACAACCAACAATATGGGACAAACAAGTCACCACAATAAGCTGGTTTTATAGTGCAAAGCCTAAAAGGAAACCGTATTAACAATAGTTACTCGACTAATAGCTTCTTAATTTATGATAATAGGTAAGTGAAATTAAATTTACCATAATTGATGCTTAACAATTTATGAAAAATTACTACTGCAGTTTTGCAAGCTTTGCATATTGCTTACATTTACGGGAACTATTTTGTTTCCTGCCTTCTTTTTGACATGTTAGTGTTAAACGCAGTATAATGAAATTATGTAATATTTCTTGGGCGAGGTCTTCAGAATGCAAAGGACATCCCAATAATTATTTGAATTTATAATTGTTTATGGCTTCAGTAATCATTATCAAAGCATTCTTTTCCAGTTCGTTTTTAAATATCTGGCTGTAGACCACTTCTACACCAATCAGAAAGTTATAAAGGAGCTCTGATGGATATGAATAAGAAGCCTCTGCTTTTCTCAGTTATGATTTTGTTGAAACTCTCACTACCATGTCCAACGATGTTCATTTTGCAGTCTGGGCAGCTCATAGTTTTGAATTTCTTTGCTAGAAATCCACATAGGTAAGCAAACGCTTCTTTGCAGTCTGTAAAAACTTCCGTTAATAAATTTGTGTCACTGTCCACCACAATGTTAAAAGTTAATTCCATTTTTTTCTTTTCAGGATTCTGTTGGATATTCTCCATACTGTTACGCTTGTTACGTAACTGATGAGAATATTAATTCTCATCCTTCAGGATCGCAGTATAGTTTTAGAAACCCAGTGGTTTTATATTATAAATATTTATTTAAATATCCCTATAACTATTCTACATTATTACTACTGCTAACTTATCTAAATTAATGTAATGAATTAAAACTAACTTAATAAATTAAAGCAACTTACATATAAAATATGAGGCGTACTGACACCATCTTCCAATTGATCGGACTTTTCACCAGTAATGCCAGACACAGACTAACTAACTAAAAACTGGTCATACCCCTTCAAGGGTCCCAGTGTCCTCCCACTTAATTATATTAAATTATTACATGCCAACCTTTGATTGGCTTTTTATATTTTATTGGTATCAGCACGACCTCAATATTTTGTAATAACCTTTAGCAAACTTATTTGATATTTCTTAATTTTGTATGACAAAGTCGACACTTGCAGAAATGCAGTTTTGACATCAGCACTTGCAACATAATTATATGCGCAATTATTAAAATAAGCAAGACCTAAATATTAATGGAATTCTTTGAATATTTGACTTTAAGTATTTAATTATTTAATAATTTTGAATATTTAATTTTGGTTCGTAACAATACTTAACAATGTTTTTAACATGTGGCCCCCAGAAACATTGCTGCCGCTTGGTGATTTGACCAAAGAGTATATAGACATTAATCTAAATATTTGTCCCACTTGTAATGATTCAGGATGGCTATTGCATCTACCTGCGCTTCTCATCATACCAAAAAAAAATGCTAAAATAATTTATAATTAAAACGGATACAATGTTCAAATTGAAATATTATTTCTAAATTATCTTGATTTATTCTAGTCGTCATTAGATATTTAAAGCCAATCTCTTTTGTTAAATATTCAACCAAGTTTAATGTACAAGATATTGTTGCTTTAAATCGATCAAAAGTTGAGTTTGACAAGAAGTATTCTGGTGGAGAGCTCTGTTCCCGCAAATCCAATTATACAAGGAAATTTTCCAACTCCTAAAACAACAATTTGGTTAGATGCTTTTCAAAGTTTGTGAATTTGCAAATGTTAGGTACCTGATGGCAACTTTATAGACAGACGGTATATATGGATATTGTATAATAGATTTATAAAGAGTAATGTATTGCTTTTAAATATTGTGTAGGTAGTTTGTAATATATTTTTTTGAATTGAAAAGTGTGGTCAACAGTTTAGTAGTTTAGTTTAATAGGTTTATTTTTATATATGTTATATGTATATAGTTAGTTATTATACTCTAGGTAATAGGATACCTTAAATTGATCAGAATCTTTTCTGAGTGACATTAATGGTGATGAAGAATTCATTATGTCGATGATTTTGTAGATTCTTTGACAAAATTGTACTGTTGGCCCTGAATCCTTTAGGCCACTCACTTCATTTCTATAAGCATTCACTGCAATAGCTACACTATTGCTGAAGAGCTAAAAGTTGAATAAATTTTATTAATAGTTAGGGATAAATCATTTGAAGCAAACCTGAAATGCAAGCATTGTTGACATTTTTTCAAAATTCTTTGGCCAAAAATGCTTATTGGTTAATTTATATGCAATTCGAAATTCTTGTGATGCCTCATGTACTACCAGCATATCAAAATGTGAATGCGTGACAATGCCTTCAGGAACCTTAAATAACGGATCTTAAAATTTAGAGAATTGATAGTTCAGTTAGTATAATTACATGAAACTGTTTTCTTGAAATTAGGAGATTTCTGAGACATTTAACTAAATGTGGAAAATCTGAAGCAACCCGTAACAATTTCTGGTCATTTTGTGGATGTATACACCAAGGTTGCAGCATATCTGTGATACCGAAAGTTTTCCACATAGATCGATTCCATGTAGCTCCATCACTTGTTAGTACATCTATATGCAATCCTGCATTTTCACATAACAAAATACATTCAAACACTAATTTCGCTTGCACATTTCCAGTTACATTTCCTTTAGTTAGAAAGCATGCTAATGCTTGGATTCCTCTACCAGCGAACGGTTGAAACATCAACACTAATGCATGATTCCCCAACTCATATTCATCTTTTTTTGGCGTGTGTGAACCTAAATGCACGAACCCAAACAGTTCCATATTGTTTTTATTAAAATGTTTAGATGGTGAAATTTTGCATTCATCTATAAGCAAACTGCCGTGAGTTTCCCAAACAGACATCATTTTTGTTTTTTCCTTAATTACTTTGAACAATTCCGGTTTGAAACCAAAGTTGCCATCAATTTTTTTAATATATCTTGAAAGACTTGTATGACATGGAAGAGGCATGATTTTTTCTCGTCTTATATGCTCATAAAGTTTCGGGCTTTTAATCCTCATTAAAATACAAGAATACCTATGCTTCATTTAAAATTTCTGCGATATCATAAATATCAATTCGTTGTCCGGGATTGTTTAATAGCCATGCTAGACAAGCGTCGTTGTAGAAACGTTTAAGAGGACCATAAACACGCTTGTCTAACGGCTGAAGTTTGTGGCTAGTGTGGGGCGGAATGGTTAACAAAATAATTCCATTGTTCTTAGCCAACTGTATAGCAGCATATGACAAGTGTGTTTCATGATTGTCCATAATCAATAATACAGGATCATTTACTGATGGTTTGGAATAAGCAATAAAATGTTCCATCCATTTCAGAAATATATCTGTTGTAATCCAGCCAGATGACGAAGCTTTTCCAATAACTCCTGTTGGTCCATTTTTTACCATACGTGTATTATATCTGACTCTTGGAAATATTAGAAGAGGTGGTATGGTGTTCCCAAAAGCATTTATTGTGCCACACATGGTCACTAAGACTCCTCTTTCCGCTGAGGTAACCTGGCCCACCTGCTTTTGTCCTTTTTTTGCAAGCACTCTTAATGAACCCTGCACGGTTTTAAGGGCCGTTTCATCAGTGTTGTAAATTCTGTGTGGGCCAAGACCAGGATACTTTAAGTAAATTGCTTCTAGAGTGTTAAAAAATTTATCCACTACAGGTTTGTTGAACGCCATAGCACGAGCCAGAGCAGTAGCTTCCGGTGTACGGAGAGAAATTTCTGGGTGACGTTTCAAAAAGCTTGTAAACCATTCAGCACCTGCAGAGCGTTTTTCTGTCCAAGACCTGGGTACAATTTTGTTATTTGCTATAGCTACGTCGTACGCTACTTTTTTTAAAGCTTGAGGAGATTTTACACGGTTTAGGTCACCCTCGAGTTTGTGCCGTGCGAGGCGACTCGTGTCGGTTGGATGAAGGGATCCTGGTGATTGAGCTGCCCCTGGGACAGTTGTGATTTCCTGGGGTGCAGTAACACATCTCTTTGGCCCTGATTTTACTTAGACGGGAGGTCGAGAGACTAACCCACCTCAATCAATCGGCTGCATCGTCGGGTCAGACCGCCGGTAGGGCGAGCTCCTTGGGGGTGAAGGGGTGCCCAGTGGGTCCCTAGGAGTTTTGATTTCTGATTTCCTAGGGTTTCTCTGGAGGTGCCTACTCGTGTGCAACCCATCTCTGGGAGCTATGTCTCCTTAGTAGCCTTGGCGTCGAAGTTTGACGTCCCATTGTTGGGCTCCGTGGTGGGTGAGGAGCTAGGGAAGTGAACTTATATGTTTCAGCATTGAACCGAAACCAAACAAAGAAATCGTACAGGGTGCGTCCTCGGATACCCCTGAAGCTAGCCAACAGCAGCAGCAGCAGCAACAACAAAAACACCAAAAGAAGGAGGAACAGACTCTTCCGAAAAAGAAGAGGAGTTCTGGCTCCGAACATAAACGAAGAAGGAAGGCTCACTTAGCCGCAAAGAACTCCGACGCTACTGCCTCTACCTCTATCCAAGGGCTGGCTCTTGAAGCTAACCCTAAGGCGGCAGGCTCAGGCAAAATAAACAGCAGAAGAGGGAGGGGAAGTGAGGTCTCCTCAACCGCTACCAAGGGACTGGCTCACAGAGCAAGTCCCAAGGCGGCCGGTTCCGGTGGTCGTACACCATCCACGAGCAGAAGGATTAGATCGGATGGAAGCACGCCCTCCACCTCCAATCCAAGGAAGAGGGTCGAACCTGACCAAAACGTCACCGAGAGGACAGGTGGCTACAAAGAGGCCCTTACCAGGCACTTCCGCGTGGCCATCGTGGATCTCAGGACCCCCCTCGGCAAGATCACCCAGGTCCAAGCGGACCTAATAAAAGCCCAACTGCTAGTGGCTCTGGACAATTACATGTTCGCCCTAGTTGAAATTCGAACCTACGGAGACTGTCTGTCGTCGACTGGCAGTGCAGAACCCCGGGATAGGCGTTGGGGACTGGCCCCTCTTCCACACTGCCGAAAAGAAGGAGCCACTTGGTAGGCTCCTAATTTTTGGACTAAGCAGAGAAGTTGAGACGGCCGTCGAAAGCAAAGCTGGCAAACTGCACTATCAGTTTACCACCCTAAACCTAAAAATTCAGAGGCCTGGATGTGCACTCTACGCAGACATCTCGACAGTCAGCAGGACTGATGCATGATGATGATGCATTAATACAAGAGCCTTGTGTTAGCTTTTTATCTACTGTCAGTTAACAATAAGAATAAAACGGACGGATTATGTACATTGAGAATTATATTTACACACTAAATTACACCTTCAAAAACTAACACACACTATATTACACGCCAACCAACAAATACTTAATGCTAATAATGACCTCACGACATTCACAACCGCAATATTTTAATATTAATTATGACGCCACTCCGTTGCATCACAAAAGCCGCCTTGCTTTCGCGTGCCGCCAAACTCCACTGACGCTCCTTTTCCCGCAAAACACACCCTTGCCAAATTGTTTGCTACACCCTCCGCGTGGCGGCACCACCTACTAGACCAAGCTTAAGTTAAATCTACTTAATTTACCAAACATTCATTCTGATCGCTATCACTTGGATTGTAAAATCTAAGATCTGTGGATTATATAATAATAATGGTGCTGTCTTTACAGATAACTCCCAAAAGAAACCAAGGACATGTATCTACTGTCCCAAACACTTAGAAGCCTTCGCTTTTCCACACCTCTGTACGCGTGGCGGCACCACCTACTAGACCAAGCTTAAGTTAAATCTACTTAATTTACCAAACATTCATTCTCATCGCTATCACTTGGATTGTAAAATCTAAGATCTGTGGATTATATAATAATAATGGTGCTGTCTTTACTGATAACTCCCAAAAGAAACCAAGGACATGTATCTACTGTCCCAAACACTTAGAAGCCTTCGCTTTTCCACACCTCTGTACGCGTGATATTACGGTGGTACAGGTGAGCTGCAGCATTAACGAAGGAAAAGAAGATGTAATATTAGCATCGGTATACCTTCCCGGTGACTCGACTCTCCACCTAGCGCGGAGTTGATCGAATTGGTGGATTACTGTGAGAGGGAAAATAAACACCTAATAATTGGTTGTGATGCGGACGCTCACCACGTTTCGTGGGGCAGCAGTGCCATTAACACCAGAGGTAAATCTTTACTTGAGTACCTAGTAAGTACCAACCTAGAAATACTGAACCGTGCATGTGAACCTACCTTTGTCACAACGTGTAGCCAGACGGTGGTTGATGTCACCCTGGCATCGTTAGGTATTTCCAATAATATTGTGGGCTGGCATGTATCACCTATTGTATCCATATCAGACCACAGATGGCTCTGTTTCAGATTATCTGGAACTACGGCCATACCAAAACAATATCGGAACCCTAGGCAGACCGACAGACTATCTTATAAAGTAAATTTGGAAGCCCACCTGGCGGAGTCGGTTTTCCCGGATACAATTGCTCGGGTAGAGGACCTGCAGACCAGTGTGGACATTCTGCAAAACTCGCTCTTACAATCCTATGAATCATCATGCCCCCTGAAGACACCCAAGGCGAGTCGCACAACCTCTTGGTGGTGCAAGAAACTCGACAGGATGACATCAGTGCTGAGTAAACTCTTTAATAAAGTAAAGAGAACTAGAATAACTAGTGTCTGGGAGGCCTACAAAGACCAAAAATGAATATATAAAAAGAAATCCGCTGGAGGCAGAGGGACTCTTGGAAAACTTTTTGCAGTTCCATACAGACTACTACCTCAGCGGCAAGACTAAAAAGGATCTTTTCCAAAGACCCTGGCCAACAACCGGGCTGTCTCGGGCAATGGGTTCCCATACAACCAAACCCGAAGAGACAGCACAAGTGTTAAACACATTGCCCACGCTGTATTGTTACCCCTGACTGTGTATGGCCAAAGCCCGACACCCCACCTCCCATCGAGAAGGATTGGGAAGTGGCGGACCTGGTCGTACGGGGCGACAAAGTAACCTGCGCTATAAACTCCTTTCTCCCCTTCAAGTCGCCAGGAGTAGACTGTATCTTACCAGCCCTATTACAATGGGGTCTGGACCTGATACTTGCCCACCTGGTGCGCATCTACCGGGCCTTTCGATATATACCGGAGAGCTGGAGAGAAGTGAAAGTAGTTTTTATACCCACACCAGGGCGTGCTGACTATACCCTGGCCAAATCTTATCGTCCCATTAGTCTTACATCTTTCTTATTAAAGACTCTTGAGAGGCTTAGTGACAGAGAAGTAAGGGAGAAGGTGCTTGTTTCACACCCACTGCACCTGAACCAACACGCTTACATCCCAGGGAGATCTACCGAATCGGCGCTACATGCTGTAGCGAATCTGATCGAGAGATCATTAGACAATAAAATGTCTACCCTGGGAGTTTTCATTGATATTGAAGGAGCCTTTGACAAGGCCACCTTTGAAAGTATAAATTCTGCTTTACGCAGACTTGGTGTTGCACCTACTCTTTGTGAGTGGATAAAGCATATGCTTGCAATGAGAGCAGTGCAATTTAATTTAAGAGACAGTTCTATTAGAGGTGTTGTGATGAAAGGCTGTCCACAGGGCGGAGTTCTGTCTCCACCGTTATGGAAGAATACAGTGGTGGACAGCCTTCTAAGCTCACTCAATGATGCTGGATTTTATACCATTAGATATGCGGATGACACCACCATCCTCATCACGGGGAAGTTTGAGGGCATGCTCTGCACCTTAATGCAGACGGCTCTTTGAATAACAGAAAAATGGTGTAATGAACAGTCCTTCTCTGTCAACCCCTTGAAGGCAGAGATGGTACTCTTCATAAAGAAAAAGAAGGTTGGACCCTTACGTACACCTTTTCTATTTAACACTTATCTCAGATTCTCAGATAATGTCAAATACCTGGGAGTTATTTTTGACAAACAACTGAACTGGGAGAAACACCTGAAAACTAAAACGAACAAAGCGCTGTAGGTAAATCCTGGGAACTTTCTCCTAGAATTACCTTGTGGCTGTATACCGCGGTGATTAGGCCCATGCTATGCTACGGAGCACTTGTCTGGTGGCCCAGGGTCAGACAGGCTACGGCAGCAACCAAACTAGGATACGTGCGACGTCTCGCTTGTCTCAGTTCTACAGGTGCTATACGATCAACCCCCACGGCCGCCTTAGAGGTGATCTTATGCTTTCCTCCACTTGATTTCATTAAGGAGGAAGTAACTGTAAGGACTGCTTTGAGGCTGCGCCATAAGAGGCTGTGGCACACAGTAGGCAAGGGAGGAAGACACACCCGCATTCTAGATGAGGCAATCGTGAAGAATCCTCTTCTGGATGCTATGGTAGACTACCTTCCTTTACAATATGCCTTTAATAAACACTTTAGTGTTTACGCAAATGCTGGATCAACCCAGCATATGGATATATCCATCTTCACCGATAGATCTAAAACAAGGCATGGAACGGGTGCCGGAATTTTCTCCGATGACCTAAAACTACGCCAGAGTATACCACTAGGCAAAATTGCTACTGTCTTCCAAGCGGAAGAAGTGGGAGTAATGCATGGTGCAAATGCAATTCTTGAACGACAAATCAAGAACAAACGTATTGGTGTCTACAGCGATAGCAGCGCCGCTTTACTAGCCCTACGCAGTTGCAAAATCACCACAGGAGTGGTACTTCGGTGTCGTGAAGCTCTCGACGATATCTCAAAAGATAATGCCGTTTCCCTTGTATGGGTGAAAGGACATGACGGAACCTACGGCAATGAAAAGGCTGATTAGATTGCGAGACTGGCCTCCGAACAACCTCTCTGGGGGCCAGAACCCGTAATTCTCATATCCCTAAAGCATTAAGCTTTATGCTATACCAAGAAACCTTAAAAAGCTTCACACGAAGATGGGTTAACACTCAAAGCTGTCGTCAAGTAAGGGCTGCTATTACGGCACCCTCGCCAAAATCAGCCAAATACTGTGTGCAACTGTCCCGAAAGAACTTGCGACGAGTTGTGGGTATCTTATCTGGGCACTGCGCCTTAAAGCAACACATGCACTGGATGGGACTGGCGGAGAGCTGCTGGGGAGGTAGTACAATGGGCCTACCTATTGTGGCCTAAGTGTACGTGAGGTAACTCACACTCTCAATTCCTACACCAGAATTCAGAATAAAAAATATATAAAGTAAATGAAACGCTATAAACACTAATTTGTTGACAAATTACAAGCACCTAACCTCTATACATATAATTGCACATGACATTTGAAACTGACTGAAGTACACATACTACGCGTGCGCACTGAAGTAACAGAGTTTCTCAACAAATTTTTTACTTGCGCAAAAGTTGGCTATATTTGGTCCAAGAAACAGCATACCATCTTCTATCCGCCACCCGCAATAGATGGCGCTGCTTAATTTACAATGGCTGACTTTAAGAAGGAAAACAAACAGTTTGCAATAAGTTTCTACAGTGTCTTAATTTGTTGTTATTTAAAATTTATATAATCAAAATTAGTATGGCTCACACAATAGTGTCTCTGATGGATAGTTTTGATTATTTAGATGGACGGAGTCGACCAATTGAAAAAGGAGAGTCATTTTTAATGGCAGTCTACTTTATAATATGTGGTTATGAGAATAGAAGCGGGCAATGAAATGTTTGGCTTATGTTGACAAACGAGGCACTTTATTCTTCTCCTCAAAAAAATAAGAATATTTAAAGTAATGCAACAGCCACCAAGTGAGAGTGTTACACTTTAAAGTGTATCTGCAATACCAGAAATTCTGCTCGTTGCAATGGGCCAGGCCTTGCACAACTCTGGATTTTTATGCTGAAATAAGTGCAATGAAATTTCTTTACTGCAATAGGCTGAGATACCGAACAAATTTTTTTTTTGAGCGAGAAGTCATTTTATATGTATAGATTTTTAAATTTTCACTTAAAACAAGTGTGTTGCATCTAATGGCTATACAGTTTGTCTTTCTTCTTATTGTAGTTACAAATTTTGCTGCTAGACGTCAGCTACTTTGTTGGCGATCGCGGTTACTCTATTATGCGTGAATGCTAGTAGCTAAACAGAAACGTTTTTCTACTACTATTTTAGAATGTAAGCATTCTGATACAATTTTTAGTTACGGAGTATCTACATTCTTACACTTGTTATAGAATAGTATATTCTGTAACAAGTTTGGAATATGGCATATTTTGCACGAGTGGAAAGTTTCTCACCCGAGCCGAAAGGCGAGGGAAGCGGTCCACGAAGAATGTTAGTTATTCCGTAATTAAAAATTGTAACAGAATGCATATATTCTAAAATAGTCGCAGAACATATTTCATTCTAACACTGCTCTGAGTAATAAAGGTTGCGTCTTTCGTCTATTAACCGTTTCTTTGTTTTTTTGACAGTTACAACCAAAGCGTATTTAGGATAGAAAATTTAAAATTTTCTTAAGTCGTAGAAAAAGTAGACTCTGTAACACGTTTGGAATGGCTATTCCGCATTTCGTGGATCGTCCCTCTCGCCTTTCGGGTAGGGTGAGAAACTTTTCACTCGTGCTCGTGCAGAATATTCCATATTCTAAACTTGTTACTATTTTTTGCGTTTCATTCTATTATTATAATATCATATATGCTAATACTACTGTTGTTCTGAATGTTTATTCTTCTAATATTTTTGTAGTAAAAATTATGGTTAGGTACTCTGATTTGTGTGTTTATCTCAAATACGCATGGTTTTTTTTGAAGTTATAGTTTGAGTATTTTACAAGTTTGTTAAATGAGGACCCCTGACTGAGTATTGTGTGTGTGGGCGGGATTTATTTGCGGATGAATATTTACGCCACTGCACAATCAGATCAGAATACAAAAAGCGTTTTCGGATAAACTTTTATATAAACTTTTTTTCTTTATTAATAAAAAATGTTTACGAACATCGTGTGCAGGCACAATTGGTAGGACATTGGGTATAATACATTTAGACTAATTTAAAATATAGTTAAAATTTGGCAGCACTGACTAGACGTCAGGTTATTAGACTGTCATTGTCACCAACATGGCATCCAAACAAGACCTAGATGTTGTTGAAAGTTGGGAAGAGATCGACGAAATTGATGTAATTAACTCTACCATCTTTGGTCATATAAGGGCTGAATGATTTGTTTATCAAAACTTAAATTCGTATAGCGCTGTTTTTTGTGTTGTACAATATTAATAGCGGTATTGAATTACATTTGTAGGTTAAGTGTAATACAATAATGTTTCAGGTTTTGGAACAAAAGTTACGGAAACTTTCGAATAGCATCAACGTAGAAAATTCAATGTAATAATTCAGCTAAAAGCAATTCGTAAATATTAGTATAAGTACATTTTTAGAAGCAGTTGTGATGGTAGTACAAATGGAACACCAATTAACATAATTTTAACTGGTGATGATGCCTTTCGTTCCCAATATGTGCCTCCAGAACCTACAGTTAAGATATTAAAAAGACCTGTAAATAATATACAAACAAATCATTGCAAAACACCTCAGCCTAAAAAAACTCTGCAACAAAGAGAGGAAGAATATGCACAAGCCAGACTTCGAATACTAGGAGAAGCACAAAGTTCAGACAAAGCAGAAGAAAAGTATGTATATATTTACTCTTTTGCAAAAGATAGTATTATATTATATTTGAATTATAATAACCCCAAATGGTGGACTAAAGATCATGATACACTTTGTTAACCAGTCCGTTGTTTTAACATTTTATATAAGAATTATGGAGGAGAATGCCAGAGTCTAAAATCATATATACTACGCAGATAGTACCTTCTTCCTTCAAAACTGTACTGACCGAACAAACAAGGATAGTATCAAACCTAAAAAATTTTGTGGAACATGGGCTCAAATTACGATTCTTCAATATCAGCTACGTCTGATCAGTGGTGCATCAAGATAAATCATTAATCACTTCATTTTGGTCTTGACTTTTTTTGTTTTTGTCCATGAAATGCACAAACCAAAAATTAATTTCTCTATAATAACGGTATACCTACTGAAAATTTGATTAAGATTAGAACGTGACTACTGCACGGTCTGACTGCACAGTAATTTTTTGTTAGAGCACGGTCCGGCTGTGCAGCAACACAAAGAACGGTAATGGTCCGACCGCACAGTAATTTTTTCTTCAAGCATGGTCAGAATGTCATTATTCCATGTTTAGCATTTGGCTGCAAGGTACTCCATGGTACAGAAGGAAATACGCGTGTACAGCCTTTTGCTGCATAGATGGTTGACAGGTCGAATCCCAGGTGCAACAAACTTTTTTTTGTTTATGCTGCTTTTTTTAAACAATGTTGTTGGTCTACGCGAGGTTATGGTTATGAAACTGTTGTTTTTTAAAAGAAAAATATGAAACTAAGTTGCATTGGCTCATTAATAAATTACTTCTATTCAATGGCACATGCGTTGGGTTGGGCTATAGTAGAAATGAACTCTCGCATTTATAAGCAGCAAACAGTTGATGACATACCAACTGCGAGTGTTTAACTGTGCCTGATGAAAATATTACTGTGCAGTCGGACCGTGCAGTAGTCGCTCCTTTAAGATTATACCGGCAAGGTAACGTGTTTTTTAAGAAAATGGTTATGTGGGCTTAGGATGCCACTATCAAGCTAATCCTACCCAGTATAGCGTATGCTATACTGGGTAGGATGCAAAACAGTGGCTACCAAAGCCCACTTTACCTTTTTTTAACACTTGTTAGGTACAAGCGTGTTTCATTCAATTGTTTCCAAAAAGCCAAAATGAGTAAATGTATTTTCTATCAAGTTTTAAATTTGTTTTTATTCTTTAATCTTGGTTGTAACAGCAGAGCACCTCAGAGATGTATAAAAGAAATTGCAATACTATATTGCGTTATTTATTTCCGCCACGTTTTAATTTTCTGTTGTCAGAAGTTTTGCAATAAAATGTTTTCTTATATTAGTAGTAAGAATTTTAAACTTGACGTCTATGCTTTTTAATTACCTGTACAATTGACCGTGTGCACATGTTCAGTGGATTAGATGCAGCATAACAGATACTTTTATCTTGGTATCTTGGCACAATCGAGTATTGGAAAAGTGCTATCTACATTAGTATATATGATCTAAGGACAGAGATTTTAGTAAAAAGTTTTTTATAGGTAATATGTACAGGATGGGGCGTTTTCGATGCAATTGTGGGGTATCTTGGTTTCCATCAGTGCCAGAGCAAAACTAATAACACATTCTTATGACATTTCTAGAGACAAACTCAATGATCAAGGCAGATATTAAACATGTTTTGTTCTCCAATTGTTGACCATATTTGACATTTTCGAAATTTTGAAGGGTAGCTTCGTTATTTGAAGAGATATAGGAAAACCGTAACTAAGTTGTTGATTAGCGTTTTGTGTAGATTACAACAGCGCTACAAAATATTTTCTATATTCATTAATTGTTTTTAAAATATGACCCAAATCTACATTTTTTCAAATAGAAACCATAGTTGGCTATGACACCATTAATGTTTGGGTCATATCGTAAAAAATAATTGAATATAGAAAATATCTTGTTGTACTATCGTAATCTACACAAAAATGCTCATCAAAAATATAATTATGGTTTCCCCATTTCTCTTCAAATAACGGAGCTACAGCAACCCTTCAAAATTTCGAAAATGTTAAATAATATGGTCAATAACTGGAAAACAAAAAAAAATATGTTTAATCTCTGTCTTGGCCATTAAATTTGTCTCAAAAAATGTTCCAAGAACATGCTATCAGTTTTATTCTAGCACTGACAGATACTGAGATACCCCGCGTTTGCATCAAAAATGCCCCACCTTGTACATCTTGGCTCTCTTGCAAAACTTAGTCTGCATATCATATTCTATTAATTAATTTTAAAACAAGTCCGTTTTTCTGATGTTTTGTAACTATTGTGGGAAAAAATGGTAAAAAGTGTAGTTTATCTGTAATAACATAACTTCTTTTTTTTTCTAACATGCATTATGTCAACTACTAAAGTTATTAGCCCCCATCTAACGTGCAGACAACACAAACATCCATGAAAAATGCGGGACTGGAACTCGGGACCGGTTGGTTGCTAAGCAGATGCTCATCTACTTACCCACTGCTACCCCACTTTTTATTTTAAATGCCTGATAATTCATTATATTCATTGTTTTATCGGCAAGCATTGGTCGCCTACCCAAATAACCAGTAGAAGTTATACAGGGTGTCTCCTAAGTACGTACAGAAACTTCAGAAGGTGATTCCTTGTATTATTTCATGAAGAAAAGTTGGTATGGACATATGTCCGAAAATGCTTCCTTTCGAAGTTACAGCCCTCTGAAGAAAGAACAGTCTAATCACTTTTTTGTGGACACTATCGCAATAGTTGCACTAAAATTTTGAAATTTTATATGTGAGCTCTACTGATTTAGCTTAGTATTTGTACTAATTTTTTTTTGAAGAACTGCACTAAACGTGTCTCATATGGGGGATCTTGTAATATTTGCTTCTAAATATTTTAGAGCTTTACAATTTCGGAAGTTTTATTTGGAAAATCTTATTCTTCATTCCAAAGTACACAAAAAAGGTACTCTTGTTGAATGTCGCTATATGTAACAGTTTTCGAGATAGTTCTCAAGTTTTATAAAAAATCAAGGTGCCATGTAAGTCCGAGTGTTTCCCCAAGATGCGAAAACAGTTGGCACAAACTTTAAGGGCATCGAAACAATAAAATAAGTTCTGATAATCATGGGTGTGGAAATGCTTTCTTGTAGAGTTACAGCCTCCTGAACAGGCAATAGTTTGAATTCTGGAGACGGAGGCAGTACCTCTGTAGCGAAGCGTTTCTGAGCAAATGTTTATAGGAACTTTATCATAGTTTCCATGGTTAGAACTCACTCTCGAGGTTTGTAGAAATGATTTGGACATCTTGA
Organism: Ctenicera cuprea; assembly: GCA_958336395.1. NCBI lineage: Eukaryota > Metazoa > Arthropoda > Insecta > Coleoptera > Elateridae > Ctenicera > Ctenicera cuprea. The sequence continues at coordinate 36,575,852 of OY284489.1, forward strand.
GAAAACACTTGTACCTTTGTGGTAACTTCATTTTACGAAAGCATTGAATTATCTTCATAACTGTTAGATATAGCGACTTTTAACAAGAGTGCCTTTTTTATGTATTTTTGTATGGAGAATAAGATTTTCTAAACAGAACTTCAAAAATTGTAAAGATCTAAACTATTTTAAGAAAATGTTAAGTGACCCCCCCATATGAGACACCTCTGGTGCACTTATTTAAACAAAACTTAGTAGAAATACTCAGCTCAATCGGTAGTATTCACATATAAAATTTCCATATTTTAGTGCAACTATTGCGAATGTTATTGACAAAAAAGTGATTAGACTGTTCTTTCTTCAAAGGGCTGTAACACCGTAATAAAGCATTTTCTGACATATATTCGTATGAACTTTTCTTCATGGAATAACCTAAGCAATCACCTCCTGAAGTTGCTGTATGTACTTAGGAGACACCCTGTATATGTGTGTGTATTATTCATACAGTACATTGAAGTTAATTTCTACATAAATAAAATTGGTATCTATAACATTATTATTATATTAGAGACGGAGTTGTAAAAGCGTAATTAGATCATTTGTTCATTTCTACGTGTTCGCATATCTGTAACAGCTGATCAGACGGATAAGATTTGAAATGGGGGTTAAGTTAAAAATTCATCAAGAAAATAAGTTTAAAAAAAATCTGTAGCCAAAAATGGAAGTTAAATTTGGGTTTGGATTTTTTTTTTCAAAAACAAAAGCTTGCATTATGTGAATATGAGATCTGAACATCTAATAGAAGACATAAAACAAACTTGGATGCCTTTTTCCAATCTCCTAGCTTCAAGATCGCAACCGCTACTAGTTTTTGAATCATTCAAATTTAACGCCCATTTATCCTGAAATTCATTTGCAGATCAGCATGAAATTTGGTATTGTAATAGCCCTAGATAGACACTGTGTTATTAGATAGAGGTATTTACGAAACTAAAGAAAACTCTAAATTGAGTGATCAAAATTGTAGACAAAAAGAACTATGGGTAAGAAAGCTAACATTTTGTTTTTTCCCATTAATGTTGTAATTTCTGTGTAATATTTTTCATAAATATCTTACTTTATTACACTTCTAGTATGGGAATATACAGGATGTATCAAATTGCGTGTTAACTATGGGGATCTCGTTTATTTGAAGAGATACGACGATGGTTAAATTAGAGAAAAGTTGTGGAATTTTATGCCCATTAATAATCTGAAAAGAAATTGGAGCTATCTTGCTTAGTTTCTAGAACTAGGAAAAACTGAAATTTTGGATTTTTTGTTTTCGGCTATAACTCATTTGTCATTTATATTACATATTTCTAGTTAACGCATTATTAGGACACTTTTTCATGCTGAATCTAAATTTTTAATCAGATTTGGTATAACTGTTACCATTACTCATTTTCGACTGTCAACTTTTTCTTTTCTTATAGTCGGCATTTAAAATTTTTTCATATTTGAATAGAGTTTTTAATTCTGATTTCAACGATGTGTCACAATTTGCATTTCGTTTAAGTTTTAAGCATTTTATTACAGAAAATAAAAATTTCATAAGAGTGCCATGAAAAGACCACGTCATTTAATTTATTTTGAAAATATTCTAGTAGGCCATGAACTCATGGAAGTAAAACAAAACATTACTTTTATTTGCTTTGGTCTTTAGATACATTAGGTACACGAAAATTTCAGGGAACTTTGTTTTGAGCGTAGGCAGCAGGTTATATTAATTTTTATAAAAAACAAATGAATGGCAAATTTTTTAACATTCACAATTTACTGAAAATTCTACTTGCAGTTTTTATGTTTGCAACTGACATAACAAATTTGAATAACAGGTTAAATAAATAGAACAGATAACACTGGAACTGCACTAATACATACAATTATTAAATAAATGTGCAAAACATTTGACACCTTTGTTAAACAAGCTCAGAAGCTTGTCTAAAATAAACTCTCTAACGTGTGTGTTAGTAACTGTGTGATTCGTTTGTTTTTGTAAAAATTAACTTAGCCTGCAGCCTACGCTCAAAACAAAGTTTCCTGAAATTTTCGCGTACCTAATGTATCTAAAGACTAAAGTAAGTAAAAGTAGTGTTTTGTTTTACTTCCATCAGTTCTTGGCCTACTAAAATTTTTTCAAAATAAATTAAATGACGTGGTCTTTCCATGGCACTCTTATGAAATTTTTATTTTCTGTAATAAAATGCTCAAAACTTAAACAAAATGCAAAGTGTGACACATCGTTGAAATCAGAATTAAAAACTCTATTCAAATATAAAAAAATTTAAAATGCCGACCATAAGAAAAAAAAAGTTGACAGTCGAAAATAAGCAATGGTAACAGTTATACCAAATCTGATCAAAAATTTAGATTCGGCATAAAAAAGTGTCCTAATAATGCGTAAACTAGAAATATGTAATATAAATGACAAATGAGTTATAGCCGAAAACAAAAAATCCAAAATGTCAGTGTTTCTTAGTTTATTCAAAAACTAAGCAAGATAGCTCCAATTTCTTTACAGATTATTAGTGGGCATAAAATTCCACAACTTTTCTCTAATTCAACTTCAAATAAGCGAGATCCCCATAGTTAACACGCAATTTGATACATCCTGTATAGTAATTGTTAAAACATTCGATTCTAAGAGCTTGATGGAAATACATGTTTTTGCCCTCTGGGAACAAAAACAAGGTGGTTTTTGAAAAATCTCTGTGTATGTGTGCTTGTGTAAACTTTGATATCTCAGGAATTACTAGATCAAGTTCAATGAAATTTGGAATACTGGAGATAAACGAAAATTCATTAGGAGCAAAAGTTTTTTAAAGCGGTCCCAAACCAGACATGGCAGTTAGATGTATTTTTTGGCATTAAATATTTTTTTTATAAATATGAGCCCATTGTCTGATAGAAAGCACTAAGACAATAGCAGCCGCTATGGTTTTTGAAAACTTGAGTTTAATGCCTGTTTACTCAAAAACTAGTTGCCAGATTAGCATAAAACTTAGTATCGTAATAGCCATAACTAGGTAGTCACAATATTACTATGCAATGGAATTTTTAAAGCTATGCAAGAATAAACGTGCCTACCACACAATCATTTCAAAACATATTCCATTTTAAAGATTATTTTTTAAAACTGGACACCATACTTTTTAGTTTTGATACCCAACAGTGATAGGGGAATTGGTGCTTTCTACACTCCCATAAGATGCCCTATATGAATTTCTAAATTTTTGAAGTTGATACCTTTATATTGAATAAATGGGGAATGAAAAAAAATTAGAAAAACCTCTAAAGGTTTTAAATTCAGTTTCATTGTAGTAGTTTGTATGACGTATGTTAATTCTTTTTGAGTGTTAATATGAATAAACTATTAGTACGGCATTAAGGGTCGCTTTCATACCAGTTTTGGGACACCCTGTTTGTATTATAGTAAGACTATCCAATTCTCATTTTTTATTTTTAGACATCATATTTGTGTAAAACTATGCAGTCTTCGAGGAAATGTAATTAAGAAGAAACTTTTCCGATACATACTGAAAAATTACCTTAGGACTGCTTGATGATATACATTTCCACAAAAACTGCTTAAAAATAATCAAATTTGACATTTAAGTCTAAAAATAAAAAATGACCAAACCCTCCGCTGCTTTCTTGGTTTTTTTGTGCTCTCTTATTAGATAATGAAAAATAGTTAATTGTATGAAGTATTAGTTCATATTATTGATAAAATGCATTGTAAAAGTATGTCAAATTCGTGACTTATATGCTGCAAGTGCATTCTGGTGATATATATGTCTGGCTGTGTAATTGTGTTTATTATTTACTACCTACTGTGTATACAATGTGTAAATATTTTGGATAAGAAATTTGGTGTTAAACATTTAATAAAAGCCATTTTAGTTAGTACTTGTTGTGTAACATTTATTAAGTGTCATAATAAGTTCCATAAAGTTTATATTAAAGGCAACGCTTATTCAAGGAATACATTTTCTTATCACTGGTGAAGGGGAATAAAACTCATCCTGTTTGAAAAGGTACTATTCCGGTAATATGACAGATCATAATCTACAATTTTTAAAGTTTAAAAGCAGTAATCAAAACACATAGATTCGATAAATATTTTATTCATAATTTTCATTGTAAATGAAAGGGCAATAAAAAAAATGTATCTGCAGTAAAATATTTAATTTTTCTATAAATAATTGACTTCCTTGAACTTAAAATCAAAGTAGGTATGATTAGCATAGGCATTAAACTGCAAACATTATATTTCTATCGGTTATATAAAGTGAATAGATATACGTGATGCAGGATGTCCCATTATAGAAAGCAGCATGAAAATGTGAGATTTGAAAATTAATAATATACATCGACATTTAATTCGAGTATACTCTATCTTTGTCGTAACAACTTAATTTAATTCTCGTTTCAATATTAGTTTTAAAATGCCTTTCATCTTTGTGTTTGTACAGAAGTTTGGCATTCTAGGTTTTTTTTATCTGAGTGCAGACTTTTGCAGTATGCATTTTAGATTTTCTTAATTAAGGTCAAATTTATTGTAGACATAACCTAGAAGATGGAAAGTTCACAGGGTTCATAGTAAGTTACTTTTTCTACTAGGAGTTACTTTTTTAAATTCTTTTACATTAACGCAATTTAAAAATCTCGCCAAGTCAAATCTTCCTTGTAAAATCTTAATTTTCACCCACCAACATAATGACGCGTCAACAAATACAGCCCGAGTCAAAAGATACAGGTTTTTAAATGTTTATGTTATTTGAGAAGATAGGTAAAAAAGTTACTAACAAAAGTCGTGCGAACCGACCGGTACTATAAACTGACATATGAAAATCTTATACGGGGTGCCCCATAAAAAACTTATTCATAAAATAATACTTTTCTTAAATGAAATGTCCCATATTTTTTATCTTAATGGAAAGAAGATTTAATTACCAACAAAAAATCTTTAAATAACTTTTTGGCAAATGCCATTGTTTTTGAGAAAAAAAAAAAATTTCGTAGATATTGTCATACAGCTTGCGCGTTTAGGTCCAAGCGCAAATAAAGGAATCTTGGCGCGCGATGGAAAACAAATGAAGTTGACAGGTGTGTTATTCAGTTTTATTACCTAAATGTCATATTTGTACTGAATTTGTTCGGACATTGTATTTGTGTTTTGTGAAATATTAATAGTATTAGTTAGTTAATTAAAATGCCACATTAAAAATATGTCAAATAAGACATGTAATAAAACTGAATAACACACTTGTCAACTTCATTCGTTTTGTTTTGTACGACAATATCTATGAGATTATTTTTTTCTCGAAAACCGGCATTTACAAAAAAAAAGTTAATTAGATATTTTTGTTGGTAATTAAATGTTCTTTCCATTAAGATAAAAAAATATGTAGCATTTTATTTAAGAAAAGTATTATTTTATGAATAATATTTTTATAGAACACCCTCTATAAGATTTTCATGTCAGTTTAGAGTACAGGTCGGTTCGCACAACTTTTGTTAGTAACTTTTTTACAAATAGCATAAATATTTTAAAACCCGTATCTTTTGACTCAGTTTGTATAAATTGCAAATGATAGCCACAGGCACCAAGAAAAGTAAGGATAAATTAATTAATGAAAGTAAATTATGGAAAAAGCATTATCTAAAATTACAGAAGATTTAAAAAAAAAACGTTAATTAAACCGTGGAATTTGAAGTTCCTTCGTTACATGAATTTTTATTGTTTGTTCAATTTATGAGTTACTTTCTTAACAGTGCAAAAGTACTTTTGCAAATTTGTGTAAAAGGATTTTGCTATGACCCCTGAGTTCAACAAATTAGTAGATTATCGTTTTTAAATATATTATTATTTTATTTTGTAATTTGCAGAATATGTAGCATACAGAGTAAGCAAACAAGATCAACGGAATTAGGTAATCTAATAAGACTTCCAAGAGGTCCCGACGGTACAAAAGGGTTCAAAGCTCGTAGGTAGTATTAAACTATAAGTATTAATTTTAAAATTTGTGAGAGTACCATTCAAATCAATTAGTTCTTAAATAGAACTCCATATTGCATTGTTTCATCTAATTTGTTTTTATATATATAAATAAATAAGTAAAAACATTAATTAATACATACAGTAAATATTCAGTTGTATATAACATTTATTATACTAATTTTATTTTACAACTTGTAATATAAAAGTTATTGTAAAGTATCATAAAATTAAGTAAACGCAATTTTTTATTCTTTGTTAGTTTTCTTTATTATCATACAAATTTGACTTGAGTTCTCCTTTAGTTCAATCTGCATGAGTTTTACTGTTTTATAAGTTTAATAAATCACTTGTTGCAGGTGGTTATTCCTTTGATAAATATTTTGGTTTTTTTTTAATGTATAGTATGAGTTTTAGACGATTTGTGTTATTTTCAGGCTGCAATAACTATTGTGAAGTTTGCTTGGTTTGAGGTGAAACAGACAACTTCCAGATCCTACCAGCAGATTATCCGATATTAAGTATAAATAAAATACTTTATGACTTCAACAATATTTATTTATTTTCACCTTATTCGTATTTCGACATGTTTACATGCTATTATCAAAGGTTATATTAAAAAGTAAACAATTGGTGTTGCTATAGGAACAATAGAACTAGATGCCTTGAGCTTGGTTATCTATGTCTGCAGATGACTTGATTTCTTATTCTAAAACGTCCAATAATGGTGAATTTAAGAAATCAATTTGTTCATTTATTAAAGGTACAGTTTTTAAATGTTTGTAAATTTCAAATGCCTCCAGTAAATACGTATAAGGTTAAAATAAATAAATGTTGTTGAAGTTATAAAGTATTTTATTTACACATCAATATGAACTTCAACGAAGTAAAGCTGGAACTTATTAATAAGGGATACTCAGTATACTTTCTCATCTGACCAAAAAAATGTAAAGTATTGGCTGACCATTTACAGAGTGCATACAGAATAAATAAAGATCATCATCAAACAAGAGGTAAATTCTAGACTCTTCAGACTTTTTGGTTGGTATTTTCTGAAAATTTTGATTTTTAAGTCAAATTTAAGTTTAGCTTACTGTAGGCTTTGATTTTTGAGTACATTTCAAAAATCAAAGTGTGCAACGTTTCCTAGCTGGTTAGCGCAACCAATAACCGTCTACGAAACGGAAAAAGGCATCCTGGAAAGCATGGTGGTAGGGTTCAAAATATGCGTCACTAAATTGCACTTTTATACCCTTTTGTGTATAAAGCAGGATGAAGCAGATTTTCTACAAAAATTCTTGGTCAAAAACCAAGTTTATGTTTTAACCAAGGAATACTGAATACTGTGCATAATGCAGTTAATTAGTTATTAACTTGTTTGTCTATGTTCAATCTGCAGTACCAATTGTGCCAGGCTCCAAACTCACTGCTACCAATTTTACTTTGATTGCCTTTTGTTCTCTTGAAATCAGTATAGTATTAGTTTTCATAATGTTGATCAACATATTTCTATCACTCAGCAGTATATCCCACAGCTCAAGCTATACAGGGTATTACTTCATTATTTAATTCTGAAATGGTTCAAAATAGAGAAATAAAAAGGAATTTGCAGGAGTCCAAAAATTCTTTAAAATCATGTTAATTTAATAGATATACATGTTGTATATCAAAATATACAAAACAAAAATTTTTTTAAAATTAGTAGCTTAAAATAATAAATTTAAAAAATGGGGCAAAATGACACAAAACCACGTGATGTGAAATGCTTCGTTGATTGGTCTGACATCACAAATCACGAACGTGGGAACCACTCGTTCATAATATTGTTTATTTTTACATGTGGCTGGTGTGTTATTAACAAACTTGGTTTTTGTGATTCATCATTTATTCATTCATTCGTTTATTCATCAGAGCTAGTTCTATATGTGGCGCTAAGTGTAAAGTTAAAAGTTTGCTTTGAATTTTACGGTATTTAGGTCAATTGTTCCAATACTTATTATACATACCTACATTTGGTTAAATACTTCATATTTTAATAAATCCTTAAACATTTAAATAAATCTCAAACATTTATTTAAAATCTTTCAATATTGAATGATCTTTATATATTTAAATAAATCCTTATTTAACATTTAATTTAAATATTCCAACTTTTAATAAATCATTATAGATTGAACAATAAATCCTGTAGTAATTATTTTAAATCTTCGAATATTTACTAAATGGAAGTTGCAGGCTTCCGCGGCCATTGGTAATAACATTTAGGCTTCCGGGTTGGAGCTGCGTCATCGGTGAATAAACTGCCGACGTTTCGTCCTTGGTTACACGGGACATTTGAAGGCTGTGGTCACTTTGGGATCTGGAACAAAACTGGCGAGAAAGGTACTGGCACCGGGTCTATAAGAAGCGGGTGTGTAATAATGTGTGACTGCTGTGTCTGTGATTCACAGACAGCAGTAAACTACAATTTTAAGGATCAGCATCAATTTTCAAAATATTTCATAACAGGGTGTTGACAAAAGGTGCAACCAAAGTTCAAGAGCATGTAGTGCTTATCAAAACAAACAAGAAAGTCTTAACAAAGACGGATCCTAAAATGCTTCGTTTTCAAGATATGGGCCTTCAAATGTTTTGCTTAAAACTGCTTTATTTTATTAATATTGAAAAAATCACCCTGTATAAAATAAACAAATTTTGCAAACAATTAGATAAATTAAAGGTCTATGTTTGAAAACTTTCTAGAATTCTAAATCTGCTACTGTGATGAAGTTATTCTCGCAAAGGAAAAAAATTCTCTTATCGAATGGGCGGTAAGTGCTAGGGTGCAATGTAAAAAAAATCACAATTGCATCCCAACCCTTACAAAATTGGTCAAGATAGGTAGAATATTGTCAAAAATCTTTTATTTATTTTTTTTCTCTAGGCCCGTTTCAGAATTAAATGGGCGTAATAAGTATTGGACCACCCTTATTGCGAATCTTTCACGTTCTTACCTAGTAGCTACAATCACCACATATTAAGAAGGGGACCACTTTACTTTACCCACTGTCTCATTCTGAATTACTGGATTCATAGTTGTTCATTCTAATAAAATTTCAACTTTTTCTATATTTATGTTTTGAATATCTTGTATTAAAAACCTTCTTAACTTGACGCTTATTTAGATCCTTCCACATTTCCTCCTTTAACGGAGCGGCTACACAGGGAATTATACACAAAAACTGCAATAATATACTGAGAAAAAAACTTATATATCGAGAAAAAAATTCAATATAGAGAAAAAACCCAATATGTTGAGAAAACACTCAATATATTGAGTAAAAAAACTCAAGATATTACCTTTCAAGGCCCACCTTGCTCGTTTACTGAAAGTTTATATATTATTAAATACTTCAATTTCTCAATCTTAAACTAACTATACAAACATTATATAAGGTGTACCTTTTATTGCATGACACATGATTAAATTAATAGAGAGCTACTTAACCAATAGAATGCAACTGTTAAAGATTAACACGACCAAATCTGAAACTCGAGGCGTTGAATTTGGTGTGCCAGAGGGCTCCATCCTTGGTCCACTGCTTTTCATCACCTTCATAAATAATTCGTCCAGCAATATTAATACTCGAACATGCCTCTATGCCGATGATGCATCTTTTGTATGCACAGCCACGGCAGCTGAAGACTTACTTACAAGGCAAATTCTGCCACTACGGGAGAGATAGATAGAGATAGTAACGAAAGCAGAGCAATTAAATCATTGATTTCCAATTAGATCAAAAACTAAGTTGGGAACCACACATAAGTCATGTGTGCAACACATTATCTTCAGCCTTGTATGTCTTACGAAGATTAACAGAGGTAACAACACCACTCACTGTTAAACATTATCTCACCTACGGAATTCTTCTATTCAGCTCAGCACCACAATCAACACAGGCCTTCTGGCTACATAAATGAGCATTAAAAATTATCACTAGAGCTGAATACAGAGCAGCACATGCAAAATTGATATTCCAACATCAAAGAATTCTAACCATATATGCGCTATCGTTCACATCCAAAAACTTAAGGTAACGCCACTGACTCAACGCGACATGCATTCACACAACACAAGAAATGGAACCAACTTTAGTATTTTTTTCCCGAAAATCTAAAAAATCTACTTTGTTTTCACAACAGTTTTGGTTTTTAACTATAATATGGCAGTTTTCGAGATATGGACCTTTACCCTAGAACACTAAACATACTTGGGAATTGCATGAATACTAAACACTAGCAGGTTAGGCAAGTTAGGCATAACAGTTCTCATGGCTTAAAAGCCTTGCCATTATTTACTGTTAATCTTAATCACTTACCCTAGTCTGATATCCCTAAAGAATTTTACTACACTTTTTTCTTACATTTCACTTTTTTATCTTATATCTCGAGCAGTGTATGCATATTATTTTATTATTAAGATATAAACAGTGGCAGCCGTCGGTAGTAAATGTTGGAGGTGCTGCTCTAAAGGATCGATTGTATAAACTAAGAAATGTGATGATACTATTCATAGTGAAGGACAAACACTAGAAATAAATTTATAAATAAAGTTGTATGTGTAAATTAAAAATTTTTAATAGATAAATTGCTTGCTTGTAATCATTTTCTATTAATCTATGGTGTGCTCAAGTTACTATTTTTGCTTAATTTTCAGTACGGACTGAAAAAATTAATATTTTTAGTTTTTGATTTTTGTGTATAATTTATAATTTGGTTATTATCAAAGGTAGCACAAAGCGGTTTTGACATTATTAAGCCACCTTTTTTACACAGATTTCAAATTAGAAATTAAAATTTTTATAGGTCGTTAAATTTTCAAGATATTAACATTAACTTCGCTTTTTTAAATATGCGTTAAAGGTGACCATGTCATCATTGGATAAAGCTCTTTTTCCCCCTTTTCTTTCTTCTCTTTTATACTTGTTTTATTTTCTGATACATTCAAGTGTTTTTTTTTCACAGCCTACCATGAGAAAACAGCTTTTTCAATTTTTCTCATTAATAGAAATGAAAACGAATGCAGCCCCTTGTTTTTTGTTTTTGTTAATTTTCAGCCTACTAGAAAAAAAAAAGTTTCTCACAGCCTACCAAAACGCTTTTTCGCTTATAACTCCGTTATTTGTGGAAATAAACTTATCAAACCTTATATCAGAAAAAGGGGGAAAAAGAGCTCTATCCAATGGTGACATGACCGCCTTTGACGCATATTTAAAAAAGCGAAAATGTTGATATCTTGAAAATTTAACGACCTATAAAAATTTTAATTTCAGCATCGAAATCTGTGGAAAAAATCTTAATAATGTCAAAACTGCTTTGCGCTATCTTTGATAATAACCAAATTATACGCAAAAAGCAAAAACTGAAAATTTTAGTTTTTTCAGTTTGTACTGAAAATTAAGCATAAATTCTAAGATTTGAGTGTAGACCATGGTAATACTTGTGATGCTGAATAATTCTTCTCATTTAACCGAATCTCGAACTCTTACCGTTTACGAGATCCCCATGCATGGACCCCTATCTTGGACACCCTGTATAAACGTATAGAAAAAGCGTACGTTTTTGCGACTTTACAAACCTGTGCTACTCCCGTATGTATTATGCTTCAGGTGATTAAGTATCATGTGCTACCCACATACATTTACGTGCATAATAAGCTAAAAGCTAACTAATTTTATATAAATTCCTTGGCTTTATTATGTTACACGCAAATGCAATGTAAAAGATACTTTGATATCCACTAAAAAATAAGTCTGCACTATACGAATTTTATAGGTAGTGACACATATACACTTTTCAACAAAAAATCACATTTATATCTTAAATATCTTTATTTATTAATTTACTGTAAATATTGTAAAAAGTAATAAAAATATAAATGTCATCAAGACTATTAAAAACAACCTATTGATTTCAGATTCTCACATGTAATATACTATTTTACATACTGTGAATTGGTGAGTTGTGTTATAGTGCCTAGTATTTGCTTGCAGTTATGCAGTTCTTTTGAGGTTTCTGACAACTCTTTTGTTCTAGCAGACAACTCGGCTTCTGTGTGTTTCACTTGTTTCTCTAACTGTGTTACTTGCTGTGAATAACATACAAATATTAATATTACAAGTACTTTAAATAAAATTGTAAGAGAACATTAAAAAATTATCTAATATTTTTCAAAAAGTTTAAAATATTGATAGTTGAAAGGGTAAACATTTATAATTTACTATCGCATCTTTAATCTTATCAAATGTGAATTTGCTGGAATCTAGCTAATTTATAACAGTTCAGCCTAGCTTGATGTTAAACTGCATTGGCTTTAAGCTAAATTTCTCAACTTAAATTACTAGGTTACACATACCATTTTAAAATGTTCATTGTTAATATTCAACCTTGAAAGTTGTTCTTCTTTTTTCTCTACTAATTTCTCTTTCTTCAAAAGGTTTTCTTCTAATTTAGAAACTATTCGTTTGAGTTCACTATGCTTTTCTTCCAGTCCAATCTTTGCACCTTCGACATCTTTAAGGTGCCTGGAGGTTTCTTCTAACAATTGTGTTTTTTCTTTAAGAAGCTTCTCTTTTATTGATAATTGGCTACTATATCTACTTTTTTCTGCATCCAGCCTAATAAAAAAATATACATACAGTGAGCTCGTAAAGTTTGGAATACATTCGATAAAACATTTTAGAAGGGTTTTCACAGAAAATCCTCGGACACGTCAACCTTGTTTTTAAAATCTCACTTTTTTCCGCTATTAACATTTTTTGAACGTTTTTTTATTGGCAATTTTTTTTTAAATTGCAACCCTTGTTTTTTTTAACGGATTTGGACAGAGCACATTTTCCTGAGTACAAAAACGTCAAAAAGTATGACCTTGAAAAGGAAAGTTTTTGAGATAATCGGTCCCAAAGTTTCGAAAATGTATATTAAAGTTATTAGAGTAGACCAATCACTGATCAAGGAGGCGCTGAAAAAAAAAAAGGTTTTGAAAATCAACAAAATTTATTCGAATCGACGACTTGAATAAATGAAAACAATTAAGGTTTCTGCACAAATGTTGAATAATTAAGGTAGATAGGTAAACAAGAAAACCAAAGTAAATGTTCAAGTGACCTCCAATCACTTCTTGGCAATATCCTATCCGCCACTGCAACTCCTGCAGAACCTTACCAATCGTATCGGGTTGAATTGCCCGAATTTCATTGCAAATTCTATCCTTAAGCTCGTCAATGGTAGTTAGTCTATTGAAATAGACTTTGCTCTTTAAATAGCCCTATAAAAAGTAATCAAGGGGAGTGAAATCCGGAAATCTAGGGGGCCATTAGATAGTTCTCCTGCAACCAATCCATTGGTTAGTAAATACTTGGTTTAAATATTCGCAAACGATCGCTGCAAAATGGGGTGGCGCTCCGTCTTGCTGGTACCATATCGTGATATTGGGCAGATCTGCATTTCCGACATTTGGGTAAAGCACCGCAAGTGCAGGGACTAATTCGTATCTTAAAAATTCAAGATATCTTTCACCTCCTAACGTACCTTCAAAGAAAAATGGGCCCAATATACGGTTACCTACAACACCAGCTCAAACGTTAAGTGTTTGTGGAAACTGGCTACGACTTTCAATTTTCCAGTGTGATTTTTCAGGAAACCAATATCTACAGATTTGCTGGTTGACTGTACCGTCGATGAAAAGTAGCTTTATAAGAAAAAACAACGTTATGTACGAATCCGTCGTCAGCATCCAAGCATTGCAACACGGTTTCGCAAAACTTTAACGTACGGCCTGGATCGTCTTCATTTTGGTCTTGGACCAAAATTACTTTATACGGATGACGTTTGTTCAGTTTCAAATATTTCAAGACGGAGCTTTGAACTATTCCGTTGTTTGCCGATTTTCTTCAAGCTCTAGTAGAACATTTAGCTGAACATCTTCTTGAACTGGTGGACACCCGTGCAGTGACATTTTAAAAAATAAGGTCGAGGTGTCCAAGGATTTTCTGTGAAAACCCTTCTAAAATGTTTTATCGAATTTATTCCGAACTTTACAAACTCAGTGTATATTTTATCAACATTAAACCATTTTGATGTTTAACAATCATAAGTAAAATCCACAGTATACAGAGTGTTTCAAAAATGCATGTAAAAATTCTGAAGCGTATTCCTGAAGTCAAAATAAGAAAAAAAGTTCCTATAAACATGGGTCTGGAAACGCTTTGTTTTCGACTTGTTGAAGGTTCATCAAAAAACTAACATTTTCCTACTCTACCAAGAAACAGTTTGCTATAATTTTACGATATTTGGTAGAATGTTATAGTGCAATACTGCAACAGAGGCGCGGGCGGTGCTACGGGAGTATGTGAAGGATTGTTGCATCACAAAAGAATTCTGTGTGACATTTCTAAAAAACCAATCAGATATTCTGAAAGAGCCATAAAAAATACACAAAAGAGGTACTCTTGTTGATTATCTCTAGGACCTACAGTTTTCGATAAAATTGAGAAAATGTGTTCCCGAACACTTTTGAGCAATCGGAGAATGATAAATTTAACTAGCATTTTTCGTTATGGGGGCACCTGAAATCAATTGTCTGCGCAACTCTAGTTCCTGACGTCGATGAACTTAGAGCAAAAATTATTAACGGCTGCAATCAGATTCGAAATACCTCAGGTCTTTTTGAACAAGTCCAGCAATCATTGCATCGAAGAGTTCACAAATGTATTGAGGTGGGTGGGGGAGGGGGTCATTTTGAACCCTTACTAAGGAAATGAAACTTATCCATAAGTTATTTTGTTCATTTAAGTACTTGATAATAAATTATTTTTTATTGCCAAGCACATACCCTCAATTTTATCGAAAATTGTAGGCCTAGAGATACGCAACAAGAGTACCTATTTTGTGTGTTTTTTAAGGTTCCTTTAAAATATCTTATTGCTTTTTCAGAAATTGCACAAATAATTTCTTTCAGATTAAAAAATCCCTCATATATTCGCATAGCACCGCCCCTGTTGCAGATATAGAGACAAGTTCTATGCCAGATTATTGGTCATGATCCACTATAACATTCTACCAAATATCATAAAATTATAAGCTGTTTTTTGGGAGAGTAGGAAAATGTTAATTTTTTGATGAACCTTCAACACCCTGTATGTCGAAAATTAAGCGTTTCCGGGCCCCTTTTTATAGGGATTTTCTTTTCTATTTTGACGTCAGGAGTACGCTTCAGAATTTTTGACATGCATTTTTGAAACACCCTGTATATTGTCGAGTAGGATGACTAGTACAAGAGCTTGCCAGTCCATAGTGTGTGGCAGCTTAGGTAAGGGCAGCGGAAGTAGCAAGCCGATACTCGCTAACTAATAAGTACCCTAATATGTTTTGCTGTGTTGCTGATGTTTTAAACTAATGAAATAAAATCAATCATATCTAAACGGTTTATATGTTCAAAGTTAAATTAACTATTAAAACAAAACTAAATATAAGTACAATTTTGAATTTTTACAAAGTACTATCCGTAAGGCTAAATAAAAACTGTTCAATTCTCAAATTTATTTATTTGACGTACAATTTTGATAATTTCTTTTTTCCCTGGACAGCTTTTTAGTATTATTGTCGTTTTGCGTAATACATTGCCGAATTCATAATAATAGAAAATAGTGAATTATACATATAAGGTTTATTTATAATTATATCTTTATGCTCATTGCATGGAAACGTTATTTGATTTTTTTCAAACTCGTACATGTCATTTATCATGTTATTGTCAGGATTCCTCTGGTCTTTAGATGAGTCAGTTCTGCTTCAGGTTGGCTAACCGCAGAATCCAAATTATTGTTTTTAACGCATTTTTGCAAGTGTCACATTGTGCAGATTTAAACAACGATTTTGCCACAAAACCAACTACATAATAAATAACGCATTCATTTATTTGTGCGGAAATATTCGCCGTCTGCATCCGTTATATTTTCTATCAGTCCTTTTAATGTTTCGGTTAATTTCCTTATATGCATTTTGTTATTTATCGGCTTTTTTTCTTGAAATATGTTTGGAAAATTTTCAAAAGTAATATCGGGTTTAAAACTTTCGTTTTTATTTGTCAAGCAATTCCCGTATTTTGGAGTGTCTTATCACTGAATACACTGATATCATTCTGTACATTTGAAGAAAAGATGTAAATGTGGGGTGATCATTTTGATCATTTAATTTTGACCATTTAATAAAGGATATATTAGGTATCATTATTTATTAACCTTATAAATTCGATTCGCTATGTATATACAGCAGAGGTATGATCTGCTCCTTCCCCTGCCTATTCCCTACATGGTTGCATGCGTGCACAGAATAGACTAGCGTGTCATGCCTACGAACTGCAATAAGATAGCCTACTTGACATTGTATACTTTGGTAAAATCTCATAAAAAATGACAAAATATTCTTTACTACATATTATAAATATGTAATAAAGACATTGAATATTTTAGGTACAATTTGAAAACCTCCGATCACTTTGTATTTAATCAAAACGTCGTGAGAACATAAATAAAATTGAAAATAAAAAAAATTAATTTATATTAAGACAAGCATGTAATGTAATAAAACTCCGTAGACTACCTACTTTCACTCTAACCAAATTACAACATCGTTAAAATGCTGTAAGTTATTGTGAATTTTGCGAGTATTGTTAAATTTTTTTTTACTTGTAAGTTATTTGTTAGCTTCCTAGCTAAATAAAGATTTATTTATTATTACATTGCTATGGCCTTTACTCTATGAAACGCCCTGTATAAATAACAAAGACGTATTCTATTTAAAGCATACCATTCCTGCAGCTGCTTGTTTTTTTCCAGTATAATATCTTTTGTTTTTATAGCATCTTCATGGCACTGTTGAGCATGTAACAGTAATTGATGTAGTCGCGACAATTCTGCTGTAAGTTGTGCAGTCCGATGTTGTAGATGTGTACATCGTTGAGAAGCTGCTTCTACACTGGCTATCGCTGCACGTTCTGCATGACTCATTGTTGCTAACTTATATTCATACAGTTCCATTACATCTGATGTAGATACATTTACAAGATTATTTTCCTCATAAGCCTCCTAAAACATTTATAAAACGTAAATAGTAGTATTTATATGCACAAAAGACTAGTAATGTTATGCCACACATGTAGATAATATACCTACATAGTAAAAGACTTTAAATACTCCCAAAAAATATCTCATTATAAAAATATTAATTAGTGCATGAGTAAGTAAAACATATTAACTAAACCTAATCAAATACAAATTGTCTCTTTTACCCCCCAACACTCCTTTTATTTTTTCATGAACCCAGACCCTATCTCCTATTTTTTAGCATAGATTAACCTCATATTTAGATTTTCGATGTTCTTTAATTTCAAATTATGTTTAACCTCTACGCTGCTCCAAACGTAGATCTATCAGGGTATCTACTGCAATCCTGTCTTTAAATTTATGTGAGACATGTCACTTTAAAAAGATTACGTTAAATGACAATTAACAAACACAACAGCAGCGCTACGTGTGCGTATTAATAATAACAACAACTGCAACATTACAGGGGTTACTGTTTGGCGGTTGGCCTAATAAGTATTGTACTTCGGGGCTTGTCGTGTGGTTAAAGGCATTCCGACACTTGCAATGCAAAATTTGACCAGTTAATATGCTTCCGGCATTGCAGAAAATAATGGAAAAAGTGGTAAATAATCAGTTGCTGGAAGTATGTTATACAGAATAGCATTCTGGTCGTCGTGCAATCAGGTTTTAGAGAAAAGCATAGCTGTGAAGCGGCAGTTCAGTGTTATAAGTGACTGGAAAAAGTGGAGAGATAAAGGTTTATCAGTGGTTGTGTTATTTTTGGACTTGAAACGAGCCTGACTATTGACAGAGACAGATTGATGGTTAAGTTACGTGCACATGGTGTTACTGTAGAAGCCTGGGATTGGTTAAACAATTATTCGTTAGAAAGGAAGCAGAAGGTCAGATGCGGTGAAGTGTTATCTGGTGAAAAAAAAGTGGGAGTGCCACAGGACAGTATTTTGGAGCCGTTATTATTTGCTCTCTAATTAATGATTTAGGGTGTATTATGAAGATGTGTAAGTTTCATCTATTTGCGGATTATACGGTAATTTTTGTAGAAGGAGAGGATGTAATGCAGACTGTGAGTAAACTAAATTGGGAATTGGAAGAGGTTAGCTATTGGTTTGGCAGAAACAAACTTGAAATCAACATAGTACCTATATAAAACTAAAGCAATGTGTATTACTAGCGCAACTTTCAAGGAAAGTGGGATTAGGGTTAAGATTGAGGAAATGGATGTTGAATTTGTGGATAAAACGAAATATTTAGGAATAATGGTAGACTGTAAATTAAGTTATAATGAGCATGTAGACTATATTTCCAAAACAAAAAAATTGACAAAAGATTAGACACAAAGAAAACAATTTATAATAGCACTATTTTACCATATTTTTATAACTTCGGCACAGTATTGTACTTAGCAAATCAAGGTGGTGGATGGATTCTACAAAATAGGGGTATGCGAATAATTCTAAAATGTAATTGGTATACAAGATCAAATGAAACGCTAAGAAAGTTAGGATGGATGAGTGTGAGAGAGTTACTGAAATATCAGGTTTTTGTTTATAAAGTACTCAATGGATTAATGCCTGTGTATTTTAATAAATATGTACTGTATTGTAGAGAAATCCACAATTATTTTAGAAATGATTTATATGTACAAAGCGCAGTTACCAATAAAGGTAATAATTCTTTATTTGTTAAAAGTTTTGCTATGTTTAATGGGCTGGGCGATATTAAACAGGTTAAAAGTGCAAATATGTTTAAAGTAAAAGTAAGAGAATGGATTGTTAACGAGAGGGTTGAGTTGTGTGGGTGTAAGTTACTGTGAATTTTCAAGGTTGTTTTGTTAAGGTTTGTTAAAATTTATTTTACCTGTAGGTTATTTGTTAGCTTTCTAGCTAAATAAAGATTTATTTATTTATAAGTATTGTACTTTGGGGTTTGTCATGTCGTTAAACGCATTCCAACACTTGCAATGCAAAGTGACATTTTGCCGCAATTGTAAACGAATTTTAGAGCGGTGAAATATTTTAATTATTACACTGCATATAAAAATTTAAAATTCAAGGTACAAGTAAAAAATTCAAGCGTTTTTAAGCTTTTCAAGTGCGTTTTTTCAATTCAAACGTTTCAAGCTTTTTCCAGAAATTCCAGGCGAGTCTATGTTTATTGCCAAAATGCTCAGCCGGCGTATATTCACGATCATTGGTATAACTCCCTAAAATTTTATTTTATTATATTAATAGATAAAATAAAGGGGTGAGACAACTTTCGTTGACACCGAGTATTACCTTGTTTTGAGAGGTACCAACCACACACTGACAAAAACAATACTAAAGGTTTTGTTTTATTTGTTCTCCTGAACTTAATAAATATATTAGACAAAATTAGCCTTTGGATTTTGTACCAATGATTATTCAATTTTTATAATTTTTTCGAGCATATATAAATAACTACTGTTTTTGTTGTCTCGTTCAACGTATATAAATTTTATGAACTAAATGAGTGTTTTTTTTTAAACATTAGTTAGGTTTAGGCACAGAATGACACAGCTAATCAGATATTTCCAGCTGCTCCAACCGTACACAGCAGCCCGAAAAATGCCGCACAGCAGTAGTGCTGGTAGAAGGTAGTCAGCAGCTTAAAGGTTAACCAATGCAATTTCAAAATCAATCCTTTTTTGTTAGTTTTTGTCAATTTCTCGGTTAAACTGTTAGCAATCGAAATTAGATCACCCAAAAATGTTTCATGTTTCACACTTTAATGCTCACATAGATGGCATTACTATAATTACATTTTCAACTTAATGATTATTCTAAAACTCACTTTTAGCTTATTCATAACTTCATCTAGCCGTTCCAACTGTGTGACCGACATCACTGGAAAGCAGAGATTATCTGCCATATGTTGTGTGCAGATACTATTGACATGAGCATCCATTTGTACTAAAGGCTGTAATTCAGACATGACAGCTGCTACTTCGTTTGTTGGGAATAAATGAGTAGATGACAAACTCATAATCAAAGCTTTTGTTTCTTTTGGGCCCCTAAGTAGACCTTGAGCCAGTATCATATGAATTTGCCTAAAATATACGCATAAATATATTAATAATAAAAATAAATGAGATAAAAAATAAATAAATGATTAAATTTATTATAAAAGTACGTAATTAGTCAAGTAAGCCAAAGTAATTTAATCTGTAACGAAAAGCAAATAAGTCTTGTTCGAGTATCAAATACTAAACTTGGCAGAATATTTTTTGATCTAACTACATACTTTTCGTATGCCATATAAAAAAGTATCATTATCAAATGGATACTCTTTTCACCTGTTTTTAGTTCCCCATACTTCCAGTACAGCAAAGTACAGTAGAATCATGTTAATCCCAACTAATTGGGCGTTCGAACTATAAAAACTTCATATTAACCAATATTGCACTTTTACCAACATGCATGGGTTATTGAAGACAAGTAATGTTGACAACTTGAAGATTGGGCAATAAAATGCAGTCAAATTAACAATAGTATCCAACAAAAATATTCAAAAAAGGAAGTGACAATAATGGAAGATACTCTATTTTGTAAAAACAAAAGTGAAACATTGTAGAAAATAGATTACATAATATATACGTACATACTAAAAAGTAGTTGCGACTACAAAGATATTTGGATTAGTCAGGGTTCGGATTAATACGTCCCTACCGCAGTTTTTAACGAAAAAACATTTTGGATACTCAAAAAAGCCTTTTGGAACATTCTGTCAATGGAAAGTAGCACGAGTGGGTTTACTGATTTCGGTGAAATGTGGGAGTGTATCAAAAATCCATCAAGAAAATAAGCTTTTAATAAAATTTGAAATTGGAAGGGGAAGTTAAGAGATACTTTTTTGGTATAGTTTTTTGATATCAAACTATAATAAGAGGATTTCAAAACAAATTGATTGCTCTTTTCAGAACTCCCTAGCCATTTTCATATCCCCAGTAGGTTACTCATTTTAAATTAAATAACTACGATGCTGTATTAAAAAAAACAATTGAACATCTTTTTGAGTTATTCCATAAAATAGTATTGCTTAAAATTGAACAACCTGTATATTTTTACATATTCTGAAACAAAATTTAATTCCGAATAAAAAAGTTCAAATGCAATAGTAACCTATAATAATTGATAATAAAAAAGTTGCTGGTAAAAGTCTTTCAAATTACTTCACAACTAGACATAATTTGATGTTAAACGCTATAAATAATCCTCAATAATTTTTTTATTATCCACTTTAAGGTCGATTCTCACTTGTGTGCAAGGCTCGGGGTCGGCAAGCGCTCGGCACGGTCCAGGCAAGATTTCTTTTTCATTACTCTTATGCGTTTTAACGATGTGCATTCACACTGGTCGGGCCCGGTCCCGCCAAGAGCCAAGCCAAGCCCGCGTGCTTTCTCTGGAAGAATATTTTGCATGGCCCAAGCCGAGCACGGTAAACAAGCGGCGGGCAAGCCACAGCCAATTGGTCATGCTTTCATGATGAAGCGTCAGAAGAGGTCGACATTTACCTCGGAGAAAGACGAAATGCTGATAGAGTATGTGCGGGAAAACGAAGAGTTGTACGATTTTCTTATAGAGTGTCGAAAATTCGCCTTCTTCATTACGCGTTTTTAGCATTTGATGTACCCAGTAACGTCTTTTTCTTTTTTGAGGTTTTTTTACCTTTTTTTTCTTCCTCGTTCAATATTTGCGCAATTTTTATTAATGTGATAGTTGAAAACATTTTTGTCACAATGTCCGTCCAACAAGCTGAGCACGGCTGAAACCCGCTGGTAACCTGCCACAGTGTGAATACTCCATAAAATCCTTGCCCACGCCGAGCGCTTGCCGAGCCCGCGCCTTGCACGAATAGTGAGAATCGACCTTTAGGTTGCTAATGCATCGGAACTTTTAAATGCAGTTCAATTGTTTTTTTGATAACAGCATCACAATCAGCACATGTAAGAGATGACAAATAGATTTTGTATATCTGATTTCATAGGTTAACAACGCCATTTTGCGAGAACAGGAAAAATTGGAGTGTTAATGTTTCGATATATGTAATACGTAAATTGAGTTTAATCACCCTCATTTGGCCCCAGGTATTCATAGTTTAATCTTTTGCCTACCTTTCAAAGTCATTCTGTATCAATCTCACAAAAGATACAATTTTATTAAAAAATGTCTACAATTTTAAAGTTACTTACTTTTGATGCAGCAAATTAGTGTACAGTTGAATCCACTCTACATCATGTTTTGCTATTTCATCGATAAGTGCAATAACATTAACATACAACAAAATACCTTCAGCAGAATATGTATTAGCATTGCTAGCTCTACTATTAGGTGACTTATCACCCAGAAGTGGCACAAAGATTTTTGATAAAAGTTCGTGATTTAAAACTCCTAAAACTCTCTCTCGGGTACTTTGAGCTTTCACTAAAGCCCTTAAAAGTTCCATAAGAGCACTTAATCGTTTATTATTTTCAATATGTGTTGGTATTTCTTCTTTTCCATTTTCAATAGCTAATAAAAATATCGGCAAACCAGTTAAAAAAGGTTCGAGTGTTGTGTTTTGATCCTCCGTTGTGTTGATAGCAACTGTTCTTAACACAGCTAGTGCTTCTGAACATACAAGATCTGCTTTAATCCATTTTAATGCAACATTTACCAATCGAGGATGCAGTACTGTCATTTTTGGTAATTGTAATTGTATCAAAAAATGAAGAAACTCAAATAACAAGGCCATACACTCTGAATCACGGTCAGTCATGTCACCACTTCCACAATGTGCGGCATTTTCTATTTCCTGCATAAAAATATATATATTTAAATACAACGCCAGCAAACAAGCAAAACTGAATTGACCTGAATCAAGTACAATAATCATTAATAACTTCAACTGGTATTGATTTATTCAACCCTTCTACCTATTTCAACATGTTTTTGTCATTATCACAGGCAAATTAAAAGTAAACAGTTGGTGTTGCTATAGGAACAATAGAACTTGATGACATGATCTTGGTTATCTATATCTGCAGAAGGCTTGATTTCTATATCAAAACTTTTAATAATTAATGACGAGAAAATCAAGAAAAAGATTTTGGTTTCAACTATAGCTAGGATAGACCACGACATATTTCGTTCTATTGGAACTCATCAGGTGGACGCAAACCTAGCTACAGTTTGTTGTCGGTTTGTTGCTTTGCAACTTTTCTCGCCGCACATTAGAGGGCATTACTTTGTAATTCCCCTGTCATGAAATTAATGACGAATTTAAAAGATCAATTTGGTCATTCGTTAAAGGTATAGTTTTTGAATGTTTGTGAATTATCATCACAATAGTGCAAACTTGTATAGTGTTTAGATGTAGCTGCATGTTTGCGTTCTAACAAGTATTTAACTTACTTGGATTATGTGGATGTTGATATTTGTAACAACTTGTGTTCTTTCTACCTAATTGCAAAATTTCTTATTGTCTGGCCTATATGAACCAAATAAATTACAGTGGAAGCAATTTAATTGGTAAATGCTTCATTTTAGTAAATGATATTTTTTCACACCCACAGGAAGACCAGAATTCGAATAAACAACAAATTAACAGAAGAAGTTCTAATATTAGACGGTATTAGACAAGGGGATTCTCTGAGCCCTATTCTGTTCAACTTAGTTATGGACAAAATCATAGAGAAAGTTAAAAGCACAAGCGAAGGGTACAGAATGGGTAATCAAGAGCTAAAAATAATATGTTATGCAGATGACGCCGTGGTACTGTTCGAAAACGAAGATAACTTACAAAGACTTGTTCACACCTTCTATTTAACAGCTAAAAAGTACAATATGGAAATATCTGTAGATAAGACGAAGGCCCTGGTAGTTTCTAGAGAACCAAAAAGATGCAAAATAGTAATCGAGAACAAAACGATTGAGCAAACGATGACTTTCAAATATTTGGGAATAGAAATTTCAAGCAACAGGCAACTGCACGCAGAGGTCAAAACACAAATTAACAAGGCTGCGAGAGCATCAGGGTACATCAGAGACGTCATATAGAACAGTAAAGAGATGAACACCGAATCTAAAGTCAAAGTATATAAAACATGACGTATGCTACAGAAATACGAGCAGATACCTCAGCCACAAAAAGACTAGTACGCACTGCAGAAATGAAAGTACTTCGCCAGATAACAGGTCATATAATTCAGGATAGAATCAGGAACGATGACATAAGGCAAATATGTAATGTACAAGATGTGGTTAGATGAACACGTAAACGACGAAGAGAATGGAACGAGCACGTCACGAGAATGCCGAACAACAGGCTACCCAAAATAGCAAGGGACAATAAACCAGAAACTACCAGACTGCCGGAAAGACCGCCGAAGCAATGGGTGGACAGCTGGACCTCGACATCGCAAGAGTAATAATTGGAATAAACGGGCCACGGGCCTTTTACAAGAAGAAGATATTTTTTCTTTTAAATTAGACAAAACGTTTTAAATGTTTTTAGTTGTTTTAAAAGCTACTTTACATTTATTTGTTTTGTTTATGTTTTTAGCAATTTTCGCCGATTTATTGGCAAAATATGTAAATGTAAATAAGTTGCCTAATTCTTTGTTTCTTATTCTATCGAGTTTCAATAGAATACTCCGCAACTTCTTCTACGGAAGTCCATTTGTACAGTATTAAATTTTTTTCTACACTTTTATTTGTTGGCCACATTTTAGCTCCGGTAGTTATACGTTCTACTATGTTTTTATTTCTTTTTGTTGAGCTGTTGAATCGCATTTCTAGCTTGTCCAATTCTGGTCCTGTATTCTCTTCCGTTCTTCATTTCGTTTGGTGTTTTGGTTACTCCAAGATACTTATACTCTGAACATTCTTTGATAACTTCTCCATCGATGGGCACGGGGCAATTTCTCCATAATGTCAAGACAATATAATTGTTGTCTGCCATTTAAATCTCCCATCAGTACGACCTCTTTTCTTTGTCCTCTGTTCCTCAACACTTCCATTAATCCCTCTTCATACTGTTCTTTAACCTCGTCACTAGCTATATTTTTATTGTATATCTCTATATTAACCATCTTGATTCTCTCATCTACTACTTTCCAATCTTTCACGAATGTTCTAAGTGTTTTGTGTATAACCATCGATACTTCACTCTTCGCTCTTCTTGCTTTATCGACGCCACTGTAGAGATGGATATACTTTCCTTTCTGTTCTTGTTCTCTGCCTTTTTTTATTGTGTCTGTTAAGAACTCTATGTCGATTTTGTATTTATCTGGTTCTAAGAAGACTTTCTCATATTTCGGTGCAATTCCCTAGATATTCCATTTCCCAAATTTCGATGTTCTTTTCTGTTTGCTTAGTCGTTTTTCCACTTGTCCGGCTTCCGAGGCTTCGATATACGATTTTTTACGTTTTTCCATTTTTTGTTGGATATTAGTTTAAATATCTGTGTAACTTCCACAAACCCCACAAACATGTATGTTTTTAATACCAACACTTAGCAAGCAAATATGAAATTTAAAAATTCTTTTTTTCAAACAAGGACAATATGAAAACAAAGTGAAATAGGTCGAAGTGATTTGATGCACTAAAATAATATGTTCTTAGTTCCGATTTACTTCCAAAAATTAAAATAAAATAAATTAAAAACAGATGTATTACTACATTGAAACTGCACTTAGGTAAATTATTTCTTTTTATCCCATCTGTATATAACAATTTTCTCAGACATTAACAAGCATTTAATACTGAAATATCTTACTTACTTGAAGCAATTTTTCCACTTCACTATCGTAGTTATTAAAATTTAACAAAGAATCGCTATGATTGTTTTGTTTCCACATATCCAGGAAAAATTCAACTACGTGCCTTAGCAGTATAGAATCCCTTGCTTTAAAAGCTTCGCCCATAGACTTAAAAGTAACTTCTATCAATTTTAAAAAAGCTCCTTCTGGTACTTTTCCATTTATATAATCCAATATTATAAGTAACTTGCAAACATGAACTTCTATTTTCAATCCCTATTGCAGAAAAATTATTAGTAGTAGATTTGCCAAACTGTCTGCATATCATTGAACAAGTGACGTCTTGCATATTTTGAAAGGATTCTAGAAAAGTTTGTGACTGAGACTGGACAATTAACATATTAATCACACAGTTTTGAAATTAGGGGAGAAAATTTGGAACCCTATTTTACATTAATTCATCATTAGTTAGTTTCTGCTCACACTGACCATTTCTCAAATTGTATTTTTTGTATTTTTCTATCTTTACATATAACTTACAAAAACATACATTTTGCATTTGTAAATATGGGGTTTTAATAGAAATACCACCTTTCATTAAAAACAAAAATTTCATATGTAAAAACGTTAAATTGAATGTTTTTCTCAATAAGTAGGTTTAAACTGAACTTAAGACTATTGCTCAATCCCCACTCCTCCCTTTTTCCTAAGAGCCATGCACAACTCGAATAAATGAATGTGTAAGCATACACAGTATGATCAAGAAAATTTTAGATCAAGGGTGGCTATGAAAAATAAAGGTCTGTCACAGGCCTCACAACACTTTTGCTTCTTAAAATAGGACTTGGTCTCTAAGTGAAATCTTTAAAATAGGGACCATTTAGGCAAGAATAGTAGACAATTAAAGGATGCCTCGATTACACCTTCAAGTATGTTCCAGACAAAAACAATTGCTATATGACGTCACTGGTGCCCTGTCAAGTAAATTGAAAATTTTCATTTAGTGTCATATTACGTGTTTCTATACAGTTTTTGTAACAGTTAGTTATATAAATATACTTAATTTAGTTTTAAATCGTATCAGCTACCATTTTCAAGTTACGCAAACTGATACATTAATACAAGTTTTGGCACCAGTGACGTCACCAATCTTGTACCATGGCTGGCTAGACATAACCCTTGTTTTTCATGAACGAGGCATCCTTTAATTGTCTACTATCCTTGCCATTTAGGTACCAATTTTTTACCTTCCTTGCTTTGCGGAACCATAGCTACAGACAACATATAGAGTGTTCCGAAATTTGCCGACACAAACTGTGACATGGTATTTTACGAAAAAAAGCTGAACAAAATGCTTCTCTACGATTTTTCAATTCAACTAATATTTTTGAAGGTATTAAAGTTTTGAAAAATCTGAAAATGATAGAATAAAAAACATTCAAACTCAAATTTAAGTGTTTAATCAAATACTAAAAATAAATCATGATAAATTCCTAAAAAAACAAGAAATAGTTCAAAATGATAATTCAGAAAAGAAAAATTACAAATGTTGTTTAAAGTGTCCAAAAAACTCAAATTTACGTGTTCAATTAAACAGTGGCGCACTATTGGCTGTTCAAAACGATACATCATTATTTATTTCTTTCATAGTTCGTCATTTGTTTGAATTTAGTTCCTAATTTGGTATCGTGTAATTATTAAGCACTTTTAATTTGAATGTTTTTTTATCACCATTTTGAGATTTTTCAATATGTAAAGGTGCACAACCACAACTAGAAACAAATATTCAAAAACTATTTTATTTGACGCGTTAATTTAATTTTTACAGGTGAATTTTATTTTTCAGATCTAATAATATTTTTCACGCTACCGGCAATGTAAGTAGGCCTTACATCCATAGCTACAGGGATCGTAAGTGGCTGATAACATTCGTGTACTAGTTCCCCTGACGACGGAACTTAATAGTGTCACTTACACTCCTAGGAAAATAATGTTGATTTTAACTGTTCGTTGATATGGTAACAAGCACAGACAACTTAGAATAATGGGGCTTTTAAAAAATAATTCCGATGACAGCTGTCAAAACGAACTTTTAAAAATATGATTAAATTTCTACCTGTAGGCCTACTTAAATTGCCGGTAGCGTGAAAAATTTAATAAGTAACACGACATGTATTGACTAATAACATCCTCGGCAGGCGACAAGCTTCGGCTCCGCCTTAGCTCGTATTCGCCTACCTCGGATGTTATTACGTCCTTACATTCCTTGATACTTAAATAACTATTATTTTATCTAACACTAACACCTTATACTGTTTCTATGGTGCATTTGAATTCGTTTGTTAAGTTAACTATAAAATACATCGTTCCTTATAAAATACGTCGTCAATGGTAACGTATTTTATAGCTATTTAAAATACGCTTTAACGAAATAACAATACTTTGTTGACTCGTTACCATAGCACACATAACATTCCATAGACAGACCTATCTAATAACTCAAACAAAATTGAGTTGAATATGACTAAAACTAAAAGACTAATTATGATATTCTATTAGTGTTAGATAAAATCTTGAAGACAACACGTGTTTTATAGTTTAAAAATCTCGGTCTATTAAATCCTCGCTCCCTACGGTCGCTCAGATTTAAACACCGACCTCGAATTTTAAACCGTCTATAAAACACTTGTTGTCTTAATAGCTATTTCAGGTCAATCTTATTTTTCAGGTGTATTAATATTTTTCTTTTCAGGTACCTAGATATTTTGATTAAAGACTGTAAGTGCATTAAAGTGAAAAGTGGTTATATTTATTATAAGAAATGATATCTTGTACTTGTAACTGATTGCTAATGAAATGTTGGACACGTGTGCTAGCGCATTCGTGAGAAACTGTGTTTCCTGTGCCAAATGTAGATAAATTACATTTTATTACCTTCAGTCTATTGACTGGAAAAACACAGATGGTCAAGTCGGCTTTGACCGACACATGTTTGCGTATGTCTAGGATTATCAAATCATTGCAAAGGTTGGCGAACGCTTTCCTAAGAAATTTGTTTATGACACTCATTATCATAAATTGGGGTGATATTGACAAGTTAAGTAGGTCAATAATATAACAAGTGTTTGGTGGGAATCTTAAAGTTTGGGCAGTTCTATAATGAAACTTTGTCCAACCAAAATTATTCAAAAAGTGGGGTTTCTAGTGTGATTGGACGTTTGAGTATTGACAACCTTTAGGGTTGGTGTTAAAAAAGTTGATAAAACCTCGAGCTAGAGGAAGAAAGGGGGATTGATTTCTCAGATCGCAAAACGATCAGATCGAACTGTTAAGACTGGAAGCTCTGTCAACTATTAGTGTTGAAACGATTATTAGGTATTATCCACGTACAAGTCCGACAAGTTTGATTAATAACGCTACTCTGGTAACAAGTCTACTAACGCTACTCTTTAGGGAAGTTGCAATTAGGCATCTCGACGCTACTACGTAACCAACCTAAATTAGGCGAGACTTGTTACTATTAGGCGGAATTGGACAAACTTGCAGCGGATAAAAAGCTGGACATTGATTATTAACGCTATTCTGGTAATAGGTCTACTATCGCTACTCTTTGGGAAAGTTGCGGTTAGGCGTCTCGACGCTACTACTTGACTAACCTGAATTAGGCGAGACTTATTTCCATTAGGCGGAATTAAGAGACGTCTTACAACGCTACTCTGGCATTTTCTCTCCAATCGCTACTCTTTAGGGGAGTCCTGATTAGGCGTCGCGACGCTACTACAGGGCAAACCTGAATTAGGCGAGGTGCGGAGAGGAGGTGTTACTTAGGCGTAATCGACGAGATTTCGTGGATAAAACCAAAATAAGAAAATAAAAGTACTCATAAAAAGAAAGGAGAGTAAATCATTACAAAGGAAGCTATTCTAGCGTCAAATCGATAATCACGTTTAGTTCAGGGTGAAAGGCTGAATTAGACGAGGTTTTCACACAAGGTGCTGTTAAGCTTAAGAAAATAAAAAAATATATCAATGCTCTTACATCCATTACACAGAAACATTAGAAATTAAAAATAAATAGAAAAATGAGCGAAACACTTCGCCTGGACTTTCCTATACTTATAAATTAACATTGTTTTATATTTTCCAACACTTTTGATGTACACCTGTCTAGACCCGGCTAGTAAAAGTAAACAGCCTTTATAAAAACTTCAAGCGTGAAGAGCGTAACTTAAACGTACCATTACCACGCTGGCTCCGCCTGCAACTGAGTACATGTAAAACAACCGAACTGAAATGAACCGGAGGCACGAGTAAGGAAGCGTGTTGATGTTTGAAAATGTATTAATAACTCGAGAAGTATTATTTTTTGCAAGAAATTACCCTTATTAATTTGTGTTTAGAATTTAGAAACCTTTCTGATTTTAAAGCCAAAATGTCACGTTGCCATTTATAAAAAACTTTTTTTTCCGTGGCCGCCATATTAAAATTGGAAACTCAAGTTTTCTTCTTAAATACAATCGAGAAGAATTTGCCCTACAACTTTGCTCTTGGATTTGCGAGTCTATCTATTAAAATAAAAATGTTAGCCTACACTGAACATTAAACGACTAGTACAAGAATACAACTGCTGTAGAAAGTATGTGAAATTCTTCTAAGGACAAAAAGATTATTAAGGGGCAAAAAATTCGATTTTTTGATTTTTTGTAAAAAGATTTTCCTAGAGCAAACAAAACAAAAAAACAGATTTTTAATTTTTTATCGAAACAATTTGGGGGGAGGGAGAACAGTAGCCCCCCTAAATATGAAATTATCGAAAAAATATTATGATATTCGGATTTTGCTATCAATGATGAGCTATATTGCTTTAACAGAAATATTTTATTGCCCCCCGTTAAATAAATAAAAGGGTACCAATTTTCAATTTTCAAAAATTCACAGAGGGCGTCACAGTGAAATTATAGCAATGAGCAAAAAACAAAATTGTAGCAAATGCCTATCTTTATCAGCTTAAAAAGTTTAAACAAAAACGTGTGGGCAGTTTTTGAGAAAAATTTTTTTGAAAAATTCCAAAATTTTGGGAGTGCTGCCATTGTTCGGTAAAAAAACGTTTGATTTGTTCTAAGGCCTTCTATAATTTCCACTATTCCAATTTCCAAAATTCAGTTTCTGAAAAAAATGCTACCAAAAAAACATGTATAACTTCCGCTTCCGGTTTCGGATTCTTTTTAAAAGCTTATTTTGTCGATGAATTTTTGATATACCTCCTCATTCCAAAGCACATCGAAATCGGTCCAGCCGTTCCGGAGATATGAGCGTTACCCACAGACAGACACACACACACACCCACAGACATTTTTTAAAAACCACTTTTTTAGGATCCTGGAAGCCCAAAACATGTATTTACGTCAAAATCTCGATTTTGAAAATTTGCATGAAATCAATACTTCCCTATACTGAAAGTATAGGAAAGTAAAAATGAGCGAAACACTTCGCCTGGACTTTCCTATACTTATAAATTAACATTGTTTTATATTTTCCAACACTTTTGATGTACACCTGTCTAGACCCGGCTAGTAAAAGTAAATAGTTCTTATAAGTTGTAACATCTTGAAGCGGTTGAAGAAAGACCACCGCTGCGCTCTGCAAGCATAAGATTGGGTAAAATATTCGGAGTGAATCAACGGAAGGGCGGAAATTGATATTTGAAAATGTATTAATAACTCGAGAAGTATTATTTTTAGCAAGAAATTACTCTTATTAATTTGTATTTAGAATTTGAAAACCTTTCTGATTTTAAAGCCAAAATGCCACGTTTCCATTTAAAAAAAGTTATTTTTTACCGTGGCCGCCATATTAAAATTGGAAACTCAAGTTTTTTTCTTAAATACAATCGAGAAGAATTTGCCCTACAACTTTGCTCTTGGGTTTGCGAGACTATCTATTAAAATAAAAAAGTTAGCCTACACTAAACATTAAACGACTAGTACAAGAATACAACTGCTGTAGAAAGTATGTGAAGGACAAAAAGATTATTAAGGGGCAAAAAATTCGATTTTTTGTAAAAAGATTCTCCTAGAGCAAACAAAACAAGAAACCAAATTTTTAATTTTTTATCGAAAAAATTTGGGGGGAGGGGGAATAGTAGCCCCCCTAAATATTAAATTATCAAAAAAATATTATGATATTCGAATTTTGCTATTAATGGTGAGGTCTTTCACATTAACAGAAATATTTTATTGCCCCCCGTTAAATAAATAAAAGGGTACCAATTTTCAATGATTCATAGAGGCCGTCACAGTGAAATTATAACAATGAGCAAAAAACAAAATTGTAGCAGATGCCTATCTCTATCAGCTTAAAAAGTTTAAACAAAAACGTGTGGGCAGTTTTTGAGATCTTTTTTTTTTGAAAATTTCAAAAATTTTGGAGTGGTGCCATTGAGATCGTTTTTCGATTTTCAAAATTAATGATATTTCATGGTATATAGTAACCTTAAGGGGCTACCAAACAAGATGTAGTTGATCCCAATCAAACAACTGGTTTTTGAGTAAATGGGCGTTAAAGTCGAAATTTTCAAAAATTCGTAGCGGCCGCCATGTTGAAGCTAGAGAGTTCGGTAAAAAAACGTTTGATTTGTTCTAAGGCTTTCTATAATTTCCACTATTCCAATTTCCAAAATTCTGTTTCTGAAAAAAATGCTACCAAAAAAACATGTCTAACTTCCGCTTCCGGTTTCGGATTCTTTTTAAAAGCTTATTTTGCCGATGAATTTTTGATATACCTCCTCATTCCAAAGCACATCGAAATCGGTCCAGCTGTTCCGGAGATATGAGCGTTACCCACACACACACACCCACAGACAGACATTTTTTAAAAACCACTTTTTTAGGATCCTGGAAGCCCAAAACATGTATTTCCGTCAAAATCTCGATTTTGAAAATTTGCATGAAATCAATACTTCCCTATACTGAAAGTATAGGAAAGTAAAAAGAGGGAAATAATAAACCACAATTTCCTCACGCATACGATACGGCAAACCATCATTTAATGAATTCCACGAAAGAATTGAATAAATGCTAATTAAAAGGTTTTAAGTGTGTTTTATTTAATTTCATCATTAAAATAATTTTTCCTTTTGCCCTCGTCAACCGTGGTTTTTAATAAGATAAAATAACACAACGTAAGGTCCATTAGAACATTCTGGCGAGTTATGAGAACTCGTCAATAGGTGAATAAAGGTAAATAAATTGACATTGACCCTAACAATCAGGCTAAAACACGGGCACCGGTATAAGACCGTCCCTGCACCGTTACAAATACTTCAATAACTCCAAAAATATTAGTCAATTCAAATGATCATAGAGGAAGTTTTTGTTTTTTTCGTAAAATACCGTACCGCGAATTTCGTAACAACCCGTATAAACAAAAGCATGTTCTCGCAGGCTCTACAGCATATACATGTTACAGTCATCAACATACTCCATCAGAAAACTGAAGTAGTAGAATTGTAGACGTCCATTAAATGTGCGCCATAGCCTACATCCTAGAAGACTAGTGTTAAACAAAATTATTCTTAATGTAACTAAAATCATTGGCGCCAATTTATAAAATATTAAATTTTTCTCGTAAAACGAACGACTTTTATTCATGATAAAACTCGCTGGGTATTTTTCGAAAATTCGGTACTTAAGGAACCAATTTACAAAAATAAACTTTTAGGTAACTTTGTAAAATTAGGGACTTTTAGCAAAAATAGAGACCTGTTGCGAGGTCTGTAAAACTCATGTCGTGGTTACATTCGTACAATATCTTGTCATGCTAATACATAGAAAAATAATAAAAAAACCTCTAAAATTCCAACATAAATGGTTTTAAAACAAAAAATAGCATAAAACAACTAAAACTTATTAAAACTAACGGGGAATTAAACTAATAACGCCCTCTATTATGTGCAACTTCTTCTCGCCTCACATAATAGAGGGCGTTATTAGTTTAATTCCCCGTTAGTTTTATACTTTCTGGCGTATATATGCCTGTTTGCTTTTGGTCTCAATTATGGTTAGAATTATGTCCACCTGATGAGTTCAAACAAGAACGAAACATGTAGTGGTCTATTCTAGCCATAATTGAAACCAAATCTTTTCTTATTTATTAAAACTTATTAATTTGATACTGCTGACATATAGATATTTAATTCTGGCAACAGGTAATAGGAAGCTAAGACACAACTTTTATTTTTCATAGCTACACATTATCTAAAATTTTCTTGATCATACACATACTGCACAAAGCTAAAATGTGGATCTGCCTAATCATGTTTAAAATAAAAATTCTTTTTTGAAAGCTTCTTGGGTATATCATCATTTACTAATGTTTCATAAAATTTTGTTGTAGATAGATACAGGTCTCCTCAGATCGACTGCACTATAGGTGTAACAAATAATTTTAAGAATTGTAAAAATTTTTTTAGGTAGTAGTTTTCGCTTGTTTTTAAAAGCAGGTCTACAAAAATGTTTAAGTTTTCTGGTTTTTTATTTTGATTTAAGAAAAAACTGACATCAGCAAACTACGTTATTTTGAAGATATAAAACAAAGTTAAATGAAAAAGTTGTTAGAAATTGAATTTTATTCTTAATTTGTAAATTTGGTAAAGATCAGCTGCACTCGGTGGGCCTTCAAGTAACTTTCAAAATTTGTTGCAACGATAAACATCTTATTAAATATGTTTATTCAGGCGTCAATTGTTAACAAAAGTGAGATTCTCGAGCTAATGGTGGGATTAAAGAGCTGCTATGTGCATGTCCATAAAATGAATAATCACCGATTTAACCAAATTTACAATTTAAGAAACATGCAATTCTTAACAACTATTTTTTTATTTTTTTAAAATAAGGTACCTAGTTTGATGATTTGTTTTTTAAAACACTGCATTAGAAAACTTAAATACTTTTTCGATGGATGTTTTTTCCAAAATAAGGAAAAAGTATTGTCTAAAAATTTTTTTCCAATTTAACAAAAAATTGTTCATTACAACTATGATGCAGTCGATATGGGGACACCCCCATGTGTTGTGATTGTCAATCATTTACATTCAATTGACAGGTAAAATAAATTGTTTTTCAAAAACAAATATATTTCTTCCAATAATTTAAGCGGTATTAGAACTACTAACCAATATAAACTTAATACTTACTTTTAAAGGCATACAAGTACGAACAAATTTTTTTATGTCCACACATCGTGAAAGTGTATAAACTGCAGGTAAGTTTTTATAACACAAATTAACCAACACACCAAGAGATAGCGATACTATTTCTTCGTCTCCACTTTCAACCCAACGTGTTAAAGTTGACATTAAATGAGGTAGGTGTGGTATTTGCCAAGAAATTTTTATGCCACATGTTAGTTCCTAAATTTAACTTGGATGAGTTTACAGATTATAAAATATGTCTTTCAGTTGTTACTTACCTGCATAAGACTCAATAATCTAATTTTTTTTTCTACTGTAAGTTGATCGCCTAATAATCTTGATAGTAATGGTAGAAACTGGTATGTATGTATTAGAGCATTACGTGCTGCAGGGTTTCGACAGGCTACACTAAGAACATTAACACAGCACCATGCAAGAGCCGATCTTTGTTCTACACTAGATAAAAGTTCATGCAAACTTACAAAAAACTCAGAAACTATGTTTGTATGAGGATCAAATACGCTTAAATCAATTGTAACACTCAACAGCTAAAATTACATGTATTAGTTATTACTTATACATATACAGCAGTATAATGAATACCTGTAAATGCCTGTTTATCAAATTTGCCATATCCTCTGCTTTAGTCTGTAAATAGTTTCTTACACCATTGATGAATTGTTTCATATTGTAATGCTTGCTATCATTGGTAGTCACTGCAGTGGATTCTAATGTTGCACTTAAACTCATTTTGAGTAATACAGGTCAACACAAAGCTTTATCATAACACACTGAAACACACGGAATTTAAAATGTAATTTAAGTTGCATTCATTATTGACATTTTTAAAAACAAAAGGACAAACCACTAAACACAACAAACGACGGTTGCTATTTGCTAATAAGAGAAATAGAAAACAATAACTTTTTAAACTGACCAAAGTGCCAACCGTAAAATAATTTCTAACCAGCATCACAGAACGTGACCAGCAGAACTAGAACGGATCACGGCTCCGATCGTTTCTCAACAAAGGTAATCGAATCCGGAAGAAGAAATACATAGAATGTGTTCTGTGGACTGGTCTATAAAGTGTGGCGCACCGTTTTTGTTTTTAATAAACACAGCCAGTCGTATAAATGCAATTGTATTAAAAAGTAGAACAAAACTGCGAAAGCGGAATTACTTTTTGAGACCTCGGTAAAAATAAAGAACAGTATCGTGTGAAAAAACACCGGCTGCCTACATTTAGGCGTTATTTATGCTCAACTGCTTAGTGCTACATGATGGCGGTGCCAAAGGCCCTAAAGTCAGACTGGCACAGAACCATGATATAGTATAAAAGATGGTATGCTACAGCGCACAGTTTAAGAACCACTGTGTGACGTCATCAAGTGTAAAATAAACGGCAAATTTAAAAATTAATTTGCGGAAAGCCTGCAGCCGGTGTATTTTAATCGTTTTTACAACATAGAAATATAATAATTTAGTTACGATAATAATATACTGTTCAATAAACAATAAATTAACTTAGGTGGATAGCTATAATTTAATACTTACTTTTTGTCTTACTATTATACACTCACCGGCACGAAAAACGGGCCACCTTAGTTTTTTTAGAAAAACGCAAAATTTTAGATTTTTATAAATAAATACTTAAACTATTGTCTAAAAACAAACAAAACAACTTGTTTTAGTTAATTTTAAAGATTATTAACTGTTAATTTAAAGTAAAAAAGGCTGCTTTCAAGACAAAATGGAAAAAGTCAAACACAGCAACATTTTGGTTTTGCAGCAAAAAGGCGTTTAAACAATAAAAACACAAACAATTCTTATGCCAACAATCAGGAAAAGTTTTTCAATAGCGTGTATTGCCTCCACGTGCATTAACAATTGCTCGCATTTGTCGGGACATCCCTAAAATTAAGTGTGTAATGTCTTCCTGAGGAATAAGTTCCCATTCCTCTAAAAGTGCTTGCCGCAACTCATTCAAAGTCAAAGAAGCAGGAACACGACTTCGAATTCTTCGACCAAGCATGTCCCAAACATGTTCAATGGGATTGGCATCTGGAATTACTGCTGGCCACTCCATAACGAGGATGTTAACTTCGTCCAAATATTGTTGAGTGACTCTTGCGGTGTGAGGTCTTGCATTATCATGCATCAAGAGAAAATTATCTCCAACAAAAGGAGCATATGGAACAACAAAATCTTGAAGAATCTCGTTAACATACCGGACAGCTGTCAGGGAGCCTCCTGGAACGATGTACAACTGTATGTGCCGTTAAAGAAATTCCAGCCCAAACCATAACTGAACCTCCTTGGTAGCTGACTTTAGGGCTAAAGGTACATTCAGCAAATCGCTATCCTGGTCTTCGCCATACTCTTTCACGACCATCGGGAGATCGCAGAGAAAACCTGGACTCGTCTGTGAATAAAACTTGCCTCCATTCGTTTTCTCCCCAGTTTAAGGTAATTCGGGGGAAGATGCCAAATTGGGGAAGATGCTTAAGCACCCTAATTCAGAATTTGATCAATAGATGTCCGCAAAATGCAGTTTACAGATGTCCTTCATGTATATGTCGGTAAAGTTAGTCGCTTAAAATCTGTTGTGACAACTAACAGAAAAGTTTTAACACAGTGATGTTTTGACGTTTTGTGAAAGTTTTTTCATCGTCCTACTATTTTATTCGAAAATCGAAGACGGACATCGTTATCAACTGCGGCGTATTTTTAGCTGGAAAGAAGGTAGGTTTCTTGTTTATTCCGACGTTTGCAGAAATAATTGGCGCCAAATTCAATTTACTTAAGGAGTTTGGCATCTTCCCCAACACATTGGGGTTAGTTGCATAAATTGTGTTGGGGTAAGATGCCAGCTTGCAACTTATGTATTTCACGGGTACGTATTTATTACAGTGAACAATGCGGACTTATGTGAGAAAGTCATGCAGAGGGCAATGGACAGAGGACAATCTTCGGGCTGCTGCACTGGCGTTACGGGATGAAACCAGAAGTGCCAATTCCATTGCAAGAGAATTTGGAATTCCTTTGAAAACTCTTCTTAGGCGAGTTAGCAAGAATCGCTTAGATAAAGGGAGTTTAGGCCCCTATGGCTGTCTTGGAAAAGAAAACGACGAAAAACTAGTCTTATATTCAGAAATTAGGAAAAGCTGGCTATTCTCCAACCTGTAACGATATTAGGCATCTAGCTTATACATTTGCTGAGAAAAGCCAAATAAAACACAGATTTAATAAGGAAAAAGAGCTAGCAGGATATGACTGGTTTCAGCTTTTCATGAAAAGACATCCCAATTTGCGAATGCGCGCTGCTCAAGGTCGATCTATAGCTCGTTCACTGGGAATGTGCCATGGTGAGGTGGATCCATATTTTAAGCTACTTCTACACACATTAGAAACACATGATTTAATGGACAAGCCCAGGAGAATTTTCAATATGGATGAAAGCGGATTGCAACTGTGTAACAAGCCCGGGAAAGTCATCGCCTCGAAAGGGTCCAAAGATGTTCAAAGTCTCACCAGTGCGGAAAAAGGTGAAACTATTAGTATTGTCGTTTGCTGCAACGCAGAAGGCAATTTTCTTCCACCATACGTGATCTTTCGTGGTAAAAACAAAAAGAAGGAGTTTGAGGACAACATGCCTCCAGGATCTGTTGTTGTGATGTCTCCTGATTCAGCCTATGTTAAAAGCAGTATTTTCCTATCATGGATAAAAGACCATTTTCTTCCCAGAAAAGAACCGGGTCCAGTTGTTTTGATCCTGGACGGCCATGCCTCACATTGCAACGACGTGGATATTTTAGATTTCTTAGCAGAAAACGACATTCACGTCATCTGCTTACCCAGCCATACCACGCATTGGCTGCAACCCCTCGACAGGTCTTTCTTTAAACCACTCAAAACCTATTGGAATGAAGCTTGTAGACATTGGATTAGATCTCATCCTGGACGCAGAATTACTAGATACCAATTTGGAGGAATTTTAAACCAAGCCTGGAAGCAAGCTGCAACCAACCAGAATGGAGTGTCAGGATTTGAAGCCTGTGGGGTATTTCCCCACAATCCGGCTAAGTTTCCAGACTATGCCTATCATGTAGCTGATCACACTGCAGGAGCTAATGATAATGAGCCCAATACCGCTGCTGAAAATGACCCCAATAGCACTGCTGAAAATGAACATTCTGATGTTGAACAAGAATCCGTGTCGTTCGAAGAACTTTCACCTGTCCCTGTTGTACCAGGACCTAGTAAGCCAAACCCACGCAAGCAGCATGCAGAACTTATTACATCATTGGAAGTGCGGCAAAGAAAGTGTCAAAAGCTAGAAGAACAACGTAAGAAACAGGAAGAAAAGGAAGAAAGAAAAAGCAAGAGGAATAATAGCGCTAAAAAAAGTAAAACAGTAATAAGAAAGCAAGTTAAAGCACCAAAAATGATTGATGAAGAAAGCAGCAGTGATGAATACGAATCCACCGAGTTAGTTTCGGATCACATCTCAGATAGTATCAACAGTGATAATGACGATTATTGCATTGTTTGTAAAGGTTACTATCGCGACAAGAATGGACCCAAGGTAGATTGGATTTGCTGCATTGCTTGCAAAAAGTGGCTGCATGAGACTTGCACCCCTTTTGAGAATACCTGTGACAATTGTGGCGAAAAATAATAAGTTCCAAATATTTTTTTTGCGTTTGGCATCTTTCCCACCATCGATTCGAGGTGAGATGGCATCAGGATCGACTTAAGATGCCTAACTAAGTAATTCTAAATATACCGGCATCTTCCCCAAATGTAGTGGGGTAAGATGCCAAATCGTTTATTTAAAAAAACATAATTTTTTCAATGTTAATTATCATTTTATGTTTATTTCATTGTGTTTTCTAATACTGTATTCTTTAAGCAACAAATACATTTTTTTGACTTAGGTGAAATATGTATAATAATTGTTTTATAAATTAAATACAAAATGTTTGGCGTCATCCCCCCAATTACCTTATGTGATTCCTGGCAAATTGAAGTCGCGCTACACGATGACGCCTGAGAAGTTCTGGACCTGTAGCAGGTCTGCGACTGGTAAGATTTCTTTCTCCAAGTCTTCGTCTAACTGTCCGCTCGCTTACGTTTACATCCCGGACGTGGTGAAGACGATTTCTGATTTCTACAGCTGTAGAACGACGATTTCGCAAACTTTGTAACATGATAAAGCGGTCATCATGGGCATTAGTTCATCGTTGCAGGCCAGTTCCAGGTCGTCTTGTGTTGCCACCAGTTTCCAAAAACCGCGTATGAACTCGTTGCACAGTACTTCTGGATATTCCATATTTCAAAGCCACAAATCGCTGACTTCTTCCGTCTTGAAGTAATGCAACAATAGCAGACGCTGTTTCAGGGCTTACAGCCATAATTGTGGACGTTAACAAATTAATCTGAGCTTTAGTTTGTGTTTGGCATTTGTTGATTTCGTCAAAACAGTAAAAACAATTAAATATGCCAAGACAACTTTGCACAAATGCAATAATTTCCGCGGCCATTATTTTTACCCAAATACAATGCATACTGGAAACCATGTAAACAAACAATTTAAAAACAAATTGAAAGCAGTTTTTTGTTACAATCAAATCTAAACAGATTAGGAAAGAAGTTAAATTTTAAAACTTGAGTTTTTTTTTATGTTATAACTATAAAAAAAACATAATTTACTTAAAAAGTTGGGTGGCCCGTTTTTCGTGCCGGTGAGTGTAGTTGAGGCAATTTTTTACATAGCATTTCATAATAAAGAGTATAAAGTAAATGAAACTCACTTTAAACACTAATTTATTGACAAATTAGAAGCTCCTAACCTCCATATTGTAAAGGTGCGCTGCCCGAGAATAAATAATTTGTATCTCATTTTGATTTAATTGTATTGTTTTATACTTTAAAGTGGGAGCTCCCCGAAAACGTAATGCACCTGTCAAATAACTTTGATTTATTTACAGGAATATTATATTTCTTTCAGCAAATACGGACTTTAATTAACAGTGATCACTTGACTTAGCTAAATTGATGTTATTTAGTCTTAGTAAATCTTAAGCAGGTGGTCTTTTTTAATGTTATTATTATTATTTAAATGTATATATAATTTATTTGTTTATTTATTTATTTATTTTTTTATTATTCTTTTTATTTTATTTTACCTCGATCCTGGTCACGGCACCACTTTCTGTGATCGTGCAGTACCGTAGATATTTTTATTTACAAATTTTAAATGTATTATTGAAAATTTATCAAGTATTTGTGCTTGATTACTTATTTATTTGCGATGATCGGTCCGGTGTCGGACCTACGTTGTGGTTTAATTATTGCTCATGGCTGATATACCCTGTCTTTATTGAGGTTAAAAGGGATAAGATTTTAAGCTGATTTAAACAACAGTGAACCTTTTGAAGAATTTATTTATTTATGTGGTGCAAATATTGATGTTATGAGTGCGAGAACCATTTATATATAATTTGCCGATCAGTTGTATCGAGTAAAGTTGCCAATCCAAATATTTACCCCAGTTTTACCTATACTGATACTTCTATTTGGGACTTTTTATAAATGTCGAGTATTGTGCAGTTTCGGTAAGTAACTGGATGGTCTTCATAGGAATACCGTGTGTTATCACTTATTTGTACGCAATACTCTCAGCCTGATTAGGTCTCGTCTTAACAGCGCCTTGGCCGTTACGCCTAATTCCCGAAGGTCAATAGCGCCGCTTTCCAATACGTCTGAGAACTTAACCCAATAACAGCGATTGATTACGTACAAATGTGTAACAACAACAACCTAAAAGAGCGTCTTGCCGTAACCAATATGGAAATAGCGCCGTCACTCACTCCAATCGGCTTCCCTGCAATAGCGCATACGCCTAATTCCCGAAGGACAATAGCGCCGCTTTTGATACGCCCAATCAGGTACACCGACAAGAATAAGCATCTACGCCTAAGCCTATTTGATTCTGGCAAAGTGCTCTTCGTAGGCCCAAAACCCACGAGGATAACATTTTATTTTAAAGTTGCAAGTCCCAGACTTGTAATATTGTAACAGAATGTTAGCAATAATGCTTCCAAACTGACGTTAAGATTTCAGCGAACTGAGTGATCTTTGAGAATCAGAAGATTGATTCTTTCCTTTAGGGAACATACTCTTTTATTAAAATTCATGCCCATCCTCCAAGAGGTTGGACTTGTTTCTTTTTCCAATAAAATTACAGCCCCACTCTTTTTTTATTTTTGATTGGATAGAAGTATCAATAAAATTTTGTCTCACACTCTCAAGCTTTTTTGAACACTTGCGCTAATTAAAGCTGTCAAATTTCCCCAATTTATGTTAATAACTACAACCCAATATTTACCCTAATCCCTAAAATGTGAGAGCGTGAAATTTTAAATATTAGATTGGCCCCAATAATCCACACAACAGGCGGCAAACTCATTGACACGTGTTAACATGTGTTTTGTACAAAAATGTGTGCAGCTGCCCTGAAACGACCACCTACTTAAGATTAACTAACACTAAATCACAGCAATTTAGCTAAGTCAAATGATCACTGTTAATGAAAGTCCGTATTTGCTGAAAG
This sequence comes from Ctenicera cuprea, assembly GCA_958336395.1. Classification (NCBI taxonomy): domain Eukaryota; kingdom Metazoa; phylum Arthropoda; class Insecta; order Coleoptera; family Elateridae; genus Ctenicera; species Ctenicera cuprea. Next base: position 36,618,586 of record OY284489.1, read on the forward strand.
AAATATAATATTCCTGTAAATAAATCAAAGTTATTAGACAAGTGCATTACGTTTTCGGGGAGTTCCCACTATAAAGTATAAAACAATACAATTAAATCAAAATCAGATACAAATTATTTATTCTCGGGCAACGCACCTTTACAATATCAATCCATTTGATATTAGAAACTGACAGAATTACACGTACTGCGCGTGCGCACTGATGAAATACAGGGTATCTCAACAAGATGACGAAATTTGGTTCAAGAAGTAGCATACCATGTTCTATACTCTATCATGACACAGAACAACAGTATTATTCAGGGCTAGGCACTCTTGCCGACCGCGACGCGCCGACTTGAAACCACGATCTTATTGGCTCCTCCTATATCAAATGCAAATTATTCCCAACAGAGGACGCAGACTCATATTAAACATAATCGTTGCGTTCAGCCAACACAGCAGCTGCCTAGCTTGAGATAGCAATGTCTTCCACAGAACATTAAACCTTCTGTCTTCTGAACGGCAACGCTGAATTACCACTTTCGCCCAGCAGCTACGTAAAATGCCACAACGCAAATCAAACACGCAGAATCGCTCGTTTTAGGTCATTATGCTATATCTAATAATAGATGTAGACTTGCAGCTGCTGTGTCGACTACACCCAACCATTAAGAACACTATTATAATGAGTATAAATTTTCAATTTGTCATCAAAGATTAATTGTTGTCACCTGCGGAAGTTTTTCGTAGATGCACCGGACATTACGTATTTATTTTTGAAGGTGGTAGCCATTTGCGGTATCTTTGGGTCTTGTAGAAGATGTGAATTATGCGATTTGCGCTTACATGATATCAAAGAAGAAGGAAGCGTATTGGTTATTACTATCCGACCGTCTAAGACAGTGAAGGGTCAACGCTTTATTACTGTTGCCGACAGTGAAGCAATTAGTTATGTGCGTTTGGTGAAGCAGTATTTATCATTGCGCCCCCAAAATGTAAGTACAGGCCGAGTTTTCTTACGATATGATAAGGGGAAATGTACCAATCAAGTGGTTGGTATTAATACATTTGGATCATGTCCCTTGCAAATTGCACGTTATCTTAAATTGGATGATCCTGAGAAATACACGGGACATGCTTTTCGACGTACGTCCGCTACCATTATGCAAATAGTGGCATGACAATAGATCAAATCCCACGACAAGTAGGATGGAAATCGGCAGCTGTGGCTACTGGTTACGTTGAAGAGAGCATTAGCAATAAGAAGAATGTTTCAAACATTATTGGGAGTGCCATTAATGGAAGTTCAACCTCATTGAGTTCTGAGAATGTTAACAGTATTAATTTAAATACCATTTCCTCCGATTTAAAAAAGCGAAATATTAATATCTCAAACAATACTAACTGTACTTTCCATTTTCATTTATAAAATTAAAATTGTTAAATAATGTTTGAATAAAGGTTTTGCATTTGTTAGTAATATTTTATTTGACGTTACAAGGTGCTCCTGTCAGATCAATAATCAAAAAATTGTCATTCACTTGTCATTTAGACTTCACGTTTCTCGAGTTGTTGATGTTGCCATGGTAACTTTAAAAAACGCGCGTTTTTGAAAGTTCGATTTAAACACGCTGAGGCGTGCTTTACATAGGTAAAATGAGGCACCAATAAAAAAATAGTATATTAAAGTATAAGTGGATAAAAAGGTCTTTAAAACACGCGCGATTTTTCGAGCACGACGGCGCAGCCGGAGTGCTCGAAATAGAGCAAGTGTTTTAAAGACCAGTTATCCACGAATACTTTACGCTATTTTTTTTTATTGGTGCACTTTGAAATGTTAAATACTGGTATTATTACTACAAAAAATGGAAATAAGAACTAATAATGTAAAATGGTTGAATTCGTGATGTGACATCAGTATACCTTTCGTTGTCATGGAAATGAGAAAAACAGAAATTAATTTGCAATTTGTCATCAAAGATTAATTGTTGTCACCGCACTGCTTAAAAATGAATTCTAATGATGCGTATAAAAAAGAATACTACAAGTTCATCAAATGGATGGAAGAGCAAAAGGTAACAGATATAAATGAACGAGATGTGCTTGCTTACCTTCAGAAATTTGTTAGTAATATTTTATTTGACGTTACAAGGTAATCCTGTCAGATCAATAATCAAAAAATTGTCATTTAGACTTCACGTTTCTCGAGTTGTTGATGTTGCCATGGTAACTTTAAAAAACGCGCGTTTTTGAAAGTTCGATTTAAACACGCTGAGGCGTGCTTTAAATAGGTAAAATGGGGCACCAATAAAAAAAAATATATTTTTCACACTTTGCATATTTTTGTTAAGTTATTATTATTATTTAAGAGTGTTGTTTATAACTTGTTTGGTTGACTGCTTTCTAGATCTCTTAGTACAAACAGCGCAACCTGTCGCTCACGTCTACTATTATTTCAAGAAATGTAATAATTCGTAAACGTTGCGGGTCTATAAGAGTATAGTCAACGGTTCTAGTAAGTGTTTAGCGTAATTTGATTTATGTTCGTGTATTTGTAACAACCTACGTGTTCTTTATAATTAATATCAAAATTTTTAATTGTCTGGCCTATATAAATCGAATTACAATGCGAACAATTTAATTTGAAAATGCCTGATTTTAGCAAATCATCTGTTTTTGCTTTTGCATTGAACAAAGCGCTTAAAATGTTTTTAGTTGTTTTAATAAACTTACTATACAGGTCGTTTCAAACAGCGTGTTAACTATAGGGATCTCGCTTATTTGAAGAGATACGAGGATGGTTAAATTAGAGAAAAGTTGTGGAATTTTATGCCCACTAATAATCTCAAAACAAATTGGAGCTATCTTGCTTAGTTTCTGAATAAACTAAAAAAAACTGAAATTTTGAATTTTTTATTTTCGGCTATAACTAACTCATTTGTAATTTATATTACATATTTCTAGTTAACGCATTTTAAATTTTTCCATATTTGAATAGCGTTTTTAATTCTAATTTCAACGATCTGTCACACTTTGCATTTTGTTTAAGCTTTTAGCATTTTATTACAGAAAATAAAAATTTCATAGGAGTGCCATGGAAAGACCACCTCATTTAATTTATTTTGAAAGAATTCTAGTAGGCCATGAACTGATGGAAGTAAAACAAAACACTAATTTTATTTACTTTGACCTTTAGATACATTAGGTATGCGAAAATTTCAGGAAACTTTGTTTTGAGCGTAGGCAGCAGGTTGTTATTTTTTACAAAAGAAAAGCGAATGACACATTTAATTTAACTATCGTCGTATCTCTTCAAATAAGCGAGATCCCCATAGTTAACACGCAATTTGAAACAACCTGCATATTTATTTGTCTTATTTATAATTTTAGCAATTTTTTCTCATTTGTCACCAAAATATGCGATCGACGCATATTTAATTATATCGGACAAAGTTGGGGTATTCAGATAAATTTTTTGAATGGTTAATTTATAATCTTTTTCTTTAATTAATGTATCAATCAGTTAGTATTATATAATATAATATTATGTATAATATCGCCTCATGGAACGTTCCAAAAAGCGTCTTTGGAACATATACTGTACTAACTCATGAACATTTTAGAAGAGACATCTTTGGAACGTCTCTGTGGATGGTTTCAGCCAAAACGTTTCAAAAACATTCTTGGAACATTCCTTACATGAAATGCTCAGAAACGTCTCGGTTGGAATACTTAACACTGTTATAAATTGTATGAGGGGCGTTTTCAGAACTTCAATAAACCATAGGATCATTTCAAATTTTTAAACATTTTTGAAGCAAGTGGGGAATTTGTTGGAACTGGTCACAACTACAATTAATTAAAATTTATAAAATAATAAAGCCATTAATTATAACTATAGTTTTATTAAAACAAAAGCAAATGGAGGTAAGTACAATAATAGATATAAACTATAATACACAATGAAATAAAAAAAACAACAAGCATTTGATATATCGATCTTCGTCCTACTGTTTCTTCTGTTTTTATAGCCGAATAAGCTTTGCGGATGCTCTGTGAAACCAGTTTGAAACGTGCAATTTGAACGGGTTCTTCATCAGGGTGAAATTTCTTGAGCACACCTATAAACAGAAAATTATTTAAAATTTTCCATTCTTCAAATTACCTGCAGTTTGCTAATACAACACACTGTATAAGCTTTTAACCATATGACTTTTATTTTCACAGCTGACATAAATTTCGAATTTTTTGAAACACTCATCTAACACTAATTATGACGTATAAATCGTGACCAAATCCAAACCAACCTGCCAACGTAGCGGCTGCGTGACCAAAGAATTGCATTGCGCAAATCCAATAACGCATTTAAAAATTTTAACAGCACGATTTTGGAACATCATGATGGAACGGTCCAAAGATAGTCTTTGAAACGTCCCCGCGGAACGTTCTATTTGGAACACAAATGTGTTATTGGAACGTTGCACACGTTCCAGAAACGTTCTATTCTACCTGGGTCATAGCTGTACTATAAGCAAAACTAAAACATACCTATTTAATTAAATAATTAATTAGTGCATTTAATAATAGACGAAATGTTGAAAAAGAATTCTCAAAATTCAGAGGATGCGACAGACTCAATGACCCATAGCTATTTCTTTTATATGTTTATATGCAACTATGCAAGTTTATACAGGTTTCTTTTTCCTACCTAGGGATAGGGGTTTCGGTGTTGCTACGCCCACGTCTGGAATGCTACTCAATACTCTAAGAAACCGAAGTTACGCATTTTCAATACAAACGTAAAATCAGTACTCCTTTATGTATGTGAATTGTGGCTTGCCACCAAGGCTCAGACCAATAGAATACTTGTATTCTCTAACAGATGCCTGAGACGCATTCTCAACGTTAGGTGGCCTGAGACAATCTCAAACAGAACTATGGTATCTTGCAAAAGAACCACCAATAGACAAGCAAATAAAACGCAAAAATTGAAATTGGATTGCCCACACTCCGTAGAGAAGATAGCAACCTAACAAGAATGACTCTGGATTGGAATCCGCATCGGGATCACGAAGAATAGGGCGCCCTAAAACTAGGGATTCTAGATGCCATTGATAAAGGCAGATTTGTTATATGAGAGGGTGAGGATACGTCGTTCTTTCCTCTCACTCTAACTTCCAGAACGTGCACTACGAGATGGGCATATTGTTCCCTGTTTTTACTAATTTAGTGTTTCTTCTCAATGTCAAGTTTGTAGGTTATGGTATTAGTCATGTGGGTGCATTTTAGAAAGGGAATAGATTGTCTTATATTAAAATATGGATTTGAACTTTGCGCATGTAATGTGACGTCTGTAAAGGCAAAAGTACTGGACCGATTTTGATGAAATTTTAAATCAAGTGGTATATCGAAAATTTTAGTTCTAGTATTTATAAATTATTAATTTCATGAGACGCCACTGATCTTTCAATTTTATATTTTCTGTAAAATAATCAGCTGCTTACAGTATAGGAAACCATGTAAAATAAAATCACTATGTACAAAAAGAAGATAGGAAATTAATGTTGTCCTAACCCTCTCATATAACAAATCGGTCATTATCAATGGCATCTAGGATCACTACCTAAAACCACATGGTTCAGAAGCATATAGTTAACGAATCCAGAACAACAAGCAAAGAATGGAGAGCTAAAAATTATAGCGAGAAATAGGACCCGGTGAAAATACTGTGGGAGGGTGCCCGAAAAAAACAATCCTGAAAAAAAAGCCCCGGAAAAAATCCCTGATAAAAAATACCCGGGTAAAAAAGCACCGGAACAAACCGGGTAAGAACATGCCATGGAAAAAACATCCCCGGGTAAAACATTTCCGGAAAAAACATCCCCGGGTAAAACATTTCCGGAAAAAACATCCCCTGGAAAAAACATCCTTGGAAAAAACATTCTAAAATTTTCCCTAATTCTGTTATACATATAATCGAAGACTATAAGGGTTATAATCTTTGATATAATGTAATCTCCCATTCTTTAGACTGCATGGGATGTATTCTAAATACCCACTTTGAGATCCTTAAGCAATGTTTGGTTTTTCGAAAAACCACTAGTTTTGTTATCTTGTACAAGAGATTAGGAGTATGACTAAGCATTGAGCAGTTAAGCTGGTTGTTAAAACTTATCTAATTTAGTAAAGCATGTACTGGAAATTTCGAAAGACAGCTTCCATAGAATTTAATGAAATAAAATTTTATTTTGTATATACGTGCGTATACTTCCATATTTCCCATAATTTATTTATATATACGCTTTTTAAAACATACGGCGTAGAATACAACCCTGGCTCTTTTGCAACGTATATTTTCAAAGTTGCAACTTCAGTACACTTACGGTCGCAATCGCGTTCAACCGCTTATAGAATTAACAACGTAGGACAGTAAACTCCCATAAGGTTTGCATTGCTCTATCTTACATATACCGAATTCTCAACGTGAGAGGGACTATAGGGTCATAATAGGTATTTCCCAGAAGAAGCTCTTTTTTAATACTACTGATATTGCCACATCATTTAGTTGACCTTGACAAACACCCAATTGTAACTTGTAATCCTAATCCCCTTAACACCATTCTAGGAAAACATGATCTGTGTTAAAGATTGTGGTTTAAAAAGTTTACCATGATAAGAAGGTTTTCCAAGACTTGGAAATTTGCAAAATATGTTTTTAAACACGCATTATTACAAAAAATGCCTAATATGCATCAAAAATTGACTGAAAACAGTCGAAATATTCAATATACATTTTGGATAATTATGCATTATGAAATTTAATGGTAATATAGTATGCAAAATAATATGCACTATAAAAAACTAATTAAAATTCGCATTGACTTTATGTGAAACGTATAGAATCAAAAAGTTTAAAAAATGTGCTTTGAAATAGAGATATGAACTTTGAATATTTCACATTTAGAAAAAAAGTCCCCGGAAAAGGATCGAATAAAAAGTCTCCGCAAAAAAGTCTCGCTTGAAAAGAGTCCTTGGAAAAAAGTTTCCAGAAATAAGGTCTTCTAAACCAAATGGTTTATTAAAGATCTATAAACTGTTTAAATTTTGAGATTTAAAAAAACTTTTTTGCGTGATTTTTTAAGAGGCTTTTTTCCATCTCGTAATGTTTAGACTAGTGACATCAATGTCAAAACATCAATGTATTTTTGATTATGTTTTAAAAACATCGATGTTCAATGTGCAACCCTAGTTCAGATTCAGCTACAGGACGGAAATTAGGGTCATGTTTACAAACATGCGTAGGCTATAAACATAAACCACACTTTGTTATCCCAAATATAAACGAAGGCCGAGTGAAAATTGTTTCCATGTTTGGTACTATTGACTTGAAATCTAAACTGCAAGTTTCAATCCGATTGGCATTAATTATATTTAAAATGGATTGAATTAGGGTTTGAAAATAAGTAAATCTATGCAGCAGATGCACTACATTTAAGGTTATTTCGCTTGTATTACTCTAATTTGCTTGATTGTATCATTTAAAAGCAAATTGCGTAACGTCACGAAATTGCGCTAGAGTAAATTGTCCACAGCCACAAACCTTGAAAAATAATAGACTAAGTATGCATGCAGTCCCCACTCTTAAAACGTGTACCTAAAAAGTAGCCATGTTACGAGTCTCGCGAGTCTCGTTTATTATTCTCTTTCGGTTTTTAATGAATGCCTTCTTGAGCAAGCTGGTAAAAAAAATTAGCGGAGACATAAACCATAGTCGATATGTCAAATTATCAAACTTGCTTATGTAATCAGAGTGATGTAAGGAAGAGTATGTTGGTGCAACTCCTACTATTTCACTATATATAAAAAAATGGTCTTAAAAGTTTGACAATCCCGGGACTCTTTATAAGATTTGCGCATAGATGGTGCTTTTAAAACTTTAAATTTAAGATATATTTCAAATTTGGCGCGGTTTGATAATTATTTATATTATTCCTTGACCATTTTTGACACCTATCCTGTGTACAACACTTATTTGCTAAGGTTAGGTTAATAAATTACTTTCGTTTTTACTTTTATTAATGAAATATGTAAGTAAGTCAAACATTTATTCTTTACGTAATGTTTATAGTTTATTGTAGTTATTTTTGTAGTGGTTTTTAGTTGGAAAAAAGGTATAATGATACTAAAATAATACCAACAACCAACAGCATTGGACAAACAAGTCGCCACAATAAGCTGGTTTTATAGTGCAGAAGCAAACTGTATTCATAACAGAAGTAGTCAGTAGAATAATACAACTCGTTATTTACTACTACGAAATGTAAGCGTTCTTCCAGTCACTGCATAAACTTAACTTGGTACAAAGCATAATTTTAATACAAACCGTTTATTTACTGATTGTATAATTAGCAATTATAGGTAGGCAAAATAGGTAAATTCACTTTACGAACAGCAAATAATGATAAATCTTTGGTTTCGCCTTTTGACAAGCCGCACAACTAACAGTATTTCGGCATTTTTGCCTAGAATATTACCGTGGTAATAAATAAATAAAAGCACTTCTTACTTTTCAAATTTATTTTAAAATAAAATTGACATTTACAGTTACGCTATCTGTTGATACAATTTACAAGGAGGCTTCATTATATCACTGTAATCAGTGGCATCAGTGTCCATTTTACAGCCACATACTGCCCAGTTAACCATTATTATGTAATGTTTTTCTTACACTTCTTATAGGTGCGTGTAAAAGTTGGGTTAAGAAATAGGAATTTCAGTTCAATAATTAGTCAATACATTAATAAATATGTATATACTGTCTGAATCAAAAATAAAAGAAAACTATATTGTTAATTGTTACAACACGGTGCTGATCGTTACGCCGCGACCATTTAGCCAAAGCCAGTTCGCTGTGGAATTTCTTGTCGCGTTCATTTGGTTCAGTAATCTTCCGCAGTGGGAATTTTTAAATCCTACGTTGAAGTAGAAGCTTCTTATTGTATGAGGATTGTATCTGTAAAACACAAAGAAATAAAATCCTAGTTTTCTATTAGCATATAATATACATATAATAATATGTAATGTTATATAATATATAATAATATACAGTAATATATAATAATATATAATAATATACAATAATATATAATAATATATAATAATATATAATAATATATAGTAATATATAATAATATATAGTAATATATAATAATATAATTGAATCAAAATTCACTTAGGTACTTGCGAAACGTCTTCAATAACTTCAAGGTTGGCATTAAATGTCAAACCGTAATTTTATATATTAAATATGTCTCGCGCTGTGAAACGGACATCCGCGGTGAAAAGACTGCGGCGAAACATCGACCGACAAACTGTCCCATTCTGTTGCCAACACAGCGTCGATGTTGCCCTGAAGAGAATTAAATGTGGAGAGAGAGAATGGTGATATTTGTTTTAACACTGTCATTGAAACAATCAAATCTTTATTAATCTTGGATTTCGCGTAGAGCTGCTTCAACTATATTTTTTCACCATGTCTAGCTCTACGTTAACGTGGAGCATTAAAACATTTTTAGATCCACGCCTGTTTGAAGTTTATATTACGTGTTTTAGCGACTGCCTGCAACTTCGTAGTGGCTCAGGTGGACATGCGGCTGTACAGCGTTTTACTGCATAAATAGTTGATGGGTCGAATTTCGGTTGGGCCCAAACTTTTTTTTATTATATACTGCTTTTTTTAAAACAATGTTGTTGGTCTTTACTGTATGCCTGAGGTTATGATTAAGAGCAGTTAATATTTTTAAAGAAAAAATACGAAAACAAAGTTGCATTCACTCACTGATAAATTAGTGCGCAGGATTGTGACGTTTCGTGTGGATTTAAAAATATTTTAATGCTCCACGTTAACGTGGAGCTAGACGCAGCGATATTTTTTTAGTACTAGTTCTATTCCGTTTTATTGTTTTCCAAATACGAACATTGTCTGCTCTTTGTTCGAATAAGAAGGTTAGTGACATATTTAGTTTCATTGTTGGCAGACCTGGCGATTTAAAATTTTAACCAATCAAAACAAGCCGATTCGAAAGTTTTTAGACCACAGACAACTGACAACAACTCGTGAGAAGAACCTTTATCAAATTTGTGCATCTAAGAGTAATTTTTAAGAAGAGATATTTTATAATTTTACATCATTGTGATTTGTTACATGAAGAGGCGTTGTCATAGGCTTATTTTTTATGTTTATATTTAAAATAAAAAGACTTAGTAATGGCAGAAGTTTTAGAATCACCAGGTAAATAAAAATGTTTGTTGGAACATTTCTTATGTTAGATTTTACTGGGTGTTATGGTTTTAGACATATCTGAAGATGAAAGTTTTCTTTATTCCGGGGACTCGGAGTCTATTGTGGATACATCTCTTGTTCAAAATGATGAATCTTTGAATACATCTTCCTGTGAGTATTTATTACTTATGTCGAGCCTTAATATGAATGGCACCTAAATATTGAAAAAAGCAGCCTGGAGAAAACCCGGGAATAGTCGATAGTAATGTGTAGAGAGCCCATAGATCACAAATATAATGTGCTGTGAAAATAAAATTTTCCAAAAGGTATCCAGCCAAAACACATAGTTGCACGCGAATATCACGTGCCCTTCGGGCACGGCTGTTCCATATCTATTAGCATTCTACCGTGTACACATTAAAACTAAAAATAATAGCTCATGCACATCACTAATCAGAAAATGCAGATTTATAAAATGTCAGGTAACGTCATGGCACCATCGAATGCGAAGATGAGGTTAACATTTGTCAGTTATTGTGGTTTTTCAAGTGCTTATAACTTTTTCAAATTTAATTTCTGTAATAATTTTTTTATGTGAGCTAAGTACTGTATACACTTTTCTATCAATTCCATAAAATTTTCTGGGGCTTACATCCGGCTGCTTTTTTTAAATTTACCACATTAACAATTCACGAAGAAAATTGAACAATTTTTTATTATTCTAAATAAACTATTGTCAGACAGTTTGCTAGTGTTATTAATTATAAGCATCAGAAGTAAATAAAATTGGCAAGGTGCGAAAATTTAAATCGAGATTTAAAGAAACGATTTATATGAACATTTTTTGCTCAAGTAGAAATCCAATGAAATTAGTTAATTTAAGGTCATCTGATTGAACACAACCAATCAGAACAACATTGTACTGAAAACAGATTCCATGGGCTGTTTTCACTCTATTACGTTGCTATGGATACATTTTGATTTTTTTCGATTTTGACGTTTCAAATATTAATTAATTTAAAAATGTCACGATTTAGTTGTAATACTAACGAGAAGTTTGATGAAATTATCGAATCAAATATACCAAAAATTTTCTATCCGAATAACCCTCGAACATTGATAAATGCTCAAAAATTTTATAACAACTTTCTCAAGCTTGTTGCTTATAGGCAACATGCTTTCGAAATCTGTTATAAAATTTTTTCGAACAATTATCAAGTCCTTGGGTTATTACTACTGAAAATATCATTGATTTAACTGAATTGGTGTTTGAGTAGGGTGTCGTTCTCGTGTGAAATTTTCCAATTAGTACAATAATATTCATAACTTGGCAGTAAGCTTAGAATAGAATAGAATTACTTAAAAGTGTTATGCAATTATATACTTTATTTGAACTGCATATATTATAATCAAAGACCGGACTTTTAGTCGCAGAATAGCAACAAATTTTGTTAAAATTCAATAAGTAAACAATAACCATGGGCGTACTCAAATCCATTAAGTTGTACGTGAAACATATTGCACGATTTTGCAAGGTTTCTACAACTGCGATATTTACTAAAAGTTAATGTTGTAAAGTACGAGGTTTTGCGAGAAATGGGACTTATTAAAAATCGTTTTGGTAATATTCATAAAGTTATAAAATCATTGGAAGGCAAAAATTTGTCGTTGTTAGAATCATTTGACCACTTTCATTATATTATTGGTAATTTGGCAGAAAATTTGGCATCAGGTTGTCGCAATATATTGAACAAGTATTGTATCGCAATCTTGGTTACTCACAATTCTTATAAATTGCAAATATACTAAAGACGACAAATAATCCAGTCAGTTGTTGACCAGCCAACTTGTACAGTTTTGCTCCATTAACGAGTTGCGATGTTGAGAGGTCATTTTCAGTGTTTAAAGGTATTTTGTCGGACAAGAGAACTAATTTTTTGGCTGAGAATTTAGAAAAACTTGTGTATACTGCAATTCTTAAGTTTATGTTCAACACTGGTTTTCCGTCCTTTATGAATGTTGATATTCCAAACTTTTCTTTCGTAGAACTTTCACGTTGTATTAATGAATTTACATGTTCTATTGCCATTACTTCGTGATTGCTACTTTACATTTCAATTAAAATTAATATTTTTGCAGTTTCATAAAATTGTTTTGTGAAGTACTTTTAAAACTCATGACCATTCATAAACCCTTGAACCCTGTTTTATTTTATTTTACTGTAATACAAGCATCAATTCCAGCTGAATAAATAGCATAACTATCTACACAAGCTAGCATAAGGTCAAACATATGGATGTGTTACCATTCTAAGCTGGTAGATAACTGGTTTACAATTTAATATATACGCCAACTATATATTTAAAAAAATTATGCCAGAAATTACTATTATTTGATTTAAATACTGCCTAAATACTATACTAGAAACTCAGACACTAATTATAATAGTAATTTATTTACTAGTGGGATAAAGGTATTATAATACGAGTGTGAATGTTGTACGACGAGATCGTAGACCGAGTCGTGTAATCACACGAGTGCTATAATAATGCCTTATCCCTACAAAATTTTATCTACGACTGCTCGGAATTTGTTAAAAATTGCTTGAAATGATTTTTGACATTTCTCATTAACTTATTTGCAGATATCAAGTCACTTTTAATATTTTTGATTTAAAATCAAAGAAACGAGGAGATAAATTCGATTTGTTCAATACTATGGCAACCAGCCAGTTTTGTTATAAACAAAGCCTCAGTTTTTGTTTGTGTAAATAAAATGAGTTAGGTAATGAATTCATTACCTCACTAGTGCGGTAATGAACTTCAATACCTAGGTAACGCAAATGAATGACATAATATCCTTATTCAAGCAGTTGTAGATAAAATAATTTTTACTTTTACACAAAACCATACATAGAATAAAAATTTAATTTTGCACAATAATTTAAAGGGCCGGCAGCATATTACCATCCTTACACATCTAGAGCTTAAACTAATACTGCTTTGATATTTGTTCACACCTGTGCACCGCTTGTTACCATTATTGCTAAAAGCATCCCACATAGCATAAACTATAGAATTCCACCTTGCAAAAAATACAAAAAATTCACGTAAAGTTTTTAATGACTGCTCAATATTTATACTGCTTTATTATGTCATGGTGTAATGCTACTCTTATGCTGGCTGGGATGTTTTTAGTGATGACAGCTTTGCAGGTACACTAAATTACACTTGGTGCATAGGTGTGAACCAAGTGTATAAGAATAGTAATGTGTGGACCAGGAAATTGCCGCAGTGGTTAACACATGTGCTGCCACGTTCTTGGACACAGCAGTTCAAAACTCGGCCGGTGACAGAATTTTTAAAAAATTTTTGTGTCCAGGTTGAGAATCCTCAATCCGTTAAGAATTGGTGTTGCAGTAAGGGAAACTCATTGTATAGCGATTATGTGCTGATCCAGGGTAAGTGGGATGGGAAAAGATCACGGTTGCTTACATGTTTCATAAAAAAAATTAAAATAATAAATAATATACATGTGTGTATGTCAAACATGTGTTATTAAAATATTTAAACGAAAACACTAATTCAGTATATTATTAGTATGTGCAAGTAAACAGGGGTGCTTAATGGAATCTAGGCTTTCGGGTTGGAGGTGCGTCATCGGTGAATAAACTGTCGAAGTTTCGTCCTCGGTTGCACGGGACATCTTCAAGGCTGTTGTCACTTTGGATCTGGAACACAACTCATTAACAACGGCCGTGGAAGCCTGCAACCTAGGGGTACTTAAATTATTTTAAAATAAAACAATTACTTTAATCAAAAAAATTCACTTAATTTAAATAAATCCATTTTAAATCGAATAAATCGATTTTTTTGGTTTGTTTTTATAAAAGTTACGATTTTATTGCACCCTGAAAATTGATAGTTGCCAAATGCCAATGAAGTGCCAATTTAGCTACAAAATAAAGCACAAAAGCGTTAAAACTGTAATTGGTGAAACTTAAACGATAAGCATAGTGTAGTTGATTTTATTATCGATGGCAATTTTTCAACTATATTGTGACTATTGTGACATTGTAATAGCACGTTTATTATCTTCTTTCTCAAAACGATGGCAACAACCTGAACTTTTTTTTATAAGAAACAACATGGTTTTACAGTTAGTAGTTTGTTGTACAAGTTTACAAGTTCAAATGAAACGCAATATTTTTTTCTGCAGTGTATGTATGTCATTCTTAAGTGGATTTCTTGTCAGATAGCTATGCACCTGATAGTAATTTGTTTGACTTTAGAGTTTTATTTATGAATTTATATGCCAGTTTCATTTTTTTCAATGTATACAGGGTATTTCACGATCACTGCTCACGAGGAATAATTTTTTTATTTGTACAGATTTCGAAAAAAAATGTTAATATCGTTTATATGAGGGAGTCGGTGCTCTCTGTGGGCACCACTAATATTTTTATAGCACTTCCAGTTTAACCGGAAATTGCACATTATATTTTTTTGAATAGCACTATATTCTTTTGATGTTGGAAATTTATAGCATTTTTTCTCCTCTTTTCAATCATATAAAACTAATATGCGTATATTGGAAAATTTATAAGAAAAGCACAATTTTCGTAGAAGGGAGGAAAACATAACCTATATCAAGACAGCCTAGATTATCTTGAACGTATATCCAAAAACACACAAGGTCCGAGTGGTCCAGTGGTAAGAGGATCAGGCTCACAATGCGTGTGCCCTCAGTTCGAATCCCGGAAGAACCAGAAAATTTTTCTGTAATTTCGTGGATCGGTATCGAGCTCGGCTACCATACGGCGTTGGGTTACAATTAACGGCGCTTACCTTGCTTACTGACTGACCAGGATAAGTAACAAAGTCATAAACAATATAAAAACATACAATTTAACACATGTGTGTGAATGACATTGAATGAATGGGCATGAAGGGTGGCATAAGCTTCAGGAGCGTAGCGGTCTAAAGGCCAAAGGCCCCACTACCCTATTACACAAGCGAAGAGCCTACCCGGAGTGAAAGTCCTCGACACCTTCGGGTATAAGAGGTGAAAGATAAAGAAGAAGATATCCAAAAACAATTACATTAACACTCAAAAATAAGAACATAGCCTTTAATTTAGTTGCTTATTAACATATCCACAGCCTCTCGGATTAATATCGAAGTCTGCATACAGCCTGCAGCATTAGACGTTTTCCAACAAATGCTGTTTGCTGCAGAAGCGATAAGAACCAGTGCATCAAAACTGTCATATCTGAGGTTAGGTTATTAATGATTGCGTAGCGTAAATTCGGAAAAACAAAATATTCCTTTGCATTTTACTTTCAATTTCAGTTATTATGAACAAAGAACTGACTTCCTGCATGAACCGATAAGTAAAGCTACCTGACTTAAATAATTAAATGTTTTATGTGGTGCTTTCACCCCAAACCGCTAGATGACGCAATATTCTATGCGAAATTTATGAAATTTTTGCGTAATCTATATATTTCTTGATACGACAGGCCATATCCAGACGTCTGTCGATGTTAAACTAGGTCTCCATAAACATGACAAACTAATCATTATTAAGAATCTATTATTTATTGCACTTAATTAACTTGTAAAATTAAAAGAAATACAGAAAGGAATATTGGTATGGTTGCTTGAAACGTAACAGTTAGCAATATATATTTTTAAATGGTGAATAATTAACACCTAAGTAATGAGCCAAAAGAATAAAATCCGAACTAAATTTATTTAGTAGATGGGCTTGACTTTAAATAATAAAAACAAAGACGTCTTCATATAGAAAACTCAACTGTTTTTTTTTATATTAAGTGCTTATTAAAAAAATAGTTTGTCATGTCGACTGTTATTACACAACTGGACTAAAGGCTTTTGTTTGTTTTTTGTTGTTGTTAAAACAACTAATTTTTTATACTGGGTGAGTCAATAGTGCGTTATCCTTCGATATTGGGTGAACCGTTAGAGATACGATAAGTTTTCAAATACAAAAATTTTAGGGTGTCATAGCATCTATCATTCATAATTATTTTCACTTCTATAGGGTGTTTCATTTTTGCGTCACAGATTATTGATCAATTTTTTTTAATGGGACACCCTATATTCAACTGCATATTCGAATGCACCATCAAAATTGCTACAAGACCATATTTTGTTTTTGGAATTTGGCTGCACGGTTGCCAAGATATTTAACTTTTCTTGAGATTTACTGATTTTGCAGAGTTCCCATCAAAAAATCATTGTGACCTGCAGTTAGGAAATGGAGCAAAACAAATTCATGTGAATAGTTGTCAAAGTATGCCCTACCTCTTGTTACAAAACTAGCTCAAAATATCGAATACACTGTTTGTGACAGACGGGTGAACTTGACGAAAGTGAGGGCGTTAAAAGTTGTTTTTTTTTCAAATAGAACACCCTGTATTTTTTTACATTATCAGTTGCAAATCTTAATTACCTTTCATTTTCGTAAAGTATGTCCTATACCTAAATGTTACCCTTTTCGATATAATTTGACTTTTTTCCAAATATTCATAAGTTTGGCCAAAAATTAGGCATTTCTTCTGCAAAACGAGTTAGAGAGAATGATAGATGATCTTCCATTAGATATAAGTCCAAGATTATGGTTTCAGCACGATGGTCCAGATTTGGAGATCATTGGATAGGACAAGGAGGACCTGTTCAATGGCCACCAAGATCTCCCGATCTGACAAAACTAGATTTTTTTTGTGGGGATATGTTAAAGACATCGTGTATAAAACACAGGCCACGACGAGAGAAGATATGATGCAGCGAATCCGCCAAGCATTTCGAAGTGTCACTCCAGATATGTCACACAAAGTCAGCAACGCATTTTTACGGCGAATAAGAACCTGTAGACGTCAAAATGGAGAACAGTTTGAACATATCTTGCAATAGGAATTTTATTCTTTTGTTCTTTAATTTTTTTTTATTTTATTGTTTGTCGTTACTTATTCATTGTACTTCTACATTTCTATGAATAAAATGATTTATTTTTCCAAGATTCAATACTACTTTGATGAATCCGAAAGAAGAAATTCCTAATTTTTGGCCAAATTTATGAATATTTGGAAAAAAGTCAAATTATATCGAAAACGGTAACATTTAGGTATAGGACATACTTTACAAAAATGAAAGGTAATTAAGATCTGCAACTGATAATGTAAAAAAATACAGGGTGTTCTATTTGAAAAAAACAAGTTTTAACGCCCTCACTTTCGTCAAATTCACCCGTCTGTAACAAACAGCGTATTCGATATTTTGAACTAGTTTTGTAACAAGAGGTAGGGCATACTTTGACAACTATTCACATGAATTTGTTTTGCTCCATTTCCTAACCGCAGGTCACAATGATTTTTTGATGGGAACTCTGCGAAATCAGTAAATCTCAAGAAAAGTTAAATATCTTGGCAACCGTGCAGCCAAATTCCAAATACAAAATATGGTCTTGTAGCAATTTTGATGGTGCATTCGAATATGCAGTTGAATGTAGGGTGCCCATTTAAAAAGATTGATCAATAATCTGTGACGCAAAAATGAAACACCCTATAGAAGTGAAAATAATTTTGAATGATAGATACTATGACACCCTAAAACTTTTGTATTTGAAAAATTATCGTATCTCTAACGGTTCACCCAATATCGAAGGAGAACGCACTATTGACTCACCCAGTATATGTTTAGGATAATCTAGGCTGTCTTGACAATGTTATGTTTTCCTCTCTTTTAAGAAAGGGTTTTTCTCATAAAATTTCCAATGTAAGCATGTTAAAGTTTTATATGATTGAAAAGAAGATTTCCAACATCAAAAGTATATGGTGTGTCATTTAAAAAATTAAAGATTGTGCAATTTCCAGTTTAATCGGAAGTGTTATAAAAATATTAGTAGTGTTCACAGATAGCAACCACTCCATCTTACAAATGGTATCAATTTTTTTATACCTGAACAAATAAAAAAGTTATTTTTTGTTAGCGGTGATCGTGAAACACCCTGTATTGTTTGATGTTGAACTTGTTGATCGAACTGTATACTTTGTTGGTAGGTACAGGGGCGTTTTCCATGCAATTGCGAAGTAGCTCGATATCCATAAGTGCCAGAACAATACTGATAGCATGTTCTTGGGACATTTTTTTGAGACAAATTTAGTGGTGAAGGCAAAAATTAAATATCTTCTTTTGTTTTCCAGGTATTGGCCATATTTGAAAGGGTTGCTGTAGCTCTGTTATTTAAAGAGATATAGGGAAACCATACATACATGTTTGATGAGCATTTTTGTGTAGATTACGATAGTTCAACAAAATATTTTTTATAATCAATTATTTTCAAAATATTACCCAAACCTACATTTTTTCTATTGGCAACCACAGTTGCATATGGCATTGTTACAGTGTTTATTTATTTCCATTCAGAAAATATATAGTTCGATGTATTTATTTATAAAAATAACCGAGTTACAACTTTATTTACAAGTTCTAGCTTTACTTTCTTGAAGTCCATATTTATTGAGTATACATAAAATACTTTATTACTTCAATATTTATTTATTTTAACCTTATACCTATTTCGACATGCTTACAAACCGTTATCAAAGGTTATATTAAAAAATTAAACAGTTAGTGTTGTTATAGCACCAACAGAACTTGGTGACTTGATCTCGGTAATTGTCTGCAGATGACTTGATTTCTTATTCCAAAATGTCCAATAGAGGTGAATTTAAGAGATCAATTTGCTCATTCATTAATGGTACAGTTTTTAAATGTTTGTGATTTTGAAAAGCTTCTAGTATATTTAATTTACGTTTATCATCACAGAATTTAATTACTTTCATCTAAAGGGACCAGTAAAGCTCTGTGTATAATGAACATAGGGCATATGGCATCTAATAATACTATAAAATGTTTACACTTTTGGATAATAAACGTAAACTAAATATACTAGAAGCTTTTGAAATTTACAAACATCTAAAAACTGCACCCATTAATGCATGAGCAAATTGATCTCTTAAATTCGCCATTATTGGAAGTTTTGGAATAAGAAATCAAGCCATCTGCAGAAGATTACTGAGATCAAGTCACCAAGTTCTATTGTTGCTATAACAACACTAACTGTTACTTTTTAATATAACCTTTGATAATGGCATGTAAACATGCCGAAATGCATATAAGGTTAAAATAAATAAATATTGTTCAAGTAATAAAGTATTTTCTGTATACTCAATAGAATTACAACTTGTCATTTGTTATATTATAAAGACCTACTCTCCCCTTTATAAAAAGAGAAAATTTGTAACTCAGATATTTTTATAAGTATGTCGAACTATACCAGATGTCCCAACGATCCGAAATTGTTTGATAACGTCTTTGTTAATGAAGTTATCAAAAATATTTTGTACACATAAGTTATTTAACTATTGCTGCACATTTAAATATTCTTTTCGTTTATACCGCATAATGCCCCTCTCACATGGATGGTATGATAGCAAACTTATGTTTTTTTTAAATTGAACACACTGTATATTTTTACATTTAAGTATAAGTAAAAACTATAAAGGTTTAATAGGTCTAAAGTTAATTGTTAGCGAGTTATTAACGATTTAACATGAAAAAACGATCAAATTTCATTTCTATTACTACGTCAGTGCCGGAAATTTTTTAATTTTCCATAGATGGATCTTTTTTGTGGTTATTAAGTCAAAAACTAATTATTTATTCTTAACATGAATTTCACGGGTTAGAAATAGAGAGATATTTTTGATAATTGTACGTTTTTGGGATTTTCTCAAATAGAACTGTATATTATAACGTTATTGGATTTTCCTTAGGTTAACATGCATTTTCATTTAGGGTGTTATATCTCTAAAGTTGCTACATAAAAAGTTACAATAGATTTTTAACAAAATTTACTTAAATTACGGTTACCACTAAATCACCATGACATTTAATGGCTGTTAAATAACTTTATTGAGCTCCAAAACAGTATCGGATAATAACTAAAACTTAAAAAAAATTAATGCACAAATAAAATGAAGTTGTAATTTGATTAATTAAATTAGGCAAAGAAAAAATTAATCATTATAGGCGATCTAGATACCTGCGGTAAGTGGTGAATTATAACAAAAAACATCAAAAACAAAATTAACAATTATCGAGTAAACTTCTTTCATACGTTTATTAGTGTTTGTTACTGGAAATTGTATTTGGAAATAATGAGTCTTATGAAAGAAGAAGAAATATGGTTTATTGTATTAGGAGAGTGTGATAGAAATTGTCTTCTTGCAAAGCGAGTGTATCACCAAATGTATTCAAACGCCAGACAACCACAAGTTGCAGTTTTAAAAAAATTGAGGGACAGATTTGAAGCCTCTGGAAATTTTGCGTACTCATAGAAAGAAGACTAACCGCAATGCTATAAATGAAAAGGAATTTGTTGTATTAGCTTCAGTTCAAGAAAATCTAAATTTAAGCATTCGTGAAATAAGCCGCTAAACTAACATTAGCAAAAGCACAGTCAGTCGCATAATTTTAAACATCTTTATCATGTTGAATATTATCAAGAAATTTATGGAATTGATTTCCGAAATAGCACCGAATTTTGCAACATTATGCTACAAAGACTGAATAGATAACCTGACTTTTTATCTTTTGTATTATTCAGTGATGAAGCCACTTTTAAAAGTAATTGCAGTCAATATCACACAATGAATTATTACAAAATAGCAGACAGTGGAAACAAGTGAAAGCATTTTCTTACATGGCATTCACAATCCAAAATTATTTTGAACAGACATCGTACAACACCACTAAATTATTATTACACAACCAACAACTGTTTCCACACTACTAAGTTATGTACGTGCGAATCCCGCAAATTAGGCGGCTATTGGCATGTGCTTAACACGGACAGCTGATAGCATAATTCTCGGAAGTGCTGGGTCCGCGACCCTGAAGTTTTTAATACGCAGATACTTCTACCCTTTTTTAGCTTGTGTAATATGAATTTGAAGGCCTTTTACGTCGGCGGATTTATTCGGTGGCGTATAGCTGAACTGGGGACTGACAGCCAAATGATCCCTCGCATAGATTCGTTTAATGCGCGCGAAATACTCAAACATTCAAACGTTTTCTGATCCTGCGGCAGCTCTTTAACACACGTTCTCGCATAGAAATCTCATACAAAAGTTAACTATAAAGCATTTTTTAAATATTATGGTATATAATATGGATTCTGGATTTGGAATTTGGGAGTGTGAGTTACCTCACGTGCACTTTTGTACTACCTCCCCAGCAGCTCTCCACATTGGACGTCACCCAAGCCATCCAACCTTTTGGATGTACTTGAGGACATCCGCAATTGGAGTGTTGCTGATTTCGGCCATGTTAGGCCAGAAGTCCCCCAGCATGGATCCTCTGGTTGTTGCGAGAGCTGGGCAGTGACATAGGACATGTTCTGCCGACTCGTCGTCCTCGTTGCATGCACGACAGTTTGGGCTGTCCGCCAGTCCCATCCTGTGCATGTGTTTCTTCAGAGTGTAGTGTCCAGATAAGATACCCACAACTAGTCGTAAGTTCTTTCGGGACAGTTGCACACAGTATTTGGCTGTTTTTGGCGAGGGTGCCGTAATAGCAGCCCTTGCTTGTCGACAGCTTTGAGTGTTAACCCATCTTCGTGTGAAGCTTTTTAAGGTTTCTTGGTATAGCATAAAGCTTAATGTCTTCAGGGATATGGGAATTACGGGTTCTGGCCCCCAGAGAGGTTGTCCGGAGGCCAGTCTCGCAATCTCATCAGCCTTTTCGTTGCCGTAGGTTCCGTCATGTCCTTGCAAGGGAGACGCCATTATCTTTTGAGATATCGTCGAGAGCTTCACGACACCGCAGTACCACTCCTGAGGTGATTTTGCAACTGCCTAGGGCTAGTAAAGCGGCTCTGCTATCGCTGTAGATACCAATACGTTGGTTCTTGATTTGTCGTTCAAGAATTGCATTTGCACCATGCATTATTCCCACTACCTCCGCTTGGAAGACAGTGGCAATTTTGCCTAGTGGTATACTCTGGCGTAGGTTTAGGTCATCGGAGAAAATTCCGGCACCCGTTTCATGCTTTGTTTTAGATCCATTGGTGAAGATGAATATGTCCATATGTTGGGTTGGTCCAGCATTCGCGTAGACACTAAAGTGTCTATTAAAGGCATATTGTAAAGGAAGGTGGTCCACCATAGCATCCAGAAGAGGAATCTTGACGATTGCCTCATCTAGGATGCGGGTGTGTCTGACTCCCTTGGCTGCTGTTTGCCACAGCGCCTTGTGGCGCAGCCTTAAAGCAGTTCTCACAGCTACTTCGTCCACAAAGAGATCAAGTGGAGGAAGGCATAAGATCACCTCTAAGGCGGCCGTGGGGGTTGAGCGTATAGCACCTGTAGAACTGAGACAAGCGAGACGTTGCACGTGTCCCAGTTTGGTTGCTGCCGTGGCCTGTCTGACTCTGGGCCACCAGACAAGTGCTCCGTAGCATAGCATGGGCCTTATCACGGCAGTATACAGCCACAAGGTAATTCTAGGGGAAATTCCCCAAGATTTGACCAGAGCGCTGCGACACTGCCAGAAAGCCATGCATGTTTTGTTTGTTTTAGCTTTCAGGGGTTTCTCCCAGTTCAGCTGTTTGTCAAAAATAACTCCCAGGTATTTGACATTATCTGAGAATCTGAGAGAAGTATTGAATAGGAGAGGTGTACGTAAGGGTCCAACCTTCTTTTTCTCTGTGAAGAGTACCATCTCTGTCTTCAAGGGGTTGACAGATAGGGACTGTTCGTTACACCAGTTTTCTGTTATTCGAAGAGCAGTCTGCATTAAGGTGCAGAGCATGCCCTCAAACTTCCCCGTGATGAGGATGGTGATGTCATCCGCATATCCAATGGTATAGAATCCAGCATCATTGAGTGTGCGCTTAGAAGGCTGTCCACCACTGTATTCCATAACAGTGGAGACAGAACTCCGCCCTGTGGACAGCCTTTCATCACGACACCTCTAATTGAGCTGTCTCCTAAGTTAAATTGCACTGCTCTCATTGCAAGCATGTGCTTTATCCACTCCAAAAAGAGTAGGTGCAACACCAAGTCTGCGTAAGGCAGAGTTTATACTTTCAAAGGTGGCCTTGTCAAAGGCTCCTTCAATATCAATGAAAACTCCCAGGGTAGACATTTTGTTGTCTAATGATCTCTCGATCCGATTCGCTACGGCATGTAGCGCCGATTCGGTAGATCTCCCTGGGATGTAAGCGTGTTGGTTCAGGTGCAGTGGGTGTCAAACAAGCACCTTCTCCCTTATTTCCCTGTCACAAAGTCTGTCAAGAGTCTTTAATAAGAAAGATGTAAGACTAATGGGACGGTAAGATTTGGCCAGGGTGTAGTCAACACGTCCTGGTTTGGGTATAAAAACTACCTTCACTTCCCTCCAGCTCTCCGGTATATATCGAAAGGCGATACATGCCCGGTAGATGCGCACCAGGTGGGCAAGTATCAGGTCCAGACCCCATTGTAATAGGGCTGGGAAGACACCGTCCACTCCTGGCGACTTGAAGGGGAGAAAGGAGTTTATAGCCCAGGTTACTTTGTCGCCCCTTACGACCCGGTCCGCCACTTCCCAATCCTCCTCAATGGGTAACAATGCAGCCTGGGAAATGTGTTTGAATTAGCACTTGCGCTGTCTCTTCGGGTTTGGTTGTCAGAGTACCATCCCCTTGCCTGAGACAGCCAGGTTGTTGATTGGGGTCTTTGGAAAGGATCCTTTTTAGTCTTGCCGCTGAGGTAGTAGTCTCTATAGAACCGCAAAAAGTTTTCCAAGAGTCCCTCTGCCTCCGGCGGATTTCTTCTTTATATATTCGTTTTTTGGTCTTTGTAGGCCTCCCAGTCACTAGTAGTTCTAGTTCTCTTTGCTTTATTGAAGAGTTTACCCAGCACTGATCTCATCCTGTCGAGTTTCTTGCACCACCAAGAGTATGTGCGACTCGCCTTGGGTGTCTTCAGGGGGCATGATGATTCATAGGATTGTAAGAGCGAGTTTTGCAGAATGTCCACGCTGGTCTGCAGGTCCTCTACCCGAGCAATCGTATCCGGGAAAATCGACTCCACCATGTGGGCTTCCAGATCTACTTTATAAGATAGTCTGTCGGTCTGCCTAGGGTTCCGATATTGTTTTGGTATGGCCGTAGTTCCAGATAATCTGAAACAAAGCCATCTGTGGTCTGACATGGATACAATAGGTGATGCATGCCAGCCCACAATATTATTGGAAATACCTAACGATGCCAGGGTGACATCAATCACCGTCTGGCTGCGCGTTGTGACAAAGGTAGGTTCACATCCACGGTTCAGTATTTCCAGGTTTGTACTTACTAGGTACTCAAGATTTACCTCTGGTGTTGATGGTACTGCTGCCCCACGAAACGTGGCGAGCGTTCGCATCACAACCAATAATTAGATGTTTATTTTCCCTCTCACAGTAATCCACCAGTTCGATCAACTCCGCGCTGGGCGGAGGGTCGATTGAGTCACCGGGAAGGTATACCGATGCTAATATAACATCTTCTTTTCCTTCGTTAATGCTGCAACTCACCTGTACCGCCGTAATATCACGCGTGCAGAGGTGTGGCAAAGCGAAGGCTTGTAAGTGCTTGGGACAGTAGATGCACGTCCTTGGTTTCCTTTGGGCGTTATCTGTAAAGACAGCGCCATTATTATTATTTAATCCACAGATCTTAGATTTTACAATCCAAGGCTCTTGTATTAATGCAACAGTGTCCTGCTAACTGTCGAGATGTCTGCGTAGAGTGACAGCAGCCACTCGACAGTGTTGCAGGTTAATTTGTATAATATTTAGTCCAGGCTGAGTAGACATGGGGTCAACAAAAAGAGTTAGTCGGCCTCGGTGTCTGACCCGGACTCCAACAGTATCTCCATCAGCATCCTCTCCTCCTCACAGGTTGTGTCCATGGGGGTGGGGAGTTGTGGGGATTCCTCTTCGGGTGGCTGCTCTAGTAGCGGCACTCCGGGTGGTGGTGGAGGGGTGTCCGCAGACGCACCCTGATCTGTAACTAAATAGGGTTGAGGGGTGTCCGTAGACGCATCCTGCCCTATAGGCTGATTTTCAGAGGCTGGAGGTGCATCTCCAGGCTTCTGAATTTTTATGCTTAGGGTGGTAAACTGATAGTGCAGTTTACCTCCTTTGCTTTTGACGGCCGTCTCGGCCTCTCTGCTTAGGCCAAAAATTAGGAGCCTACCAAGTGGCTCCTTCTTTTCGGCCGTGTGGAAGAGGGGCCAGTCCCCAACGCCCATCCCGGGGTTCTGCACTGCCAGTCGACGACAGTCTCCGTAGGTTCGGGTTTCCCCGGGACTCACAGAGCTGCCTTCGCCAGCCTGGGCAGCCGATCCACCTGAACGACGCTGAGGCGAGCACCCTCCCACAGGGCAGGCAGGTTGGCGACCGCGTCTGTCAGCCACTTCAGGGTCTGGTCGTCCTCACAGGTGATTCGAAGAATCTCCCCGGAGTACTGCCAGCCCCTAAAAGTGGGTGGGATTTGCCCTTGAACTAGGGCGAACATGTAGTTGTCCAGAGCCGCTAGCAATTGGGCTTTTATTAGGTCCGCTTGGACCTGGGTGATTTTGCCGAGGGGGGTCCTAAGATCCACGAGGCCACGCGGAGGTGCCTGGTAAGGGCCTCTTTGTAGCCACCTGTAGCCATTTGACGGAAACTATTTTTTTTAATTCTTCTTTTTCTTGGATATCTTTTTGCCCTTAGGGCGTTGGGTGCCGAAGTCTTTCACTCCGGGTAGGCTCTTCGCTTATGTAGTAGGAGGTAGTAGGGCTTTATGGCCTTTAAACCACTACACTCCTGAAGCTTATGCCACCCTTCATGTACATTCATTCTATGCCATTCACACATGTGTTTATTTGTTTGTGGTTATGTTGTGTGGAGCTCTGTTACTTGTCTTGTTCAGCGAGTAATCAAGGCAAGCGATTCTTACCACTCGAACTCTTAATTTTTTAATTAAATTTTGTAAAACATCTTTTATGTAGCAACCTTAGAGGTATAACACCCTATATAAAAATGAAAGATTACCTGAGGGAGAATCCAATAAGGGTGTTTTATTTGAAAAAATTCCAAAAAAGTACATTTCTCAAAAATATCTCCGTATTTCTAACATGTTCATGTTAAAAATAAATAGTTAGATTTTAACTTTATAACCACAAAGAGCACATTTAAAATTGTCAGAAACGGACGTAGTAATTGACGATGAAACTTGATCTGTTTTATGTGTTAAATTGTTAATAACTTGTCAAGCGTTAACTGTAAATCTATTAAACCTTTATACTTTTTTTATAAGCATCAAAACAAATCCAAAAATGTAAAAATATACATGGTGGTCTATTTAAAAAAACAAGTTTGGTATGCCCTTCTGATATGGAACACTCTATATAAACGAAAATAATTTTAAAATGTGCAGAAATGACCAAGTAACTTGTGTGTACAGTATCGTTTTGATAACTTAATTAACGAAGGCAATATCAAAAAATTTCGCATTGTTGGGACACCTGGTATATTTTAGAAATGGAAAAGTAAGCATTTTAATGGTGTCATAGCCCACTAAGTTTCCATTTGAAATAATGTAGGTTTGGGTCATAACTTGAAAACAGTTGAATATAGAAAATATCTTGTTGCTCTATCTTAATCTGCACAAAAATGCCCCGCAAAAAGGTATGTATGGTTTTCCTATATCTCTTCAAATAACGGAGCTGCAGCAAGTTTTCAAAACTGTGAAAGGATCAAATATGGTTAATAACCTGAAAACAAAAGAATATATTTGATTTCTGACTGGACCACTGAATTTATTTTGAAAAATATTCCGAGCATGTACTATCAGTTTTGATCTGGCACTGACGGATACTGAGATACCCTGAGTTTGCATTGAAAATGTCCCATCCTGTACATTATTCATTAGTTTTCCTATATTGATTATAAATATAAATGTCTTCGTACATTGAGTCTACGTTGTTATGAAATGAACGAAACGCTTCAAGTCTCCTTTCGTAATTGGAGCCAGTTATTCCTCTTCTGCTGCATGGTAAATAATGATTGTATCATCAGCAAATATTTAATAACTTCCTTTAATCCAGCTTTTTTTAATGTTATTTATATACAGAAGGTATACAGGCTGTTCCAAGTTAAGTCTGCACTAGTGCTAACTTTGTTATTATAGGAGCTACGATGTCGGTTAAATGGACAAACTAGTAGAATTTTTTATGCTGATTATGATAACGAAATCAAAAAAACAATTGAGCATCGCTCTTCCGAGATATTTACCATAACATTCAATTTTTAAATGGAACACCCTGTATGTTTTTATATAAATGGATAGAAAATTAAACTCTGAACAAAAATGCCCATATAACTTTTTTTGATAACATTGAAAATAACCGAGTTATTTGGAAATAACTGTTTTAAACCTTTTAAAATCAAATAGCCATGAAACAAAAAATATTAGTTGTTGTCAATTATCCTAATGTGTCAAAATAATAATTGTTCTCGTTAGTTTTTGCAGCTAAAGTAATTAAATGGAATGGAATGGTATGTTTTATCACAGTTCGATAGGAAATTCGATTCTGAACAAAATAATTTTATTACATGATTACAAAAAAATCAGAATTAAAGAAGTTATAGACTTAATTTTACAATATTTTTTAAATAAAATTACATAGGTACACAATTGAGCATCGCTCTTCCGAGATATTTACCATAACATTCAATTTTTAAATGGAACACCCTGTATGTTTTTATATAAATGGATAGAAAATTAAATTCTGAACAAAAATGCCCATATAACTTTTTTTGATAACATTGAAAATAACCGAGTTATTTGGAAATAACTGTTTTAAACCTTTTAAAATCAAATAGCCATGAAACAAAAAATATTAGTTGTTGTCAATTATCCTAATGTGTCAAAATAATAATTGTTCTTGTTAGTTTTTGCAGCTAAAGTAATTAAATGGAACACCCTGTATGTTTTATCACAGTTCGATAGGAAATTCGATTCTGAACAAAATCTTTTTATTACATGATTACAAAAAAATCAGAATTAAAGAAGTTATAGACTTAATTTTACAATATTTTTTAAATAAAATTACATAGGTACACATAGAAAATAAGTGTTTTATTCAATAAAAAAAGAGAACGAGATAGCAGGTAACGAATATCATAATCATTTAAAGTACATGTTCAAAAATGTTGCCCTCCTGCTCAACACGCACTTCATTAATCTTTTTTGAACACTACGAGTTGCTTTCAAAATAGTTCGTCTATCAATATTTCTAATGACCATGGTGATAGCAATTTGGAGCTCATCTACTGCTGCATATCTTGTCTTATACACTTTATTTTTTACGTGCCCTTATAAGTAGAAATCCAATGGGGTCATGTCGGGTGACCGTGGAGGCAGAATGGGTCCATTTGTACCTATCCAGCGATTTCCGAATAATCGACGCAATAATTCATTTGTACCGTGGTAGTTATGGGCGGGGGCCTCATCTTGTTGGAAATGAATGAGTGGTCGGTCTAACAAATTTAAATTATCCAAGAAGTTTTCTAAGATTTCACTCATAAATTCAACATAACGTTGTCCTGTTAAAGATCCACGATAATAAAATGGGCCAACAATTCTAGAGCCTACCATACCACAGCATACGTTTAAACTAAAACGATTTTGTGGATTACGAGGATGAACAAGAAATGGATTTTCATGACTCCAGTAATGATGCGTTTTCTTGTTGAACATCCCACTATTGGAGAAATTGGATTCATCACTCCAAAAGATATTTCTAAAGAAGTTGGGATTTTCGTGACACTCATTAATGAACCAATGTGAGAACACAAGTCTTCTTTCGTTATCACCAGGGTGTAAACTCTGCGCTGGTTAATACTTGTAAGGAACAAATTTATCTTTTTTCAAAATTCTATGATTAGTGCCTAGAGAAAAACCCGCTTCTTTTAATAAATCTCGGATAGAATTATTTGGATACGCTTGAAAATACCCTAAAACGTTAATTTCGGTTTCTTCATTGAAAATAAACTGCTTACTTTTTTTCTTTTTCTTGAAAACTCCTTCTTTTTCTCTTAATCTTCTATAAAGAATCAAAAAATATCGCTGGTCCGGAATCTCGTGTTCGGGAAACATCTCGCTATAATATTCCTGGGTTCGTCTTCCATTTTTATTACATACTAGGTATGCTTCTAACATATCACACTTTTGTAAATGTGTAAACACCATTTTCAGATAGAAAATAACAGTAAACACAACGTTTAATTACTTTAGCTGCAAAAACTAACGAGCACAATTATTATTTTGACACATTAGGATAATTGACAACTAATATTTTTTGTTTCATGGCTATTTGATTTTAAAATGTTTAAAACAGTGATTTCCAAATAACTCGGTTATTTTCAATGTTATCAAAAAAAGTTACATGGGCATTTTTGTTCAGAATTTAATTTTCTATCCATTTATATAAAAACATACAGGGTGTTCCATTTAAAAATTAAATGTTTTGGTAAATATCTCGGAAATGCAAAGCTCAATTGTTTTTTTGATTTCACTATCATAATCAGCCTAAAAAATTCTACTAGTTTGTCCATTTAACCGACATCGTAGCTCCTATAATAACAAAGTTAGCAATAGTGCAGACTTAACTTGGAACAGCCTGTAGAGTTGGTCCGAGAATGGATTCTTGCAGTACTCCAACTTTTTAGTAGCTTTGATAATTTCCAGCTTTAGTTCAAGTCGTTCTGTTTTGTATGTAACTACTAAAAGTATTATTTGCTATGCCTCTCATGCCATGTTCATCTAAAATCTCTAACAATACTAAATGATCAACAGGCCGCCGTTTTAATCGATAAATAAAACCGTTGTACAGTTTGCTGTGTCTAAGTAGTTGTAAATTTTTTTTGTACTGTATGTAGCATGTATGTATTATCGCTTGCATATATTATCTTTTTTGAAACCCATATTGATTTTCATCAAAGCTTCCAGTTTTATCAACGCACTTTTAACCACCCTCTTTTTGAGCATCTTTTCGAATATTATGCTTAATGTTTTTCATGGAAATATTGACTTGTAGTTTATTATATCCTGTATCCTGGCAGATATAGAGGGTTATTCAAAAGTAAGGAATAAAACGTGTTACTGTAGCGCGTTGGTTTTTGAAGAAATGTTCGGACACTTAAATTGATTTAAATAGAAGTGCATCTTTATGTGATATCTTTCGTTTTCCAACGTCAACCTCCGCACCCTCAGCCACCTTGACTTAATTTTTTTAAATAGCGACCTATACTTTGTGTGGGCTCGTTGGAAAGCTTGCAAAAAACTACATTCAAATCTACTATCATAAATGAACTGGGATCGTTGGTTTTTAGGTTATAATGTTAAGTTATAAATATAACCATTGCTCTGTTGAGAAAAGTACCTCAGCACAAAATTAAAGTACATAGAATTCTCTACAAAAAAAGGTTTAATTTTTTATTTTTTGCATAGGGCTAATC
Source organism: Ctenicera cuprea (assembly GCA_958336395.1). NCBI lineage: Eukaryota > Metazoa > Arthropoda > Insecta > Coleoptera > Elateridae > Ctenicera > Ctenicera cuprea. Next base: position 36,649,471 of record OY284489.1, read on the forward strand.
ATAAGAAAGTTAAAGTTATGGCCAATTCACGTATCGGCCAATCTTTAAGGAGGTTCATCACTGTTACAAAGTGGTAGGAAGTCACGTGGCAAGTCCTATGGCCAAGCATGGAAATCATTCGTCATTGCCATCGTCTTAAAGTATAAAAATTTAAGAGAAAAAAATTAACACGCAATGAAAAATGTTTCTGAAATTAAATTTTTATGCTTATTTTTTGTTATAAATGTAAATCTTTATTACAATAAGAAAAGTTTTTATAAATTAAATTCAAAATTCAAATTTACGATGAAGCGTGACAAGAGTGCAGTTATAGCTATAGCAATTGGCTGTTCTGCTTCAAGCTTTCAGTGCTATATTTATTTATCTATGTGTCAGTGTCACCCTAGTCATAATAAAGTAAACACGTCGCAAATATTTAGATAGAAAGGAAAATTAATAACGGAAAAAGCGTACAAACGTCATTTAAAACAAAGTGAGACGAGAAGAAAAAAAAGCGGAGAAAACGGTGCAGACAACACATCCTGAAATTTCTGGACATCATTAAACTAAAGAAAATACTTGATTTTACCCTAAACCATTTTAAACGTATTATGCAGTGGGATTCGTTTTAATTTATTCTATATTTACTCAACCTTTTTATTAAAATTAGAAATGTTTTAATATGTTTGACGAAAATATATTCTTTATGAAAATTACACATATTTTCTTTTATTTAAAATTATTTTAATAGTATATTAAAAAACAAGTTTCATAAGACATGATTTTAGAGCACGCGTCCCAGTTAGAAAACGAGCCGCTTGCGGCGAGTTTTCTAATCGACAGGTACGCTTAAATGTCTTATGAAACGTGTATTTTATACTATTTTTTCTATTTTGGCCCAAAAAAGTTAAAAATTACCTTATTTTATATTTTAATTTAAAAATATAATCGATTAGGAAAATTTTTTGTATTTTGTTTTGGTTATGTGGCTGTTGGTAACATTTAAAACAATTTCAAACAATTCAAACTACTGTCAAATTAAAATTTAGACAAACTGTGTTTGAAAGTGATTTAATTTTTAAAATACCTAAGATTTGAAGATAAGATGGAAGAAGAATTATCTTGCACTCCACCCGAGCTACGCAAAGTAGCGGAAAATACGCTAAATAATCTTAATTTTTAGAACTTACAATTTGAAGGTTATGTTTATAACGCGTGAAGGTTTTGTTGTCACGTGGTTGTCACCAACCTAACAAAATAAAATTTCGAATTCTTTAAGGAGTTGCTTTATGAAATCCAAATGAGTTTCATAAAGTAGTCAGTAAAGAACCAAAATAGAAAAAATATTTTTATAAAACTGTTCACTCCACAAAATTCTCTCTAAGTGCGTTTCTAGAGCAACGCACGCGCCTTTCAAGTTTGGCGACGCGACGTTGCCACGTCATTAACTGAAACTTAAGTCGAGAAAATAAATACCAACAAATTGTGAAACAATTACCAAGAGTTTTATTTTATTAATAATCTATTAATTTTTTAATAGTTAAATATTTATTAAAACGGTTTAGTTTAAAAATTCAGTTGCTCAAATCAAAATTGTTAAGAAAGAAATGAATTTTTAGACTACGTAATTACACAACTTGTAACAAAATGCTTGAAGAAAGGTATAAAGATTGTGCACTCTGAAGAATATACAGTGTGGCCCACCGAAATCGAAACAAGCATGTTTTGTGACACCTCAATTTTTTTTAAAACGCCTGGACGGGTCAAATTAATTTGCAAGGGGGACATGTAATATGGCTATTTCCGTTCGCCTATCTTCAACCCCAAAATTGGGGCGATTTCCACCCTAAAAGTTTTAAATGGCAAAAGGTATTAAAAGACATACCATTTGAAAGCCTGATGAACTTCTTAACAGCAGTGTTTATAGTTGACCACCAGATATGACAAACGTTACTATTTTATTAGAATTTTCATAAACCGTGTAGTGAAAGACATTTTCGTGTTTCCTTAAACAATCTTATATAATTGCTCTATCATATAAATAATTTTTTATATCTATCTTTCGAAATAAATTGAAAAACCACAATAAAGATAGACCTGGCCATAAGAGTCTGTGTTTAAAAACCATTTGACACTAAATTTATCAAAAACGGCGTAGTGAAAAATTCTGCTAAACATCAGTCAAGCGCACTTAATGCTTGAGAATGTATTGTGAAAGTGTCAGCATAATGGTATATGTTGAGCAAAAGTGATGAACCTCCTTAATTACGCTGTTTTTCGTTTTTAGTTGCACATATAGTACTTTCTTGAACTCATACTTCAATTTACATTTTTGTCTCCCTACAATATTTCAGAAACTATTTACAGGGTTCCCACCGACCCTGGAAAACCTGGAAGTCATGGAAAAGTCAGGGAATTAAAATTTTAACCTGGAAGTCATGGATTTTATGCAAAATTTGGCAAAAGTCTTGATTTTTCTCTTGATTTACAGTAAAAACCTGATTTTCCTGCAGTAGTGTTAACATAACTCAAAAAAATTTAAAATCTTCCGAATGAATTTTTAAAACTACCGCTTATAAAACAATTGCTGCTAAAGGTTTTTAAAATATCATTGAGGTACTTTTCTTATCCTTGTTAAATTCCAAGGAACGTAATATGGCTTATGATTAGGTGCAAGTGAGACCGCCACAAACTGTCTTGTGAATTGATAAAAAACGCATAAACGTGATTATTTTTGCGTCTCTAATTGTATTGATTTTATTTTGTCGAAAGTCATGGGTAAGTATGATTTTTGGTCATGGATATCCTGGAAAAGTCATGGATTCTAATTCTTGATAGTTAGTGGGAACCCTGTATTTAGTTTGTATTGAACAAAAATATGTACTCTACTACAGAGGTAATGTTTATCAGTGGTCTCAATAGCAGTACCAGCGAGTACCGGTAATGCAAGTGTAACACAGTATTATTTCTTACGTGTATACCATATACCGGTATACCTGTGCCAGAGTATCGTGGAAGAAGTAAATAATTGTAGAAAATTTATAATGCAGTAAATATGTAATAGTATATTCTGTAACAAGTTTGGAATACAGCATATTTCACACGAGTGGATAGTTTGTCACCTGAGCCGAAAGGTAAGCAAGACGGTCCACGAGTGCGGAATAGCCATTCCAAACATGTTACAGTCTATACTTTTTCTACAACTTAAGAAAATTTTAAGATTTCTATCTAAAATACGCTTTACTTGTAACTGTCAAAAAACAAAAAAAATAGTTGATAGACGAGAGACACAATCTTTATTACTCAGAACGGTGTTAGAATGAAATATTTTCTACGACTATTTTAGAATATAAGCATTTTGATACAATTTTTAATTACAGAATAACTACATTCTTACACTTGTTATAGAATATTTCATTCCAACACTGTTCTGAATAATCAAGGTTGCGTCTCTCGTTTATCGACTGTTTTTTGTTTTTTTGGCAGTTACAAGCAAAGCGTATTTTAGATAGAAAACTTAAAATTTCCTTAAGTCGTAGAAAAAGTCTGTAACACGTTTGTAATGGTTATTCCGCGCTCGTGGACCATCACCCTCGCCTTTCGGCTCGAGTGACAAACTTTCCACTCGTGCCATATTCCAAACTTGTTACAGAATATACTATTTTCTACGACTATTTTGGAATATAAGCATTCTGGTACAATTTTTAATTATGGAATAATTTACATTCTACACTTTTTATAGAATATTTCATTCTAACACTGTTTTTTTAATCTAACACTGTTCTGAATAATAAAGGTTGCGTCTCCCGTCTATCAACTGTTTTTAAGTTTTGTTGACAGTTACAAAAAAAGCGTATTTTAGAAACGAAACTGAAAATTTTCTTATTTTCTGAATTTAATGACCTAAATAATTTATAGTCGTTGAAAAAGTATAGTCGCTCGTCGGTGACTAAATAGACCAATTTGAGAGGTGATGCGGCGTCCACAGTCAGGGCACTCAAACACGTTATTTACAGGTTTACCTCTTCTGCGTTGCTGACTTCCCCCTTCGTATTTTAGAATTATCCGCCTCCAGTCGCTACGGTTTTGGGCGATTGGTTCCCTTTTTCAATACTTTTGAGCGTCACATTGAGCACACTTAGTGTATTAGTGAATAAAATGTGACAATATAAATAACCAAGTTTTTCGTAGTTGTTAATTGTTAGTTAAAGTATGTGCCCGCTCATACATATTATTTTTTGTAATTGGTTTGCCAATTTGTAATACAACTTGCCACTGCTTCCTTAATATTGTAGCAGATGGAAAACTATGCAGAACGTTTCCTATTACTGCTCTGTGGAACTGAAAAAATCTTATTACTATTAAACTTACTCATTTTAAACAACTCGAGTTAAAATATGTATTAACAATGCAAAATATGTAGTGAAAGCTCCTGCCATCAGTGTACAAACTAATACTGATTATCGTTTTGGTACTTCCGATTTTACTCTCATGGCGGCAACTCTTTCGTTTGAAAACGCAGGTGATCTTATTGAGAAGTAAACACTGACATGTCTGGCGATGGATGCTCTACTGCTGTACTATAAACATAATAGTAGTGGGGCCCAGAGTCTAGAGGTAGTTTTTTAAATTGCTTGTTATGACTGTACTGCCCTGCTTCTTTAAAATTAATTTTAGTTGTTAAAACTTGTTTTTTATTTTATGCAAAATAAAGTTGGAAGAAATAAAAACGTGAAGAAGAAAGCTTTTATAATTGAATCAGATTCATCAGATGAAGAGGAAATTATCGACTTTGAAGATTCATTGACTGATTCAGAAGGAAGCTTGCAGGTTTCTACATCTACTAACATAAAGAATGATTGTGAAGCAAAATCAGCAGCAAATGAACGGTCATATCGAAAGCTATATTTCAATTCATCGTCTTTCTCACCAGGAAATTTGCACAGTTCTACACAAATTGAACCTGTTAATGCAGAAAGTGGTCATGAAGCAAACACATCTGTAATGGATAATTCATATCGAAATACGTTACCTCTCATTTCATCCAGAAGTCCTAGTCCCGATAATGACGAAGATATCATATCTATAAGCAGTAATGATGAGGTAAGATATTGTAAATTATTTTTAAGTAGTTTTTAAAGTTTGATTTACTTTACACAAAATATTGAAAGAAAAAGTATAAATTGTACTGCATTAAATAAATAACAGATGGTGTAGCACATTATCGCGGTTGAGTATGCAAAATCCATGTAATGCATTTTGTCTTTGAAATTGAGTTCTAGTCTCTAAAAGTTGCGAAAACATCAGGGATTTGGAGCAATCAAATTTTTGAATTTACCCCTCTGACATCCATAGTAATTGTTTCAGCTTTGCTTCGAGTTCCGATTCAAATTGATTCTTAATTAGATACAAAAGTTCATACTGTAATTTTGAAAAACCATTGTTTTTATTCAGACTTTTGAAACATTTTAAATGTTGTCAACAATGATACAAATTAACATGCGTTCAAAAAAAAGGGGTCAAGTGAGCTTTGAATGCCACTGTTTTGCCGATCCTACCAGTATAGCCTAGTGCGGCGGGAAAACGTCATCGGGTATGCAAGTTTAAAATAATGCTTACAGTACAGCACATGTTCAATGTTTAAATAAAAGCGGTCTCTATGTGATAATAGAATTATATTGTAAGCTATTGGTGCAACATCTTGAATTTGCACGTAATAAGAGCTATTCAACATAATAATTTATCATTGCATGTTTATTTGCAGTGTATAAATAATGAATACTCTAATATTGCTTAACAAGGCATCAGGGTTTGCAGGGAAAATGTTTTGTTACAAATACTTTTATTTTCTGAAGTAAATTTGTCTTTTCTGTGACATTTTGTAATCCAATCCTTTCTAATCTCTTTATATCTAAGAAAAAGTACATCCTTTATTTAGTAAATATACTAATTTTTAAAACAGTAGCAAACAGGGGTGTACTCGCCTGGAATTTCTGGAAAAAGCTTGAAAACATTGAGTTGAAAAAGCACACTTGAAAAGCTCAAAAATGCTGGAATTTTATAACTTCGGAGAAAAGTCATGAATTTAAAAAACCCTTGGAAAGTCATGGAATAGTCGGGGAATTTTAGAAAACTTGCAAAATAGCCATAGTCCAGTCATCAGGTACTCTTGTAGGAAAATAACAGGGCTGGATTTTTTTTGCTGAAACCATTTTTTGAGAAAGGTGCAATAAATCACAAAATCTTGGATTGTTCGTTTTCATTGCATCCTACGTTATAAGTAGTTCTATGAAAAAAAAAAGCTAATAAAATTCAATGTAAAACTAAAAAAATAATGTTCTAGCCCCCAATAGCTCCCAAAATACGCCCTTCCAAAGAACTCCAATTATTTTAATTTTTGTGCCGATCATCGTGCTTTCCCGATTTCTTGAAACACTGTTGTCCCTATAAAAGTGGTCCATAGATGAGTTTAAATACGCTCAATTTCCTCTAAATGTAAAAAAAAGCAACCGTCTAATCCTAATAGTTCGCGAGGTATGATCTCTCAAAGTAGCGCATTTTCGACCCTCTTTCCAGTTATTTTTTTTGTTATATAAAAATGTACAATTTCGTTTTTTTTAAATAGTTTTTTTTCCCGATCGTTACGCAGGAAAGTTTCATTGAGAAAAATTATAGAAGACTCCATTCTGCGTAAATGTAACAAAAAAAAATGTAATTTCACATTTTTATACAACAAAATCGGATTTTTTTAAAAGACATATTTCGCAAACTATTAGGACTAAAACGGAGTTTCCGTTTTTTTGATATAGTTTATTTTCCCGATCGTTTCACAGGAAAGTTTCATTGGGAAAAATTATAGAAGACTCCATTCTGTGTAAATATAACAAGAAAATGTAATTTCACATTTTTATACAACAAAATCGGATTTTTTGATAGGACATATTTCGGAAACTATTAGAACTAGAACATTTTTTCTTTTTATTTTTACGCAGAATTTTATGGCACGCCGAATGGGACATAAATAAATAGCGTGTTATGATATAAATATATCCTGTTAGGGTATAAAATAAGACAATATAGTGAATTTTTTCTTGTTAGGATATAAAGTTTCTTATTAGTACATAAAGTTTTCTTGTTAGGATATATAATTTCTTATTAGTACATAAAGTTTTCTTGTTAGGATATATAATTTCTTGTTAGCACATAAAATTTACTTGTTACCACATAAAAGTTTCTTGTTAGGACAAAGTTCTTGTTGGCAGATAAAGTTTTCTTGTTAGGACATAAAATTTTCTTGTTAGGATATATAATTTCTCACGTTAGAATATGAAATATTTCTCGTTAATATATAAACTTTTCGCGTTAGGACATAAAGTTTTAGAGCGCACGTCGATGCGCAGCAAAGGCGTGTCATATGACTCGTCATGGTGCCGACGTTATCAGGAACACCTGAATGGAGCCGAAGTGCGTGGCCAGATCATCTTATGCTCAGTCTATTTCAATACTCGTTGGCAGTTAAGGCTGCTCTAGGTACTTTCCCCTAGAGAAGCCTGCAATTCCAATTGATGTGTACATCAGCTGACCGAGTGTTTTTGATAAATTGCTGCTTTAACTATCAACCCGTTTTGGTAAGTAGATAGATATACTACATATGCTTATATACTTAATAATGTGGTTCAGTAATTTGAGGGTTGTTTCAATTATAACAGCTGAGTCTCAATATTTACCTGATGGTAGGTTCCCAGCATGGCTGAAGATCTAAATAATACAATCAACGAAATTTTGAGGAATCACTCATTTAGAGCAGGGCTAACAACAGCTGTTCAACAACAGCAAAGTGCTCTTTGCCCTACACCGATTCAGCCTCAACAACAAAATGTTGCTGATGAAATTCGTCGACTTTTTCCATCTGTACGACCATCGGTAAGTAAATATGAAATACTATATGAAAGACCTCGACACCTTCGGGTACATGAGGATAGATTATGGTGATATATTATACACGGTATTCCAGCGAAAACGTTACCCTCAAATATCTCGTACAGCAATTGAGCTATCAAGTTGAAAGTTGGTTTGAATTACATTTTTAAATTTTAATTTATTTGACTTATGCGGGGCTAGGGGTAAATAGTACTTTGTAGCCCTCCCCCTATCCTAATATACAGGGTGTTTAAAAATTACACCGACAAACTTCGGCAGGTGATTCCTTAGGTCATTTTAATAAACAAATTTCCTCTAGATGTGGGTCCGAAAACGCTTCGTTACGGAGTTACAAACCTCTAAAGTTAATAAATAAGTTAATTAACAAGTCAAATCAATTAAAATTTAAAAATGTAATTCAAACCAAAACAAATCAACAAAAAAATTTCTTTCTTTTTCATCATTGAAGAAGCGTTTATCGTTTTTAAAGGTCTTTGCAATAATGTGCTTTTTGAGGATGAAAGAGTGACAATTGGTCGATTCTCCCTGTCTCTTTAATAATTTCCCGAACTTTCAACTTGATAGCTCAATTGCTGTACGAGATATTTGAGGGTAACGTTTTCGCTGGAATACCGTGTATAATATATCATCATAATCTATCCTCATGTACCCGAAGGTGTCGAGGTCTTTCATATAGTATTTCATATTTACTTACCGATGGTCGTACAGGTGGAAAAAGTCGACGAATTTCATCAGCAACATTTTGTTGTTGAGGCTGAATCGGTGTAGGGCAAAGAGCACTTTGCTGTTGTTGAACAGCTGTTGTTAGCCCTGCTCTAAATGAGTGATTCCTCAAAATTTCGTTGATTGTATTATTTAGATCTTCAGCCATGCTGGGAACCTACCATCAGGTAAATATTGAGACTCAGCTGTTATAATTGAAACAACCCTCAAATTACTGAACCACATTATTAAGTATATAAGCATATGTAGTATATCTATCTACTTACCAAAACGGGTTGATAGTTAAAGCAGCAATTTATCAAAAACACTCGGTCAGCTGATGTACACATCAATTGGAATTGCAGGCTTCTAGGGGGAAGTACCTAGAGCAGCCTTAACTGCTAACGAGTATTGAAATAGACTGAGCATAAGATGATCTGGCCACGCACTTCGGCTCCATTCGGGTGTTTCTTATAACGTCGGCACCATGACGAGTCATATGACACGCCTTTGCTGCGCATCGACGTGCGCTCTAAAACTTTATGTCCTAACGCGAAAAGTTTATATATTAACGAGAAATATTTCATATTCTAACGTGAGAAATTATATATCCTAACAAGAAAACTTTATCTGCCAACAAGAACTTTGTCCTAACAAGAAACTTTTATGTGGTAACAAGTAAATTTTATGTGCTAACAAGAAATTATATATCCTAACAAGAAAACTTTATGTACTAATAAGAAATTATATATCCTAACAAGAAAACTTTATGTACTAATAAGAAATTATATATCCTAACAAGAAAACTTTATGTACTAATAAGAAATTATATATCCTAACAAGAAAACTTTATGTACTAATAAGAAACTTTATATCCTAACAAGAAAAAATTCACTATATTGTCTTATTTTATACCCTAACAGGATATATTTATATCATAACACGCTATTTATTTATGTCCCATTCGGCGTGCCATAGAATTTTATCGGCTTTTTTTGCGACTCTTTTTAACATAGGATGCAATTGAAATGACAATCCACGATTTTGTAATTTTTTACACCTTTTCTAGAATAATTTTCCGGTTTCCGACCAAGTTAGAATTTACAGTCAGGGTCTTTTTTGGATGCCTAGTTAAATGGTTTAAGCAAAATAATTCTATTCCTGAGTTATTTCTCTGCACCTCTAATTTTTGCCACGAGATGACTGGACTACCAGGGAACTTTTTAGATATGAAGTAATACGGGCATTTAATAGGTTTATATTGAAAATTTATTATCACTTTGATTAATTAAATTATATAAATGTTCTATATGTGTTTTGATTTAAAATATTCAATACCTGTACCTGGAAAATATTTTAAAACTTCTTGAAAAAGTTGAGGAATTTTTAAGGTCTTGATTAGTATTAGCTTTTTATTTATTTGTGTTTGATGAAAATCCATGGAATTTACAGTTTTTACCGGCACTGACTTAATTGCTTCGAAAATAATTATGGATATCTTCATGCGTCAAATAGTTTAATAAAGTGCCTTTATACCAGTTGTAAAATTTTAGTACTTAATTATTTTACTTCGAAGAAAAACCTGGGTAACTTTCAAAAAGTAACTGGATATTTATCAAAATTGAATAAGCTGGAATTTAAATTTTAAAATAGTAGCAGTAGACACCCTGACAAAGTTAATTAAACAGTTATTAATGCTGTTTTAGATATTTGCTTAAATATCTCATAAAACTATACAAATTTGTTGCATCTTTGGATTCCGGTGGAAGAGCGTTATATATTTGTATACCTTTATAATGCAATGAATTTTGTATGCATGATTTTGTTAATTTCGGTAATCTAAAATCCAATCGATTCCTGGTTTAATAATTATGAACATCAGCGTTTAAATTTAGTTTTTCAAACATATATTTTGGTAATAAATTATTAATAGCTTTATGTACCACCATATTAAAATAAATACTTTGTTTGATGCTTAGCCATTGTAAGACATCCAACATCAAATTTATATTTGTATATTTTGAACATTGCAAAATAATTCTCATGACTCTGTTTTGCTGCTTCTGAAATCTTTGTAAATCTCCATCATAACATAGAAACAATATTATATAATTCTGGTCTGAATGCTAAGGTTATTGGATATTCTACCTAAAAAACTTATCTTTTAGCAACTTTTTAATAATAAAACCTACATTGATGCGAAAATTAAGTTTGTTATCTATAATTACTTCTAAATATTTAATTTGAGAAACTTCTTCTAATTGTAAGTCTTCTATCTCTTTTTTGCTGATTTATTTTCTCGGGTTTTACTTGATATAACCATAAATTATGTTTTTGGAATATTTAATTTAAGTTTATTTATTTGTAGCCATTTAGCTATAACTTCAAGATCCATATTGATTTTATTAATAGGAATCTAAAAAACATAATTCGTTCGCCATCTTTTTTGCTTTCTGGGAATTACTTTTGCATATTGCAACATTGCTGAATGTCCCACTCATTGTAAAAATAAACACTGATAAATACCAAGGATAAATACAGCAATGAATACTTGCAAATTACTTGCAATGGCAACACACACGCTTTTGGAATATCACTCTTGTCTGCAAGTTGTCAGTACTATTCAAGCAAGCTGTGGAGTGCTGGCATACCAGATGAGGGCAGCCAGAGAGTTACAAGGCAACCTACACACTTAACTAACCTTAGGATGAACGAAACAGGGACATCCAAAGCCCACCTGACCCTTTTTTTAAATGTATGTTAGAATCATTCATAATTTATTCTGTAAAAAGTTATCACGGCAATCAATACAATCTGAAATATCATCATTATCAAAAAGGAAAAAAGAACTGAAGCAGCGGACCTGTCAACATTTTCTGTGCTCCAACTCCGGGCAAAACCCTACATCTCCACTGCTGCAGCTCCGGACTCTGCTCCAAAGTCCCTTAGGCAATGGTAATGTTATTCATTCCAATACTTTCCTATACTTCCAGTGTGGAAGTGTATTGTGATTGCAAAAATTTTTGATTTTAATATTTTGACGGAAATACATGTTTTGGACCTCCAGGAACCCAAAGAAGTGGTTTTTAAAACTGTCTGTCTGTATGTGTGTGTCTGCATCTGTGTGGCGCAAAATATTAAGAACTACTGGACCGATTTTAATGAAATTTTATATATCTGGGTACAACAAAAGTTTGTCGAGCCAACAGTTTTTTTTTCCACTAACGGGAATCCATAAATTTTAATGTAAGAACAAAATACTCTAGCTTTAAAACGGCGGCTGCTACGATTTTTTTAAATTTCCATTTTAAAGCCTATTTACTCAAGAGTTGACAGATCGGGATTAAATTAGGTATTACAAACAATAGTCCTAGGGCTAGGGGAACACAATGTTACTATGTACGAGAATTTCAACATAAATGAACACCGAAGAGAAAATATTTTTAAAATTCTAAACTTTTTCAAAAACTTGTCACGTGATTTTTTCACACGTTCACTGCATTACGGTCGTTATCACCCCGCAGCGCGTTAGCCTACTGTGTGGAAAACTATAACGCGTTTATAATAAATGCTGTAGTTTTCAAGGCTTTACATCAAGTGTATACAGGGTCGCTATTATGTATGGGACCAAAGCTCCCCTGGTCAAATAGTTTGAGATATGCATTTCATATTTGGTATATGTTAATTTGAGGTTACTTTGCAAATTCTGAAGGAAAAAAAAATTTTTTTGCATATAGTTTTTAAGCGCGGCCGCCATTCTGAATTTTTTTAAATAGCAACCTAGGCTGTGTGATACATCAATACAAAGCTTATTTTTTTCTCTTTTCAGAAAATAACTTTAATTACAGTTTGTGTTTTGTTTATTTATGACGTTTTGTTAATGCAAGGGTTACTAGATTTGAGTAAATGTGCAGTGACGAATTAACTAAGTACACCAGCTCGAAGTAGGTCGCTCCATCTCCTTCTGCGAAACTGCTGTGCAATGAAAAAAAAAGGTTCTTTTCAGAACCACGATGTTGTTTAAAAAAAGAATTTTTTTGGAAAAAAAATTCAGTCCTGATGTAAGCATGCCTCAAATGTTTTTTTTTAATTTTTCTGCGTTATTTTCTTATGTAACCCTTATACATGTTTAATATTTCTGACAAGAGAAAAAAATAAGCTTTCTATTGATGTTTCACACAGGCTAGGTTGCTATTTAAAAAAATTCAAGAAAGAACTACACGTGGTGATGTTGTTCATAAAATTCTGAGTCGAAAATCTTAGTACCAAAATGTTGTACCATGGTTTCTGGGTATGCACGGGATCATCAAAGTTTGAAAATGAAGTCTTTTAATAAGTGTTTAAATATTTTTTCATAGATGTTGTTTTTCAGCCCCAAAAGCGTGTTTTAAATATTTCTTCGTTCACGTATTATTGTAAAAAATACATATGGCATCATTGTAAAACAATATTCGTTCACTAACAATGGATTTTACGTTCAATGATCCTTAGTTACCGTGCATTATAACAAAACACCTGTGGTGTGTGGATCCAATGTTGTCAAATGTACGTTCCTTTAAAATGGTTCCTGAAGACAGAGGAAGCATTGTCCAACATTTTGGTATTTTCGACTCAGAATTTTATGACCAACATCGCCACATGTAGTTCTTTCACCAATTTATACACACCCTGTATTATTTGTTTATTTATTAAAGAACAAAACAGGCATTGCCTAATTACATTGTTCATAACAAAATGGTGCATTAAAAAAGTAATTAATCCGTTGCCTTAAAGTACAATAAACAAAAAAGAACTGAAACCTTAAACTAATCGTCTCATCTGAAACTAAAGTAAAGAAAGCAATCAAACGTCTATGCTTACTGCTTATTCACTAATAATTAGAATTAATCCTTTTTTAAATTTATGTTTGACCATTGAGAACAAATCTAGCTGATAATTTTCATTAATTGTGTTAAATACAGAACAAATTTTTATAATAGGAGATTTTTTTTATAAGTTACCCTGCAAATCGGCATATAAAAGATTTTTAGATCGGTAAACTGGAACAAAAAAAAGAGATTAATGATAACAACTGAGAGCAATTAATTTTTCTATTGAGTAGTTTATACAAGAACATAGTGCACAGTACAACTCGCCTCCATGCCAGTTTGAGAATTTACAAGTTCTGCCTAACTGTGTGGTACAATTCGAAACCAGGATACCTGTTGTATCTTTTAAAATATAAATAGTTCAGAAATTTATTCTGAACGATTTTGATCCTTCAGCTCTGCTTGATACCACCCGGATCCCAAACGACAACACAATACTCTAGTTTCGAACGTACGAATGCTATTGCTTATAATGTTGTCTAAATGTGTTTGAAAATTTAAAGTTTTAGTGAAAGTAACTCGCAAATCGCAAACCGTATCAATTCCTTGGTGACAGAATGTTGGCTATGGAACGCTCCTCGTAAAAATTTTTTCGGTTATCTGCGGCCAAAATCCTTAAACATGTCAATCTTACTTTTTCAAGGCGCATCTTTTGTGATAGTTATCAATTTTTTTACCCCTACCCTTTTCAGCAATATCCTTATAGCCATTTTAAATAGCAACCTTCCCTTTTTTTTGGCGAATTCTGATTCTCCTTGTAATTCTGCATAGGGTAATATGCACTTGTGTGATATTGATTTGATAGTTTAACAGACTAGTGTCTGGTGAGTTCGGATAACAGCGGATCCTATTTGAACTTTCATGACTTGCGCAACCTCGTCTAATATTGGCGCGCTTTGTGCAGTGTTAACTTGTCAATGTGGTTGTTTGTGGGGTGTGATATTTACATCGAAAGTAAAGCAAGTTAATAAAAGTGTAAGTGTAAAGTGAAATTGCATAGTTAAAGCCGATTTTTTCATTGCTAATAAATTGCATTCAATACAAAACAACAAATCTTTTTTTTTTAATTTATAACATGCACGGTACAGCGTAGAAAATACAAAACGAGAGTAACTTCTGATTTTCATTTTTTACAAGAAGGAATGTTAAAAATATTTTTTTACCTTTTGACTACCAGCGGTACTACAACGTACCGTCAAAAAGTTTATATCCAGAATACCAAACATATTAATACTCATTTTTTCTGCAATTTTTTGTAATTTTTTTGTTGATAATAGATTAAATATTAAGTAATTCCAAAAAATTAAAACCGCCGTTTCCCATTTAATTTATTTTGTAGAGCTCTGTAAAAAAATAATTATTTAATAATAATTTATATTGTACATCTTTTTATTATTTAACTTTTAAAGCAACATAATATAAGCAAAACATCAAAAAGGTAGTCGTACAACTGACGTTTTAAATTTTAAAACACGTGCGTGTGATTAAGGAAGGTTACGATCTCTGTTGACGGCGAGTTCGGGCGGTAGCTTTACAGACATTCCAGCTGCATGCCGAGGTGCGCAAGTCATGAAAGTTCGAATAAGAAGTAGAATCGGCTGTTACCCCAACTCACCAGACGCTAGTGTTTAACAGCCAGTTGCACAAACGACTGTCAACTTTAACATACCGTTAACTTTGACAGAGGATTTTTTAAATGAAATGAATTGTTAGTAACAAATAATTTAGCAGTAAATTACAATGACCAAATACATTAGGACCACAATAATTTCCAATTCATACGATTTTTTAAATCCGTAAGTTTATTTTAGGCCAAAATTCTCAGTTTCAAAATCCCTTCGTCAAAGTTAACAGTCTGTTAAAGTTGACAGTCGTTTGTGCAACCGGGCGTTATAAGAGATATTGGCATTTAAAATTTGAAAAACTGAAAATGATAAATCGAATCAGTGGAGAAATTTAACGAATTTATTTTAAACAAATGAATACTTACAATGATGAAACAAATTGTGGTTGCTTATTGACAGTTGCAGTTGACAGTGTTTTGAAAATAGGATATTTGGTATTGCTTAAGTGTTAATTACTGAGACCGATCTAGTAGAACAATGGTACATTGCTTAGGGGAAAAACAACGAAATGAAACTTTAATTATGCGGGGATGTGGGGACACACAGCGTACGCAACAAAAAGTCTGCGATTTATTTAATTTTACGTATCCTGATCGGGATCCCATAACACGCTCCACAGTAAGCAAAATTGAAACAACGTTTTCTAAAAGTGGGCATGTTAGGAACGCTCCACGACACCACCTAAAAGTGCCAGAAGAAGTACAATTAAATATTTTGTTGGAACTGCAAAAGAATCCGTATTGCACCACACGAGCGGTGGCTGCTGATAATGAAATCAGTCAGTCTTCTGTTGTGAAGTATTTAAAACAACGCAAATGACATCCATACAAGGTGGCTACTTCAAGAGTTGAACTAGGACGATTCTGATTGTAGGATTGAAATTCTGTGATAATATGATGGAGAGGTGCAATGCTGATCTTGGTTTTGCCAACCGTATTCTTCTTCTTCTTCTTCTTCTTCTTCTTTCATTATAGGTTTACAACCTATTTTTCTTCTCCCTTCTGAAGGTTTTTTATGACGAGTCTGCTGAAGACGTTAGCCAACTTTCAGCCAATCTTTTTGGTGGTCTTCCTGGTAATCGCTTTCCTAGAGGTTTCGAGTTCTTTGCTATCCTTATTAATCTGTTGTCGTCACCTCTTTCTACATGATCATTCCATTCTTTACGCCTTCTCTTCACGAATGTTCCTATATCGGCAACATTACATTGTTCCCTAATCTGTTGGTTCCTTATTCTGTCCATTCTAGTCTTTCCTACAATGGTCCTAAGTGTGTTCATCTCTGCAGTCCGCAGGTGTTGTTTTGTTCTTCTTGTATCTGCTCTAGTTTTGGATCCATAGATTAGTGTTGGCCTGACTATAGTCTTATATATTTTCACCTTGCTGTCAACGGATAGGTATTTGTTACGCCATGTTATGTCTCTAAGTAAGGCTGATATTCTGGCCCCATTCCAAGTTTGTCGTTTTACTTCTTCGTAGTTGTTTCTATCACTTGTAATGTCTACCCCTAGATATTTAAACTTCATGACCTGCTCTATCATGGTATTATCTTTTCTAATGAAGCTTCATTTTATCTTAACGGAACAGTTAATAAACAAAATTATTGCTATTGGGTTTCCCATAATCCACACTGCATGATGGAGGGCAATACCCAACATCCAGAAAAATTGAATGTTTGGGCTGGCATTATAGGGAATAGAATTCTACGCCCTTATTTTATTGAAGGAGCATTAACAGGCGAAAGGTATTTAGACCTGCTCAGGCTGTACTGTATCAGTATTTTCAGTTTTTCGAATTTTAAATTCCAATATCTTCAAATCAATATCACACAAGTGCATATTGCCGTATGCAGATTTAAAAGGAGAATCAGAATGCGTAAAAAAAGGAAGGCTGCCATTTAAAAAAAACGACATTGCTGAAAGGGGTGGGAGTAAAAAAATTAACAACTATCACAAAAAAAGCGCCTTTGAAAAGTAAGGTTGATGTGTTGAAAAATCCATTGTTTTCTCACAAAAAACTGTAGTGTCTGGCTAAAGTGTTATTCTGGTACCTGTCAAAGCTCAACGGCATGCCGATGCTGAGGGGTGATTGTCACCGGCTGCAGTGGTTGGAATGTTGCTATCTTATAGTAACTTTGGGGCTGAAACCTTGATACAAATTTACATATCAACACCACTGGGCTTTAAGGCCCAAGACTTCATTAGAGATAACTTTCCATTTCTTTCTGGCTCGTGCCAGATTTCTCCAATCAAATACTCTTAGTTCTTTTAGGTCTTCCTTTCTAAGTCCTTGCCAGCCATTGCCTCTTGGTGTTATGCAAATATACTTTTGAAAATATGATCAGTAACAATTTTTGAAGTATGGGAAAGTCTAGGCTAAATGCTTCGCCCATTTTGTGCTTTACATAAATAGTGCACAAGTTTGAGTTTGTTAACCAATTGTAGATAATCATAGTTAAATGAATGTAATGCAACTAAGGCTGAGAATACTTATCGATAATGTCGAGTACCGATAATTTAAAAACAATGATCGAAATTTGGAAATATCGATATCAGTAATACCGATAATATCGTCATACCTATAATAGTACCACAGAAAATTGAAATATGACAGCCACAAAAAATATACTTCAAGAAAGATTGTAGTTACTAGACATACATAAAATTGGTTATTGTAACTGACGTAATTTTGTAACAAATGCATAATATCAACCCATACTGACTCAACTTAAACCACCTATTTAACCACAAACTAAATGGTAAAAAATCATGGTAATATTGACATTAGTTATAATATCAGTATTATGAATAATATGGTGACGTTACCAGTAATAATGTTAATATTATGGTTAATATAGAGTTATTATCATTATTATACTATCGATATTATCGAAATTATTGATATCCGATATTAAATTTTTATATTGCACAGCCCTAAATTCAACATTAATTATTGGCATTAGTGAATTATACATTTATCAATGATATGAACTTTTTAGGCAGAGTCACTTCAGAATATAACCACGGTATGTATGAAGTCTTCAACGAGCATTGCAGAATCAACAATGCAAGAAAAACAAATTGAAAATAGAGATGTTAATATTAGAAATATGGATCAAGTAAATTTACCTACGACCACAAAAGTTACCGAAGCAGAGTACCAAATACAGAAGGGAAAAGTACTATCCTTACAATTCAATGTGCAGAAAACGAAGGTAATAATATTAGTTAGTAAGTTATGCTATTACATATTTTGAAGTCTAACAAACATTAGAAATGAATTTGGTTAACTCTGTTTACAATAATTTATTATTTCAAGAAATAGATTTAAACCTAATTCTTACGTTTCACATATTCACTCAAAACAAATTGATCTTTCACTTCTCTAAAGCACAATATACATATTTATGAAAATTCTTTAATACACTGGCTGCTACTTTGTATCTTTTGCTGCACCAAGCCAATATTCAGCTACATAGCTTCACAGACACTGGTGTCTGCTGTGGTCTTCTATTTAAAAAAATTTTTTTTGTTGCTTGTCAAAGCAGACACCCTCATAAGACACATTTTTCCTTATTAGCACGCCACGTCAGACACATCAGCGGACACACACATTTCAGGTCACAGTCTTTGGTTAATATGTGTGGAAACGTAGATAAAACAAATATCCTTTAGCAAGCGCCACAGCAGACATCCCGAGTGGATGCAAGGTATAAATTCTGAACAATAGTCTCTGTTACAAAACCACATGTGAGAGGTAATTCGCCAATGCCACAGCGGACACATATCCAAAGGACTCTGGTAAGAATAGTGTCTACGAGGCGTGAGCGATAGATGGGCATTAGAAAAAATTTATAGAAATAATTATTCGCCTGTTAGACTGTCATTTTTTACGCACACTACTTGTTTAACAAAATAAGGTAACTTATACATATTAAAGCTCTTAAAAAACATGAGTTCGGGGTGTTTCATGTTTTGTGTTAATCAGTTTTTATATAAGGAGTGAATACTATCATTTTGTAAAGACTCTATGTTCTGCTTTTTAACTGGTATTATTGTCTACTCTAGCATTTTAGGCCTTCCATAATGATCATTGTTTTTGTTTTGAGAGTTTCATCAATTTTGATTTGTATTGTGCCGTATTCGAAGTAGGTTGTCTCATTTTTTTGCATATACGCCCTTCCAAGCCAATACTTTCGATGTGATATATGTTGTAAGCTAAGAGAATATTAAATTATTTCTTTTGAAAAGTCAAACAGCTAATATTCAGTGTAGGTAAAGAGGACTCAAATTGTCTGCACTATTTACTATGACTTTGAATGACGGTGAATGATAATTGAATTAGAAAACTAACACTTCGGAAATTTTTTTTCATTGTAGAATATTCTGCATACAGTAAATGTGAATAGCCTTCCTGATAAAGGACAAGCTCTTATGAAAAAATATGAAAACCTACTTCAAGAAGTGAAAGTTGAAGAAGATAAATTACATAATATGGTGATTTCAAAAGGTTTGTTATTATCGATTGTCACACTGTAATATTTCAAAATGTTTGTCATTGCAGAGACAAAAATACAACCATTGCAACCCATTCCGTGGGAAAATCTTCAAGCTGGTATAGGTGCTGTACAGCCTCGAACATTTGGACGACAAGGTTTGTTTAATCATTTGCACTTTCTCATAAGATAATGTAGGAAAGCATTATTTTCTTAAAACCAAAAATTAATTCACAGATTTTTGATTAAGAAAAATATATTTTGACGCTAAAATAAGACAAAAGATACAATTTTTGAAATATATTTATACCTAGAGGTATGGGTGGGACCTTTATTATTGAAGAATGAGGGGCTATATCAAACATTCATCGACAAAATTAAGCTTTAAAAGAACTTATTTTGGTAGCATTTTCTTTTCAGAAATTAAATTTTGTAATTTTACAAATGCAATCTGATAGAAAACGTTAAGGCAACTCTAATGGTTTTCTATTCGAACTTTCTAGCTTTAAAATTACGGCTTCTACGAGTTTTGAAAGTACAAAGTTTAACAAATTACATGTCTAATTTTTGAGCAAATTATGTAGTTTTCTACACTTTACAGTTTTTTGGGTAAATAATTGCCATACATTGTGTCTATATAAAGCTATTACAATACCAAATATCATCACCACCTACAAACTTTTGAATAAAGAGGTGTTACAGTCAGAATGTCCAAAAAACCATACCAGCCGCTATTTTAAAGTTAGAGAGCTGGGTAAATAATGCTGGATTTGGCTTAAGGTTTTCTATTAGATCTCGTTTTTAGATTAACAAAATTTGGTTCTTGTAAAAAATGATACCAAGAAAACATGTTAAATTCCACTTCCAGTTTTGGAATTTTTAAAAGCTTATTTTGTTAATGATTTTTTGGTGTGCCTACGTTTCACAACACTTATTGAAATCTGAACATCTATTTGGGAGATAAGAGGACCCAATGTATGTACACTGGACTCCTTTTGACCTGAATATGTTTTTTTGTTAAAATCTGGGTATCGAAAATTTTCATGAAATCAATACTTTCCTATAATGAAAGTATAGGAAAGTAAAAACTTAAATATTGTCAAAATATAGAGGATTGGTGGACATTTATTTGTGTAGATGGTTTATTGAGTTTCAAAGGTGTAATAAAGTTAATAAAAGTTTTTTTTAAATGGACAGTGTGCTTTATTAACTTTCTTGAAAAAAAAATAAACTATTTTTTTAGCAATGGAAACCCTTAATGTTCAAAAGGCGTTGACTTTAGATCGACTAGAGCAATTACATGGATCCTTAAAAACCTGCCCTGATAGTAATACTTTTGCTACTGATCCTGAAGGCTTAAAAGTCGAACTAATGCCACATCAGAAGCATGCTATTGCTTGGCTTTTGTGGCGAGAAAAACAAAAGCCATCAGGAGGAATTTTAGGTAACCAATAACAACTGTTACAAATAAAATAATATTGAAGTTAGTCTAATGTTTATTGTGTTGCACGCGGATGATAAAAGAAATCATTGTTTGGGAATGCTATTTCATTTTGAAAATTAATGTTGTGTTAACCAACTGGGGTTATTAATCTCTTCTAAATATCGTAAACACCCATGGACAGGGATTTCAAATTCAGAACAATAAGGATGTTAAGCTGGAATCTTGGCTTCAAACAGAAACTTTAGTATAGAAACATTTCTAACTTTTAATGCAACTTAAGTTATTTTTTAGTATCAGTTCTTGTCCATAATGACCAAATTTTGTGCAAGTATTGTTTGTCACAAAATATTTATCATTTTTATTGTTTTCGTGTTTAAAAATTGGTAGATGCTCACATACATAGACAGGACAATGTAAAATGTTTCCTTTTTAGGACTCTTTAGCTGGATATAGTTCTCTACAAGTCAAGCCTACAATAACATTGGTCAGAACCAACTAAGCTGGTATCAATGACCGCAGATCGCCGATAGTGGATCGTAGCTTTGCTGCGTTTAAACCGTTGCAGTGCATTAGTTAGATGTCACTTTTGACATATATCACGGTAAATGTTATTGTCTGCATGACTCATAGTGCTTCTTGTTGCTCTCATTTACAGACAGGACTATACCCATCTGAAGAGTTCTAAGAAGGACGAAGCAGGTCCGGGGTCGTCCTTTATATGAATATGCGACCATCTAACGATTTTTGGATTTGCTTATTACGATTTATTTCTTATAGCACACAGAGGGCCATCTGTGGTTGTTGATACCAACTCAGCTGGTTCTGATGTAGCAATTGCAGGAAACATTTCGTGATTTCAGTAGCTATAGCAGTAACAGAATACTTTGCAGTAATTGACAATCTATTGTATTTATTAGAGTTTGTAAAACTTTACTCAGAAATAGGTCAATATTTTATATAAAATAGAAATTAAAAATAGTAATCAGAATAAATACTGAATATGTGTAATACACCATTAACTTTATTTATGCTTTATGTACAGCGGATGATATGGGTTTAGGGAAAACCCTAACAATGATATCTTTAACATTAAAAGCCAAACAGGTGACAGAAGATGAAAACAAAGACATGAATCAAAATCGAAAGAATTCCAAATATCCAGGAGGGACTTTGGTAGTTTGCCCTGCAAGTTTAATTTATCAATGGGAAGCTGAAATCAAAAAGCATGTGAAAAAGGGTTTGATTACTATAGGTTTATACCATGGATCTACAAGAGAAACTAAAGCTAAAAGGTTAGTGTATTAAAAAATTGAACTAATTTATGTCTGCCACAACTGGCATTGCATTAAATAAGAAAATACTAACTTATACTAGTTGTATAGGCACACATCAGACTTCAGATATCAAGTCAGAATGAAATTACAAGAGGGTAATATAATTATTCACAATTGAAATTTTTTACATTAAGACAAAATGTATCTCAATATTGCCATCACCAGTGGTTCAGTGGTATGTATTTTTTTCCGAGGGGTCTAAAGAACCAGGGTTGGCTGTGGCCGAGTTTATTGAGATACACTGGGTAGATGAATAAACCAATTATATTCAATCAATTATGGCAACAATTTGATTACCATATTCAGAATAAATTGATGAAACAATAAGATATTTTTAAATAAAAACATTTAAGATTGTATTAATTGTTTAATCATATTTTTCCACGCTATTGTGCAATAATTTGACTTATCTTTTCAGACTTGCAGGACAGGATATTGTTATTACAACATATGCATTAGCTATGGGTGACTACAATAAAGCTGGCCCCTTGTTTGAAATTAAATGGCGGCGTATAATTTTAGATGAGGCCCATCAAGTTCGAAACCACAAATCACAAACATCTGTAGGTGTTTGTAACTTATCAGCAACATCTCGATGGGCTCTAACAGGAACACCCATACATAACAAAGAACTTGATTTATATGCTTTACTGAAATTTCTAAGATGTTCACCTTTTGATGATTTGGCGGTAAGTAATCATGATATAGAAAATTAGGCCAAGGTTTTTAACGAACAAGCATTAGCTCGAGTTGTGTTATCAAATTTTGAGAAAAGTTAAAATTTTTTGTTACTAATTTATTGTTACATAATGATGAATAATACAGTATGATCAAAAAAAATTTGATAAAGGGTGGCTTTGGAAAATAAGAGTCCTGTCTTGTTTCATGATCTCCTAGATTAAAATAGACTAAAGGTTCTATATGACCTACCGCATCAGGCTTTTCCAACAAATAATGCAGAGGCGCTATTAATCGATACATTAAAAAGGTAATGTCTGAAGTTAAGTTAGTGATTAGTTGGCATAAATGCGGAAAAAAAATTATATTACATTACCTTCCCATTCCAATTGTTATGAGCAGAGAAATGACTTTCTGCATAAACTAATAAGTGCAGCTACTCGACTTAAATAATTAAATTTGTATGCATCACATTCCATGCGAATATATGGTTTTGACGAAATCAAAATATTTTGTGATGTGGCAGACCGTATAGAGACTAATTAATATAAGTTAATGAGCCTGTGCTTTATTCATTCCTTAATCGACACAACTTATTTTCCAAAGCCATCTTTTAGAATTTTTTTGTTCACACTGTACTGTACTGCTTTGGAAAATATATACTCTCTTCAAAGATCTACCATATAAAAAAATATACAAGGTTTGGAATAATTACTATAATTTGGTAAATAACATTTTATTGGAAAAAATCTTCAAAGTGGTATAGTGATTTTGATATTTTGCAATATTTTGGCACAGTTAAATTTTTTTAATTGTGAATATAGAAACTGTTTGACATTGTTGGATAGAGGATTTTGTTCTCTTTTCAACTGTCTAAAATGTTCATAGTCTTACATGAAATTTTTGAAAAAAAAAGTGAAAAATGTTTGTTTTGAAGTAGGCTATCCCAGCAATGCAACACACATAAAACAAAAGAAGTAGGATCGATCTCCAACTCTGCAACTTAAAATTAATAACAGAAGAAAAAAAACAGATCCAAATAATAATTGCTTCTGTCTTTTGTCCTATGCGTGTTGCATTGTTGGGTAACCTACTTTGAAAGAAACAATTTCCATGTTTTTTTCAAAAAATTTTGAAATCTAAGACTATGAACATTTAAGACAGTTGAAAAGAAAAAAAATCCTCTGTCCAACAATGGCAAACAGTTCCTATGTTCACAATTAAAAAAAAATTGATGACTGCATTGCTCTGACGTCATCATAAATTTAAAAAAATTGATTGCGCCAAAACGTTGCAAAACATAAAAATCGCTATACCCCTTTGAGGATTTTTTCTATAAAATGTTATTTACCGAATTATAGTAGTTATGCCCAACCCTGTATAAGATATATGGACAATAAAACTTCCAAGTACAAAAAGAAGCTTACAAAATGGTGCAGAAGGGAAAAATAAAAGATTATAAATGTTCCTTCCTAGATTTTTTTTACATTTGCCAAGATATTTACAAGTACGATAAAGTTATATTTTTACTTGTTTATAATACTTCGAGAACATCCTGGTAAATCCAGTTTGATACATTGTGGTCATTGGATAAATGGGTAATATTCAAGTAGCTTTAAGTTAATTAAATAATCTTTCAATTATTGCAATAGGTACTGAAAGTGTTAAAAATCACATCAAACTTTATGAACTGTGTAATCCAGGGATTTGCAAACTCAAAACAATTTTTTTATGTGATTAGTGATGTAAAATGATGGTCATTTATACATTCTGACATCTCACCTTCATTTATGGTCACATTCTGTCATTTTATGTCATTTTGGTTTTTGCAAGTTTTATGTAAATTGTGTGACTTGTTGTCAGTGTTTGACATAGCTTGTTTTTTATTTTGTTGGTTACTTATTTGTTTTATTGCATGTTTATTTTTATGGCACAGTGTTATCGTTTGTTATTAATACTTTCAAATGTGATTTTCTAATGTTGCTTTTAACATAAACTTACACTTGTAATACAGTGTTGTTTATTTAGAAGTGGCCATGGGCCAATTTTTTTATTTGAACAGACAGACATAGTTCTCTATGCAAATTTGAAGGGTACCTTTTAACTTTTATCTAATTTGTATCATCTACAGTTTTCGAGATTGCTCTAGTGTCCCAGTTAAAATAGAGATATACTGTCCCATTTTAAAAGAAAAGTTGGTTTTCCCGATTGTGGCAATTTATAGAATAGGTAATTTTATATTGGTTAGGTTCTAATGTTTATTATGTTGTTAAACTACAGAGTTTTCAAGATATTGGTTTTTAAAAGTCAGTTGAATGACCCTGTATAGATGTTTTGACAGTACGTAAGTGGCGAAGTGGTTATCTACAAGATATTTAAAGTACATTTGCTAGTTAGTTTCAGTATAAATTTAGCCTTAAACTAACTATTGGTAACTCTTTTAAGGTATGGAAGCGATGGGTGGCAAATAAAGGTGCTGGTGGTCAAGATCGCTTACATACAGTTATGTCATCTCTTATTCTACGACGTACGAAACAACAACTAGCCGAAAAGAAGATGCTTACTTGCATGCCTGATAGAAAATGGGAACTAGTGGAAATTACTTTAGAAAAAGAGGAAATGGATGTTTATCAAAAGGTTTTAATATTTTCAAGGACACTTTTTGCTCAATTTCTACATCAACGGGCTGAGAAGAATAGTGATAATTTACCTCAACATTTAATACGTAAGTATTTGTGACTTCACTACCTACTACTTTCTAATTTAATTTTTATATCACTAGATACTTAAGAACTTTTTGAAGTATTGCAGTATTTTTTTTTATTGGCCAGCCCTTTAGCACCTATATTATTTGTTTCGGACCCAAAAAACTATTTACTGCGAGGTCAGATTTAAAAACTCTATTAAATGATTTTGTTAAAATTCTAAATCTTTTTTTTTTCATAATCAAATTCAAAACCTCTTATCTCAATTTGTTACGGTTTTTAATTAATCAGTGGATTATAATTTTTCATGCAGCCTTGATAGCAAAACCTCATATTGTAGTATTTAGTTAATGGGCCTGTGTAAATCGTAGTACAGTACCTCATATCTCACACCGCTAATACTTTCATTATACTTTGTCCTAAACCTTTCATATTGTAATACACAAAATTGTTGAAATAAGAAATGCTAGTTTTTCTGTACTGAAAAAGTATAATTAGGAAGATAGGAGGTTTTGCCTTCCCAGCGATGGTTTGCTATGAAAATTTTAATTAATAAACTGAAATTAACTTTTTAAAATTGTTCTGACAATATTTCATAAATTTTAATTTAAATAAACATCAGTCTAGACTTCACAGCCTAGAAAATGAAGAGTATAAGAGTTTTCAAAACAAATTTGTTTTTGGATGCTAGGTACTTAATAATATTATAAAAATAAACAGTTTTATCTTCCAAAATGACAAATTCGTGAGGTCAATATTTTTTTAAAACACGTGTTTTAAAGTCAAGTCATTTTACAGAGCACGATTTTCTCTTTTTATCAGTATAAAATGCTTGTTATGTTACTTCAGAATTTTTCTGTAAAAAACGCATATATTCTTTGATGCTTTTGTGTTTTCTCGAACTGTCAATATGAAAATTTACTTTCGGCTTAGGCCTCGTTGTCATTTGGGGATTACACCCAGCATAATCAGGTAACGGCGGACCTGTAGCTTGTTCTTCTTTTACAAACATTTGCTCTTTGAACCTTGAGGGCGGACAAGGATCAGATATAATAATAATAATAATAATCAGCCTAAACATCCCGGTTTCGGGCAAAGGCCTCCCCCATATTCTTCCAGTCCTTCTTGTTCGATGTCAGGTTCCTCCACTGTTCCCCTCCCGCTTCTATTATTTCTTCTTCCCACCTGGACACTGGTCTCCCCCGCTTGCGCTTACCTCTTCTTGGTTTCCAGCAGGTAGTCCTCTTTGTCCATCAATCTTCTTGCAGCCTCATTACATGATCTGCCCAGTTCCACTTTAGTAACCTGCTAGTACTCAAAACATCTCGCACTCCTATCCGTCTCCTGATTTCTTCAAGTGGGATTTTGTCTACGCCAAGCATGGACCGTTCCATCTTCGTTTGATTCACCCTTAACTTATTTTTTAGCTTACTATTTAGAGACCATGTTTGGGCACCATAAGTCAGACTCGCAATAACACAGCTATTAAACACTTTACGTTTAATCCGCACTGCTAACTTTGCTTTAAAGATATGCTTTAAGCTCCAGAAGCATTTCCACCCTGAATCAATACGTCTATTAATTTTTTTCCATGTTGTTAAATGATATACACTGCCCTAAGTATACAACTTCTTCTACATACTTTATTGTATCAGGTCCCAACCCTATGTGTTCCGCTCTTCTATTTGTTAAGGCGTGCGTTTTATCGTAGTTAATTGCCAGACCTGCTTCTTTGCTTGCCAGTTGTAGTTCATTTACCATGTTAGCCAGCTGGTTTCTGGATTCTGCTAGCAATACCACGTCGTCTGCAAAGCGTAGGTTTGTTATCTTTTTGTCTTCAATAGATATTCCATAGCTCTTCCAGTGCAGTTTACGAAATATTGCCTCTAGGGCGCAGTTAAAAAATAAGTTAAAGCTTTGTTTTCTTTTAAAGCTAGTAACATAAAACTGTGGAGTAAGTTGTCGAATGCTTTGCTAAAATCGATAAACATTATATGTATTGGAATATCGAACTCACGACATTTTTCAATGATTTGATTAATACTGTGAAGGTGGTCCATTGTTGAGTAGCCGGATCTGAACCCTGCTTGTTCAGTAGGTTGGTTTTCGTTCAGTTTATTACTTATTCTTTCCTTGATTATTCTCATAAATATTTTGTATAAGGTAGATATCAGGCTAATGGGTCTAAAGTTATTCATGTTATTTATTATTATTATTATTGGTAGTAGAAAGGCAGCTTTAAGCTGATATATCTACATATAATATTTACATGGTATCGTATTATGTTATGTTATGTTATTAGTAAGTTATTTGTTATTGTATTATATTGTATTTGTGTTAGTTGTTATGTTTGCAAGGTAATTGTCCAATCTATTTTTAAATTGATTTATGGATGTGGCAGCAGTTACTTCTTCAGGTAATTTGTTCCAGTCATTCACTACGCGATTACACAGGAAGTTATGTCGAGGATTAAGTTCGGCTCTGGTTCTTAACAGGTGCATCTTGTGTCCTCGCAGAGTGGTTCTTGATTGGAGTTTGAACATGGATTTTAACTCTAGGCAGTCATAGTAGTTGTTTAATATTTTGAATGTTTCAATCAGATCGCCACGGTGCCGACGCTGTTGCAGTGTTGGGAGTTTGAGCAGTTCAAGACGATGTAGGTACTCGAATCTTCTGAACCCATGTGGCAGTTTTGTAGCCCGACGTTGTACGTTCTCTATCAATGTAATATCCTTCCGGAAGTAAGGGTTCCATATCTGAAAACCATATTCCAACAAGGGCCTAATGTATGTTTTGTAGATTTTGACAAATGTGTCTGGTTTAAGATATTGAAATGTTTTCCTTATCAAGTAGATTACCGAGTTGGCCGTTTTGACAATTTCGGTTATATGGGACTCCCATTTTAGGTTCGAGGATACCAGTATTCCAAGGTCTTTCTGTTCCCTGACAGCAGTAATAGGAACGCCATTGGTGTAGTAGGCTGTCCTGGGATTGTTGGCTCCAATAGGTAAAACAGTGCACTTGCTGGCATTTAAATTAATCAACCAGTTCCTGGTCCACTCTTGAATTCTGTCCAGATCTTGTTGGAGTTGCCCTGAGCTGGTTAAGGGGTTAGCAAAAAATTTGACATCATCAGCGAAGAATACTACATTGGATTGTATGGCCTTTCTTAAGTCGAGCATGAAGAGCGTGAATAGGGTGGGCGAGAGGACCGATCCCTGGGGTACTCCACTCCTTACTAATTTTGGCTGCGACTTTGACTTGCCCGATCTTACACAGAATTTCCTATTTGTTAGAAAATCTTCAATCCATTTCAGCAGTTTGCCACGAATTCCAAGATGATCCAATTTGGCTATAAGACGTTGAATTGGGACTCTGTCGAATGCCTTCTCAAAATCCAAATATATTATATCAAGGGGTACCCGGGAATCATGAGCTGTCGTCCACTTGTCTAGGCAAGAGAGCAGGTTAGACACTGTTGACCTGCGTGAAATGAATCCATGCTGTTCCTGGATTATTATATTCTCTTGCATTAGAAAGTTTCTCAACTGGTTAACAATAATACGCTCCATGCATTTGCAGGCGATACATGTCAGAGAGATCGGACGGTAGTTGGCTGGGTTCAACTTATCCCCTTTCTTATAAATTGGAACCACCACACTTTCTTTCCACTGCTGGGGTAGTTTGCCTTCTCGAAAGCTTTGCTGCATGACCTTTGTCAGTGGGTGGCTGAGCATTGATGCAGTATTTTTTAGGATAATTGGTGGGATTTCGTCGGGGCCCGCTGCCGAATTTTTCTTCCAATTTTGTAAGATTTCTCTGACTACGTCTTCCTCGATGATTACTTCGGAGATTGTCCTTTCAACTCGTGGTGTTGTGTCGAGGATGGCGCGGTTATTGAATTCTGGCTCTTGGACAAAGGTTCTCTCAAATTGATCACCGAATATGTTGGCAATTCTTGATTGCTCGGTCGTTAAAGTTCCCTCCGAATCTCTTAGTGCAGGCGGGATGGATATAGAGGAGGCAATGTTTTGTTTGATATAGGCGTGAAAAGCTTTGTCACCACTATCGATAATGTTCGATTCAAATTGTGCTCTTGCCCTTCTGGATTGATGTATGCAGTCATTCCGTAACCTTGTGTAATCTTCGTAAGTTACATTGTTGGTACCATTTCTATAATTGTTCCAGGCTTCCTTTTTCCTCAAAATAGTTTGTTCAATTTCTCTCGTTATCCATGGTTTGTTTGTGGACCTTTTGTTTAGTCCCATTTTTGGGGTGTTCCTTTTCACTGCTTCTTCTAGAGTTTTTCTAACTTTGGTCCACAGGTCGTCGATGCAGGCTTCCTGCTCTTCGTTATAATTTTGTTGGAAGTCAGCCATTTAAGTCGCCTTTTTTATGTAGTAAGATAATAGTTGATTCTTGCCACGATGTTGGGATTGTTTCAGTTTCCATGATTTTGTTGAATAGGATTAAAATTAGTCCTTTCGTTTTTTGCGGTATATAACTCAAGTGCTCCGCCGTTATTCCGTCTTCCTCTGGTGATTTTTCCTTCTTCAAACATTGTATGTTTCTTTCTAGCTCCTCCATTTTTATTGCAGGGGTCATTTCTTCTCCCGGAAGTTTTAGCTCTGATAATATGTTTTTCTCCTTGTCGTTTCCCTTATATAAATCTTTGTAAAAATCTGTGGCTACACCGATTATTTCCTTGCGGTTCCTTTTCAGTTTGTTGTTAGTGTTTTTCACTTCTATAATCCATGAGGTGCCTCTAGAAAGTTCTTTTATTTTCCTTGTAGAACCTGATGTTTCAATGATGTCCGTAATTATTTTTTTTTGAAATGATCTTCTGTCTTGTCTAATTGCTCTTTTCACAAATTTATTAATTTCACAGTATTCTATTTTCGACCTTGCGTCCTTTCTTAGTTTGAACTGTTCCCTTTTGTTTATTAGCTCTTTAGTTTTCTCTGTAAGCGCTTTGTTTTTTTCCTCCTTGTAGTTGTTCGAATAGTTTACATTTGAAGCTGTTGTTATCTATCGTACTGCATATAAGATTATTTGGTTGATTCCGTATTTACTTAGTTCTTCGTTATCCCAATCGTCGCTTATTTCCTTTAGTTTATTGAAATAAGGTTCCTTCATTTCACATGGTATTTTATGAATTTGCGGCTTCTTTATTTTTTTAGCTCTCTCGTGTTTACCATTTATTTTTAGACTAACTCTTATCATCCTATGATCTGTACTAAACTTAAATTTATTTATTACTTCTATATTAGTTACGCATTGTCTTTTATTTGTTAATACATAGTCAATTTCGTTTTTACTTGCTTATTTGGCGAAATCCACGTCCATTTCTTTCCTTTTCTCTTTTTAAATATCGAGTTGACCTTCGTTCCTTCTTCCATATCCATAGGGGCTCATTACATCGTGGTCCTCTTTTGTTGCCATACCAATTTGGCTGTTGAAATCACCCATAATTATAAGGTTTTAGTGCTCTTTCTTAAACCATTGATTGCATTACCTACTTCATCATAAAATACTTTGATTTCTTCTCTTTCTGCTAACATTGTAGATGCGTAAACTTGTGCTATTCCAACTTTTACATTTTGTTTTAGTTCTATGAGCAACGTAGCGCATCGATCCGAGTATCCTTTAAATTCTTGGATTCTATTCTTCCATTCATGTTTGACCCAGAAGCCCACTCCATACATACCTTATCTTTGCCCGATGTAATAGAATATATGGCCTAATTTTGTCTCTAAAATTTTTTCTCCAATGCGACGAATTTCTGAAAGGCCTATAATATCCCATTTAATGTCTGTCATGGCATGGGCTAACTCTTCGTATCTATCATTTGATAATAGTGTTTGTACATTTATAGTGCAAATGTTTAAATCTATCGTTTTACCTACACGTTTGGAGTCTAATTTGCTTGTTTTTTTGTTAGTAGATGAATATGAGGGGTGGTGGCCTTCTACTTCCCTAATGGCCAGTTTGCTGGGAAGCACCTTATTAATAGTAACATCATTTATTTCCTTGATTGTGAGGTTGCTTGTGTCGTCATCGGTAATATCCGTCCTGCTTTTAATGGAGAGTTCCGTTAGGTCTCCTCCTCTGAGTTGCTACAAATTCTCGTAGGGGTCCTTTGTTGTTGAGGAAACCCCTTCACTAGTGTTTGTTGCCACATTTTTGGTTTAGTTGCAGCTTTATTCGGTTTTTTAACTTCTTTTTCCCCCTCAATGTTATCCGGTGAGCGTTGGTCGGTTTTTGCAATCCTTATCCCCACTTTTTTCCAGGTGTTGCTTTTGTTGTGATCGTTCTTGAGTGAGGAGGTCTTTTGCCGTATATACTTCTCCGTTGACAATAAGTTTATCGTATTTAATGTTTGCTCGTAAACCATTCGATTTGGCCTCTTTCAGGTATTTTAGCAAAGTTTTTCTTTCTCCTAGTACTGCTTCAGGGTAGTCCTCATCTATCCAGTAGTTTGTGCCTTTCAGCTTCTTTGAATATTTAAGTAATTTCATCCTGCGTCCAGGTTTTTAACTTTAACAGTATAGGTCTTTTATAATTTACGGTGTATCTTCCTATGCGTCTTAAATCTTCCACTTCATTCGAAACTGAAACATTTTTATCTATTATCATAGATCTTAGTATAGCATTCGGCAAAAATATCTTAATTTTTATTTTATGACGATGGACTACAGTAAATCCTCCACATTATAGTATCAGAAGTACGGGTTTGCTTTTAAATTGCGCCAAGTAATTGTAATAATAAAATTACAACAGGTAGATATGATTTTTATTTTCCCATACGTTCGGTATTGGGAAGTATTGATTTCATGAAAATTCGAAATCTAGATTTTAATGGTAATACACGTTTTGGGGCTCAAAGAACCCAAAAAAGTGGTTTTTAAAAAATGTCTGTCTGTCGGTGCGTGTGGTAGATGACACCTTTAAAAGCAAAAGTACTAAACTGATTTTAAAGAAATTTTAAATGAAGAGGTATATCGAAAATTGTACTTCTAGTTAAGATTTTCAAAAAAATTCGAAACCCAAAGCAGAAGTTGACATGCTTTTTTGGTAGCGTATTTTATCCAAAACTAAATTTTGGAAATTTGAGCACGGATCTGAGAGAAGAACTTATGGCACATCAAAAACTTTTTTCTCTAGCTTCAAAATGGCGGCCGCTACTATTTTTTGAAAATCTCTGTTTTAAAGCCCATTTACTCAAAAAGTTGTAATCTGATCGGGATCACCTACAACTTGCTTGAGAGCCCTTTGTGGGTAGTATACAATGAAATGAAATTAATTTCGATAATCTGAAAACGATCGCAATGGCGCTTCTCCATAATTATGAAAATTTTCAAAAAAAATTTTTCAAAAACTGCCAAGACGATTTTTTTAAAACTTTGTTGGATGCTAGCGCCGAATATTGACTACAATTTAGTTTTTATGCTGAAAGCTATAATTTTACTGTGGCGTTTTCTATGAATTTTTGGAAATCGAAAATGGGTACTCCTTTATGTATTAAACGGGGTCTGATAAAAAATGTTTTCTTACATAGAATTTCAAACTTTGTAGTCTTAGAGGCGAACATGAGCTACAATTTGTTTTTTTACTGAATACCGTAATTCCACTATCAATTTTTTTAAACCAAAAATTGGTACCCCTTTATGTATTAAACGGGAAACAATAAATAACTTCTGCTTAAGAAGAATTACTCATCTTGACTAGTAGAACTAAAATCTAATGTTAGAAAATTTTATATTTGGTGTTGTTACACGCCTCCCCCCCTCTAATTTTTCTGATGGCGAATTTAGGATTTGGTTGGCTACTGTAGAGAAAGTTAATTCCAAGTATTTGTAATTAAAAAAAAATTTATTCACAAAAATTTTTGGACTTGGACAAGGCATGATCCAAGCCTGATCACTAAGCTAGCATCATTATTGCTGGCATCACGAACTGACAGCTGTAATAAAGTAGTTCAAGTATGGATGGAATGGAGGGTTACCTATATAAATTGTTTTCTTAGAAATCTAATAAATGGTGAAATGTGCAGCGTTGTTATTATAAAATTTACACTTTTGCAAATACGGTAAGTATTAATATCTAGTATGCGAAAGTCCATTCGAAGTTGACACTTCGGCTTTTTTCCTATTTGCTTAGTGAAGAACAAAATCAATTTTTTTTTTACTTAGTTACAAAGTAGATAAAAGTGAATAATAAAAAGTTGGATATTATTACCAAAAAGCAGTAAGCCATGGACAAATATATTTACACTACATCTTATAAACTTTTTCTTATGATTTTTTCTCGAATTTTTAATATTACAACAAATATATGCCGCATAATGAAAAATCAAACATTTTGTGTACTACACCTTAAAGCTAAACATTTTTTCATACCAAAAAAATGGACGAAACAGGTCGCTGGTACTTTCCCATACTTTTTACGTTTTAAATATTCTCGCTTCAAGAAGTGATGGAAATTACATATAATTTAGCCGGTAAAAGCCCGCTGCAGACTCAAGGCGTTGGTTACGTTTACGTTACGTTTCTACGTTTTAAATGTTTGCGCGCCAATAACTGAGTAAATAACATTGTTTTTACAAAAATTAAAGCAAGAAAAAAATAATAACGCCCCAGCGTCAATTTGAACTAGGCAATAGCCTATGCAATACGATATCGTGTACCGTCTAAACTATGGCGCTATAACTTTGGCTAGCTGCATAATAATTTGATTTGCCCAGCTAGTATGTCGTCAATGAGCGAACGCAACTTTGTTTTCGTTTTTATTTTCTTTAAAAATATAACTGCTCTTAACCTAAACCTCGCGTAAGCAGCAAAAATCAACAAAATTGTTTTAAAAACAACAGTATAAAATAAAAATAAATTTTTGTCCTCAACCGAGATTCGACCCCTCAACCATTTATGCAGTAAAAAACAGTACAGCCGCATAGACCCGCATTTCCAGTTGTGCCACTAGGAGCTTGCAGGATATCGCTGAAACTCTAGAGAAGTGCCAGGTGTGTCTGCGCATGGGTGAATTTTTGCAGATTCGGTGTAGCTAGACGCTTCTGTCGCAGTGTAGGTAGATGCTTCTGTCGCACAGTACAGAAGCACGCAGCCGACCGCGACTGCGTCTTACGTTTGATTTTTATGCGCTTCGGACTTCGGAGACTAAAATCACTGTAAAAGCTTTATTTTATGAGTTATTAAAAATATGCAAAGACGGAAAACACGTTGTTGATATTAAAAAGTATTGTTTTTTTTCTTACTTTTTAAAATAATTAAAAATTCTTACAGATCCTAATAAAGTACTTCAAATAGCCTATCGAACTGACAAAAGTTAATAACACTCAGCGTTTGCGTTTAGGAATAAAAAATAAATCATTTTCAAAAATTCCTAGGCCCTCTACGAATTTTTGAAGTAAAGAGTGAAATTTGGGAAATTAGTAAAGAACAAATTTTGTAGCTCAGAAAGTTTAAAAAAATTGTTGTTAGCAGTTTTGAGAAACTTTTTTTTGAAAATGTCCAAAACTTTGAACCGCTAGTACTAGGGATGTCTGGTTGATGGTTTTCGTCGCACACCTTCGGGATCATCGTTCAGTGCTGTGCGGCGACTTTTGAACTGATTACACCAAACACTAACTTGTTTTCGACTCATAATGCCTTCTCCGTAAGTCTTTAGTATTTTTTTATGAATTTTGGTAGGTTTTTCATTATTGGCACGCAAAAATCGAATGACCGCTCGCAATTCAAACTTGGAGTATGTTTCGAACGGAACTGACATTTTGCGGCTGTCACTGAGCACGTTGTAGTTAACCTAAGGCAATGACAACAGCCACCTATGTAGTACATATGTGCATCTAAAATGTGTTTTTAAGTAATCGGGCATTAAAGTTGAAATTTTCAAAAATTCGTAACGGGTTCCATTTTGAAGATACAGCGTTTTGAAGAAAAGCATTTGATTTGTCTTGTGATGCACTACAACGCTATGTATTCAAAATTTCAAAACAGTGTTTATAAAAAAATCTATACCAAAATAACAGGTCTAATTTCCTTACAAAGAACTGCTTGCAACTAAAAAACTTCTGCACACGAAATCTTATAAAAATCGGTCAAGGGGTTCCGGAGATATAGAGAAACGAACGCACCCACCCAAAGACGGACATTTTTTAAAAACGACTTTTTGGGTTCCTTGGGCCCCAAAA
Organism: Ctenicera cuprea; assembly: GCA_958336395.1. Taxonomy (NCBI): domain Eukaryota; kingdom Metazoa; phylum Arthropoda; class Insecta; order Coleoptera; family Elateridae; genus Ctenicera; species Ctenicera cuprea. The sequence continues at coordinate 36,685,445 of OY284489.1, forward strand.
CGTGTATTTCCGTTAAAATTTAAAATTCTAAAATTTGCATGAAATCATAACTTTCCTTACTTCAGTAGAAGTATGGGAAAGTAAAAACAGTTTTTAAACTACTATAGGAATAATAGGAAACTACTTGCTTGTGATTTATTGTGTGACTTACATTTGAAGTAACAATAACATCCACAGTAATTTTTTCCATATTTTTCCTTTTTTTTATATAATCAATTTAATTCTAATTATTGTTACTGTATCATGTTAATATTTAATATCAATTTTTCTAGATAATAATCCTAATGGAGAATATTACAAAATGCATCAGCAGCTTGTTAAACTTAATCGTGTAAAGAAGATTAAACAACACGAGATTTTAGTATTATTGTTGAGACTCCGGCAAATATGCTGCCACCCTTATCTTATAACAAGCGTAAGCAACAATATTTTTAAAGTACCTCTCTTGCTATTTGCAGTTGGACTGTTATTTCTATCATGTGTAAGAGCAAAGATCAGAAATTATGCACTGATAATTCATGTGTGTAGAAGCTATGTAAAAACTTATCTAATAGTTTTCTAACTGATTAGAATTTTTATAAAAATCAACAGTCCTACTGTGAACACCTTATGTAAATAGATAATAGTCATGGACAAAACAAAACTTTCTTCTGTTTCTTGAGCACATGTCTCCTAACAACTCTATTCTATGAAATTGTCGAATTTTTTGTTATCTTTTTCCATAAACTTATAAGGCCGTATTTAAAATGTTTTTATTAATTGACAGTTTTACTTCAGATGCTCAAAGGTGAAGAAAATTTAGAAGATTCAGAAATGGAAGGTGAAGAAGAATTAAACCTCCTTGAGCAGTTAAATAAACTAAATCTTAACGATGTTGATGAACATCCACTGCCCACTGATGTTGCAGCTGGGTTAAGTACGGAGGCACAAAACGGAGTGGGACTTGCTGAAGCCTCTAGAAACTTACTAAATCCTTCAAACCCCATATTTGCAGAGAGCCGAAGAAGTAGTAAGGTAAATCAGAATATATTTTAACATACTATTATGATCAAAAACTATTTCATAAGGGATGCCCGTGGAATTTTTAAGGTTTGTGTATTATAATATCACAAAACATGTAACTGATGTTAGTAGATAACTTTTATTAGATGACCCAAAAACGAAATGGTTTTTTTACAGAAACTGCTAAACACAACATGTACGATGTTGAAACACTCGAAGCAATAGACGTCATTTTACCCTTACTGTTTTGTTAAATTTCCTTTGTAATTTAATGTTTTACTTTTACTGGATCTGGACACATATCACATATTACTAAACGTTATACATCTTTGTCGCATGTTTTCCTACTTTTTTATGGCAAAACTGCACTCATATATTGTTAGTTTTTTCCACTATTTAGATTTGAACTTTGAATAAACTATTGAAAAGCAATGCTTTTTTTTTCATTGTGTTAATGCAGCACTCACAAACAAAACCACACACCAAGAATGTTAGAACATAATAACCATTAAATAGTGAAATGCAGACAATTATGCAGGGTTTGACAAGTTTGTGACAGAATGAAAATGTTGGTCACGTCATTTTGATTAAGTGACGATATGTCACATATTTTACACCAAACTGACTATTTTGTCATTTTCATGTCACAAACCAAAATAACGTGACAGTCGTTTTCATTATCCGTGATCATGTAATATGACTAAGCTCTCATCACTAGTACGATTAAAATACTTACTTTTGTGCCAACCCTACTAGAAAAACATAATTTTTAAAACAGAATACAAAAATAACAATTATACAGTAACTGCAAGAATGTATTGATTGTATTTGTGTTTAGCCTCCATCCCGCTGACGGGTCTCCCCCATCCTTCTCCAGTGTTGGCGTTTTTTTGCGGCTGTCCTCCAGTTTTTGCCTGTTTTTATTCTTACGTCGTCCTCCCATTTCTTTGGTGCACGGCCCCTCGATCTGCCACTTATTGGTGTCCAATTGGTTGCTCTGCTGGACCATGTCTCTCGTTAGATCTGGCTAGGTGACCTCTGTAGTTCCATTTTAATCTTCTTAAATGTTCAATCACAACTTCAGTTTTTGTTTTTGCTCTGATTTCTTCTAAACTAATTCTGTCCTGTAGCTTATATTTAGCATGCTCCTTTCCATACGAGATTGAGTCACACATAGTTTGTTACTCGCATTTTTTGTGAGAGCCCAGGTGTGGGCTCCATATGTTAGAGTTGGTAAAATACACAAATTGAAAATCTTTTGCTTAAGATGTAGTGGTTTTTTACTTTTAAGAATATATTTAAGGGACCAAAATTTACTCCAACCAGCTTTGATCCTCCTGTCTACTTTTCTCTTTAGTTGTTCTTATAGGAAACTACTTGCCTTAGGTAAATAACTTCTTCGACCCTGACATCTCTTTATTTTCTATGGTTATTTTTGTTGAGCCTTCATTTGTTATGAACTTAGTTTTGACATAGTTGATTGAGAGACTCACCTTTTTGCTCCCAGCGCTTAGTTGTTCAATCATTGTTTTTAGTTCATTTTGACTTTTTGCAAAGAGTGTTACATTGTCAGCAAATCAGAGATTTGTTAGTATTTTGCCATTAATGTTTATCCCGAACTTTTGTTGGTGCCACTTTAAGTTTTTAAAAGCTGACTCTAACACACTATTAAAAAGGTTAAGTGAGAGTGGGTTACGTGAGTGGACGTCTCTGTTTACGTTGATAAGGGGTCAGTTCTTATTCTAGCTTTGCTATTCCTGTAAATTTCTTTGATTATTTTTATGTTCTTGTTTTCTATTTCTTGTTCATTCAAGGCTTCAAATATTGCTTTGTGTTCGATAGTGTTAAAAGCTTTTTGAAAATCAATAAATTCAATATAAACCGTTCTGCCAAATTCTTTGTATTTTTCTATGACTTGGTGCACTGTCTGAGGATGGTCTATTGTTGAGAAACCTTTTCAGAAGCCGGCTTGTATTGGCTAGGCAGAGTGTAGCTGGTCATAGATTTTTTTGAGGACGGCACTTGCAAAAACTTTATATAGACTGAATATTAAACAAATTGGTCTGTAGTTTCCAATTTTAGATTTGTCACTTTTTTTATGTAGCAGTATTATAGTTCATTCACTACACTGAGTAGGTAAACTTTCACTTATTCACTCAGTTATTTTATTAAATAGCACCGTAATTAACTTTTTAATTTTTTCAAATCCGCACTTTAACACTTCGTTTCGTATACTATCTTTGCCTGGTGTTTTTTTTTTGATTTGAGGTGTTTCAATATGACTTCGATCTCTTCTTCACTAAATTTGATTTTGACAAGTTCAGGGGTGATCTGGCTTTTGGCCTTTCTTTGTGCTGGAGTAGAGTTTTGCATAGAAGTCAGTAAGCCACCTGGAGTATTTCGTCTCTATTTTGCTTGGGTAGCATTTGTAAGTGTTTTCATCCAATGCTTTCCTGTGCTTAGCTCTTTTGCAATTTTCTTGTTGATCCCATATCTTATAGTATTTGTTCCACCACTTCATCTTTGTTCTTCCTTCTGTCGTTTCGTATTTCCCTTTTCACCAATTTATTTATTTCGGTAAATTCTATTTGTTTCCGGGGATTTTGGTTGCGGCTCCCTGTTACTTCTTGATCAATTCTTTTGTTTTATGTGATACTTTGCCTTTTTCTTCGTTTACACCTGATTTTGTAGCCTCTTTAATGAGGCTTAGTAGGCTGTCATAAAGGTGCTGAATATTCAGTTCCTCGTAATTTTGCATTTGGGTTATTTGTTCTTCCAAGAATTTTTTAGCATTTTCTGCAGCTAAAGGTCTATTTACCCCAGGTTTTTTGTAGTTGTTCCGAAACTTTTGACAGCGGTTTGTTTTTTCTTCAATTTTGATAGAAGTCTTCACCATTCTGTGGTCAGAGTTGAATTTTGCTTGAACAGAGTATTGGTTATAATTAGGTTATATCTTAATACTAGGTTAATGATCTTCCATTTATAGTTCCGTATCCATACTTTCCCATAATACGTTCCTCGCCTGGTTCTGGTTTGCCGATTTCCCGTTAAAATCACCCATCACCAGTATATGTTGTGAGAGTGTGCAAGACGCTAATGCCATGTTGAAAAACGTAGCAAAACTCAGCGGAAGCTGTTCTATTTTGGCAAACTCATTCATTTTCACATAAGCATAGTGCATATGAGAAATATTACACAATCTGGACATGCAAAAAGATTATACAGGATGCTTTGAAGAACATGGCTTCTTGTTCAGAGGCAGATTTCTTAGCTAAAAATAAGACAAACAGTTCCTATAAACATGTATCTGCAACAGCTTAGTTTTCGAGATACAGGGTGTTAAAATTTTTATTTTTTTATGGTTATTTTAAAAATGGCTTGAAATATTCTATTGAAACTTCTTATGCCTTATAACATAATCGTTGCAATTACAATTAAATTCCAAACAATACCATTATTAATTTTTTTCATATTTTTTTTAATTGTCTTGATTACACACACCTAACTGGCATTTTTTGGAATTGAATTATAGTGAAGAAGGTTATAAGGCATGAGAATTTCCAATAGAATATTCCACGCCATTTCAGAATATTTTTTTTCTACGACTTTAAGAATATAAGCATTCCGTGACAATTTTTAATTACGGAATAACTACATTCTTACACTTGTTATAGTCGTGGAAATACACCAAGTCACAATTCCTTTTCTATCTATAGTAAACTGGATGAGAAAGAAAATTACTAGAAAATTGATTGAATTTTGTAACTAGATATTATATTGTTTTATATTCGTTGCCATGATTACCTAACTATATCAGAAAAGTGTATGGAATAATAACACACATGCAAAAAGTTACATTATTTTGTCTTGTGACTTGGTGTATTTCCACGACTTTGTGGAATATTTTATTCTAACACTGTTCTGAGTAATAAAGGTTGCATGTCTCGTCTATCAACTGTTTTTTGTTTTTTTGACAGTTACAATCAAAGCGTATTTTAGATAGAAAACCTAAAATTTTCTTAAGTCGTAGAAAAAGTATAGTCTGCAACAGGTTTGGAATGACTATTCCGCACTCATGGAATGTCCCCCTTGCCTTTCGGCTCGGGTGACAAACGTTCCACTCATGCGGAATATGCCATATTCCAAACTTGTTACAGAATATACTATTAAATAACTGTTAACAAATTTTTAATACCCTGTATTTCGAAAACTAACTTGTTGCGGACACATGTTTATAGGGACTTTTTGTCTTATTTTTAGCTAAGAAATCTGCCTCTGAATGGAGGCCCATGTTTTTCGAAACACCATGAGTATATGACAAAACACGAGAAATTAGATAATGTACACGTACACTCACTTTAAAGGTGCTGAAAATGCCTACCTTTCTTTGAATGCAAAAAGCAACTGTTTGCGACAACTAAGGTGTATCAAACAGGGTGGCCACTTTTCTGGAAAACAGGGAAAACCGGGAAAAGTCAGGGAATTTAGAATTTTTTTATTTTGGTCAGGCAAATCAGGAAATTGTACCAATTTCAACGTAAGGTCAGGGAATGTCACGAAATAGTCAGGGAACATTCTGTAAAAGCAATTATTTTAGTATTTTTATTTTTTCCTGCAAAGCGAAAATTTTGTTACCTAGGTATATGTTTATAAAATTTATATTTATTTCATTTGGTTTTTTTAAAGTTTAGATGTTGTATTTTGTAATGCTTGTTGAAAATTTTCCATTTGCTATAAAGTAATTTAAGTTTACTTTGCTAATCTTTATGTTTGGTTACAATTTTCATTTAAAAAACAGTTGAAATTGGCTTTTGTGCCATAAAAATGAGTCAGGGAAAACTGAAGCTTATCAGTCAGCGAAGTCAGGGAAAAGTCAGGGAATTTGAAAAGCAGTTTTAAGTGGTCACCCTGTCAAATTACAAACTGCTACTTTTTTTTTGCAAATTGTATAGGGTATGAACGGGAATGTTAAATATAGTGTTTTTTAACAGTGGAAAAAAATAGTCCACAGGACTAAGATCGCAGGATCTCGGTAGCCAAAAGTTTTTTCGAAATTAATGTTTGATTGAAAAATTGAGCTGGATATTCCAGAGTTGTTAGAGCTACATGGAGTCTTGCTTTAACATACTGAAAGTAATCTTCTTGTAATTTGTCATTGTGAAATTTGTCTATAAACGGTTGCAGAATGTTGTTTTGGTGTCTTTCAGTGTGTACTGTATCTTCAAAAAATATGGGGCCGATAAGCCTCTTTTGGGAAATAACTACCTAAACACCTATTTTAGGAGAATATAATATAGGACATTCACAAAAGAAATATGGATTGTCAGTATTCCACATTCGTATTACTTGAGAATTTATATAAATTCATAAAGATAAAACTATGATATTATGTCAGAGAAAAAAGTCACGTCCAAAACATCATTATTACTAAGGGTGGTCCAACACTTAGTACATCCTTGTTTAATTCTGATACAGAAAGATACAGGAATAAAAAACTCGTTTCTTGAGAAAGCCTGTGAGTTGACTTAGTACACTTATCTTGCATTATCTCTAACTTATATAATATATTGTTCAGTTTGACTGATTATCTTCCAACTCCTTTTTCATGCTCTACACTATGTTTCTTCAAACGTTGCTGCAGTTTGTTGTACTTGCTGAAAGAAGTCTTTCTTCTAACACCAACTTCTGGAAATTTTTTTTCTAAACTCATTTAAATATAACGGTACCAAACAAAGCCATTCGCTATTGTCTAACTGCTGCCCATTTCTAAAATGTGTTTGTATCATAAAAGTTTTATGTTCTTGAGACATTTTTTAATCAAATTTCTAAATTTTTGGTATAAATCTGTCATTATAATAGTATATTATGTACCAAGTGACAAAAGTAGGTCTTTTAATCCCGAGTGTGAAACTGAAAAAAATCACACGATGGATTAAGAAACACTTTAGTCCTGTGGTATGTACACTATTTTTGCACTCCTGGTCATGAATTTTGAAATAAAAATTAATTTTGAAGAAAAGTTTTAAAATACATATAATTAATTTAAAAATGGTTCACCTTGTTTACGTTACCTTAGTTACCTACAAAATTTGCATAATGTTAACTTGCAAAATAAATTTTTTGCACCTCAGGTAGTATAAGTACTAAAACTAATTTAATTCCTTTTTTTTGAGGGCTAAAGTGGCACTTTTAATGCTGGAGGGATTAAATATTTACAAAAGTTCCAAGGCATTAATAATAATAATAATAATTAGCTTCACACTCCTGATGGAGTATAGCTGCTCCATTGCCAGAAACATTGTAGATCCGATTGCGGGGATGGATCGGTCCCCATTTTACACTATGTCATTTAGACTCATTTATTACACTTCACTTTGTTTACAGCTTGCCATGTTCCTTCCCTTCGTTTACTAATTGTCTCTGTTTTTCTGTCCGTTCCTTTCTTCTTCCATGTTGCGACTTCCATTGTTATTGTTTGTAGGTCTTTCATTACTTCATTATACCATGTTGTCTTGGCCTTCCTCTCGTTCATGCTTCACAAGGTTCCCACTGCATAATTGCTTTCGTCATACTTCCTTCACTTCTCATTACATGACCCAGCCATCTGATGCGTTGTGTTTCTATGAATCTCACAATGTCTTCTCCATTGATGTCTTTTAATATCTCGTGATTCTTCCTAGCTCTGCTGTCTCCTTCTTCATTTCTTATTGGGCCAAGTATTGTTCTTAATATTTTCCGTTCAAATATCCTTAGTTCTTTTGCTTCTTTATTTGTGAAACACATCGTTTCTGCTGCGTAAGTTACTACTGGCCTTATTAGGCTTTTATATATTTTCATTTTTGTTTTTATTCTAATTTGTTTGTCTTTTAACAATTTCTTGTTTGCATAATATGCTCTGGTACCAGCCTGTATTTTTTGTTTTATTTCACTATACCTTTCATTATTCCTATTTAGATGTATCCCTAAGTAATCGAATTTGTCTACCATTTCAAAGGTATATTTATCTATCTCCAGCTTTTCTCTAATGTCTTTTGGCTTTCTTTGACATGCCATTTATTTGGTTTTTGCTTCGTTTATTTTTAGTCCAACTTTTTTTGCTTTGTCTTCTATTATTTTAAACGTCTCAAATATCTTTTTTTGTGTTCTTGCTATTATGACAACGTCATCGGCATAGGCGAGTACCTGCACCTCTTTATTTATGATTGTACTTTTATATTCTATGCTTCTCATTACTTTCTCTAGGATGATGTTAAACAAAGTTGCCGATAGTGCATCGCCTTGCCTTTTAACTATTTTAATAACTCTCCATTTATCTCATCTTTCCCTGGAGCCTTTCCTTTTTTGAGGTTGTGTATTACATTTTTAAGTTCCTCTTATGTTGGTTCTGATATTTCATCATTATTATCTGCTGTTTCCTCGTCTTGTTGTTCATTTCTTTCCTTTTCTTCTGTTGGTACATTCAGCAATTTTTGGAAGTGCTTTTCCCATATTTCCTTTAATCGTTTTTACAACATAATAAGTAAAATAATTTAGTTACGATGATAAAATACAAATAAAATTCCTCTGGGAAACTAAAATATTTCACATTGGATGTACCTATGCTCATAATAATATAATGTTCAATAAACAAAAAATTAATTTAGGTAGATTTATAATTTATATATTACTTACTTTTTGTCTTACTATTGTAGTTGGGTCAGTTTTTTTCATAGCGCTTCATAACAAAGTATATAAAGTAAATGAACTTTCAAATTATTCGGAAGTGCAAAAAATAGCGTATATATCACAGGACTTCATTCAATCCCTCATGTGATTATTAAACTTTCACACTCGGGATTAAATGAAGCACTTCAGTCCCTTGGTATACAATATACTATTATAAAATTAACTGTTGCTGTGGTAACACTTTATTTTTACTCCCTCAAGGATTAAATTCATTTTTAATCCCTGGGGGGGTTAAAAGTGGCACTTTACTCCTTGAAAATGAGGGGTAAAATAGTACTTTCACTCCCAGGAATGCAAGAAAAAACTGTTTTGTATTTATTTCTATCTGCAGAGTAATAAAAAAAACACAATTAAGGGGGGCTGTGGAAAACAACACTGCATGTTCACGATTGATACATAATTTCTGTTACTGGTCATTAATTTTAGAATAATGGTTTTTAATAGTTAATCACAGACACGCAATTGTTTTTTCAACGCCGCCCTTGATCGCTCTGCATAACACGCAATAATGGACATATATTATAAAAATAATTTTTAATCATACTTTATCATGTCAGTGTTAAATTAATTGTATTCTTTGCAATTGTAAATTGCATACTGAAAAATACTGATTTTTTTTTAAGATCAAAGCTATAATGAAAGTAATAGAAGAGGTTCCTGATGCAGATAAAATTATAGTGGTTTCACAATGGACAAAATTACTTTGTTTATTAGGTGTTCAATTAAAACAAGATCACATGCTATATTATCAGTTAGATGGAAGTGTTCCAGTTAATAAAAGGATGGAAATGGTTGAAAGCTTTAATAAGCAGTCACACAAAGTTAGAGTAAGTGATTTATACTATATACTATACTGATTAATTGCTATACAAAATGAAAAATGAAGGGGACCAAAGTACCTGGAGTTATCTTAAAATGTGTAAAGCACAAATATAGGTCATGTTTTTGTACAACTAAAGTAAATGAACAATGCGTTTGTTCAAATTAAAAGGCAGGTAATCTATTAAAAAAATTAACTAGGAACTTGGTGTGCTGAATACTAGTTTTAGAGCTGATAACAAAAAATGTAACTTTATTTTAAAAGCATGGGCGAAGCACTTCTCCGGCACTTTCCCATACTTATAAAAAGTATTATTTATTACTTTACTAAAAATTTAATCACAACAATTACAGCACCACTAACCAATAGCTGTCTCGAGTTTTAGGGTATTTAAACATAAACCCCCGTTAATTGCTCAGTTGAAGAAAGACAACTAACAAATCATAAGTTTAATTAAGAAGTTCTAGCTTTACTTCGTTGAAGTTCATATTAATATATTGTAAATAAAACAATTATCAACTTCAACAAGTTTTTATTTTAGTTTAATTACGTGTTTTGACATGTTTACATGTCATTATCAGAGGCAAGATTAAAAGTAAACAGTTTTTGTTGCTATAGGAACAATAAAACTTGATGACTTGAGCTTGGTTATCTATGTCTGTAGAACGTTCAATAAGGGTGAATGACAGAGATCAATTTGCTCATTCATTAAAGATGCAGTTTTTAAATGTTTGTAAACTTCAAATGCTACAGAACATCTAATTTATGTTTATCATGACAAAAGTGTAAACATTTTATAGTGTTGTTAGATCTCGTGAAATGATTATGTTCTAATAAGTGTTTAGCATAATCAGATTTATGTGGGTGTTTATATTTGTAACAACGTACGTGTTCTCTGTACCTAATATCTTCTTCTTTAGCCATCGCTTATGCCCTTAGGGCGTCGGGTTAAGCATGGCTAGAGATTGGTTTTATCGCTATGTTCCAGGAGGTGACGGAGTCCTTCGACTTTTAAACCATCACGCTCTATCAGCTTATGCCAAACTCCTATCAGCACTTTTTTCGTACCTCTGTATTTTTGAGGGGACTTTCAACCCCTCTAACGACTGCCGCGTTGTTAATGCGACAGGCGGGACCACCTATTCGCGTGCCATTCCGAGAGCACGAGGCGCCGTGTTAACTCGGTTTTCCGGAAACCCATCCAAGTACTGAACAGGCAGAGCTATGCTTAACTTTGCTGATCGCACTCGAATGGGTATTCTAGCCGCGCCAACTCGAGACCTTTGTACCCAATATCAAAATTTTAATTTTGGTTTATATAGGCTATTAAAAATTTTGATAAAAAATAATATCAGCTTATATAAACCAAATTACAGTGGGAGCATTTTAATTTTCTAAATTCCTGATTGTAGCAAATTGTCTGTTTTTTCTTTAGCATTAGGCAGTGTTTAAAATGTTTTTAGTTTTAAAAAGTTCTTTACATTTATTTGCTTTGTTTATAATTTTTGGAATTTTTTCGATTGATCACCAAAATATACATAGAATCGAGGCATATTTAATTGTATCTAATGAAGTAGTTGGATAAGTTTTCTGAATTTGTTGCATTTCTAAAATATGCTTCCAACATAATTTTGACAAATACATATAGGTACATGGTAATCAAAAATACCGCAATTTTTTCTTCATTATCTTCTTGATTAAAGTTTTTTTTTGCTTTCTCTGTGTAACCGTTGGGGCTAGTTGTTTTTTCACCGCCTTCTTGATTAAGGTTTTTTTTGCTCTGTGCAGGGCTTCCAGTGAAGTCATTCTAGTCATTTTAAGTCATTTCTTAAACTGAACGTCAGTTTTTGTCATTTTTTTTAGAAAAAGTGGCTGAAAAATATGATTTAGGTCATTTATTTCCGTATGTCACCTTTTAAATATCGCGCCATTTCTTGAAGCACAGATTCCCGCCGTAAGTGCGGGCTCACGGTCGCGTCTTTTGTTTGTATCATGACTTAGGAGTAGCGGCAATTTTATATGCTGTGTTTTTGTCTAGGAAACATTATGTGAAACTATGATAAGTTTTGTGCCGCTTTACTTTGATTAATTGCTTGAGGTCATATTTCGTATAAATAATTTCTAACCTTAGAAATTGCAGATGTATAAAACTATAGGTGAATTATATGCATTTAGTTTAGTTGAATAATTTTGCTTTATTTGTTCATTTGTTAAATAAACATGGGTAAAAACTGTAAAGTGCGGGATAAGTGGTTTGAGGAAACAGATCCTAATGGCTTCAAATATAAAAGCTGGCTAAGAAAGAAAGGTGATCACACAGCTTTCTGCTCAATTTGTGCAAAGGAGATTAATGTATTCCACTGCGGTCTTCAGGCAGTACAAAAACATGCAAGTACTCCAACTCATAAAGGCAACTCTAGAACAAAACTTGAGCAACGACAGCTGCGTCTAGCCGGCGTAGATGATAATGGCAATGCTATCTGTGCCGGGAACCCAGTGGCAATAACTAGAACATTGGATATGTTTTCTTTGAAAAGTCATGTAATTGAAGCCGAATTAATATGGGCCATAAAGAATGTAATATGCAACATGTCTGCTGCATCATGTGATTGAATAATGGAAAAATATATATGTTCAAAGTATTATGTTAATAAACTATTTACGGGAACAGGTGTTGACTGTGCGTGTACTTGGCACTTCTGAAAAAAAATCATATTTTAGTCATTTAAAAAAAAAAATTCAGTCATATAATCATATTTATTTTTAAAAACGTCACTGGAAGCCCTGTCTGTGTATAAAACGCAAGTATTTTTTATAAGTATGAGAAAGTCCAGGTGAAGTGTTTTTATCCATTTTACCTTTTAGAAATGTATTACATTGTTTTGTCTACTAAGCAAATTTTTATAAATATAGATTCTTCTTTTGTCACTAACTGCTGGTGGAGTGGGTTTGAATTTAGTGGGAGCTAATCATCTTATATTAACCGACTTACATTGGAATCCACAACTAGAGATACAAGCTCAAGATCGAATATACAGAGTTGGACAGACTAAACCAGTTAAAATATACAAGTAAGTTTGAATATTTGACAATTTATGTAAAAAAGTAAAAGTTGGAAATCATCAAAGTGGCATATAAATTGCTAAAAATTAATGCAGAAATGGAATTTCTTTGTTTTTTTAAGGTTAATGACTGTTGACACTATAGAACAAAGGATAAAGCAGCTCCAAGACAAAAAGTTAAACCTTGCAGAAGAGTTACTGACAGGTGCAAAACTTCAGCAGCATAATAAGCTGTCACTTGCTGATCTAAAAATGTTATTTAATATGTAAATTGTATATGTTAGTAATTACAGTATTATCAAATGGATTTATCATTAGAAATTTGAGGTTTATTATAATAAAATTATTTTCCAATAACGAAATAAATCATGCAATATACCTGTGGTGAAAGGTTTAATATTTGTATTTTGAAAAACTTCACATTGTTTATTATTATACTGGGTCTAACAGACCATCGGTTCACCCTCTTTTTAATTGTTATTAAGATAGTCCATTAAAATTTGGAATGGTTAAAATGACCTTAGGAAGATGCCCCTTAAGTTTCTTTTTTAGAAAACCATAATACGTATATGGTTCAGATTTGGAAAACAACCTCAAATCGCAAAATGGTGTGTTACTATTTTGCAGCAAAATGGTTACACCCTGTGTGTTGCGTTCCTTGATAAGGCGTTAAATTTCAATGAAAGTACATATTGATCATTTTAAAGAAAAGATCAAGTATATTTACACACCGTTATATCCTAAACTTTTGTTTAGTTTAAAAAGGTTGCTAATTTGTTAATTACCATTTCCGTAGAAATCTTAAGTTTTTACTTTACCATACTAAGGAAAGCAAATTTTCGAGTTTCAGATTTTAACGGAAATACGCGTTTTGGGGCCCAAGGAACCCAAAAAAGTTGTTTTTAAAAAATGTCTGTCTGTAGGTGGGTGCATTCGTTTCCTTATATCTCCTGAATCTCCTTGCCTGATATTTATAAGATTTGGTGTCTGGGAGTGTTTTAGTAGCAAGTAGTTCTTTGTAAGGTCGTTAGTCGGAACCAGAAACGGAAATTAGACGTGGTTTTTTTGGTGTACAGGATGTATCAAATTGCATGTTAACTATGGGGATCTCGCTTATTTAAATAGATACGACGATCGTTAAATTAGAGAAAAGTTGTGGAATGTTATGCCCACTAATAATCTAAACAGATATTAGACCTATCTTGCTTAGTTTCTGAAAGAACTGGGAAAAACTGAAATTTTGGTTTTTTTGTTTTCTGCTATAACTTATTTGTCATTCATGTTACGTATTTTTAGTTAACGCATTATTAGGACACTTTTTCATGCTAAATCCAAATTTTTGATCAGATTTGGTATAATTGTTACCATTGCTAATTTTCGACATTATTTGATAGTCCTTAATAAGTATAGTCAAGTGATGTAAAAATATTTTTAGAAATATGAAAATTGTAAATATACTAGCTGCTCAAAATTTTGGACATTTTTAAAAAAATTTTCCTCAAACTGCCCACTTCATTTTTTTTTTAACTTTCTGAGCCTATAGAGCTTACAATGAGCTACAAATTTGTTTTTTAATATTCTCCAAAATTTTACTCCAGGAATTTTTGAATATTTTTAAATTGACGCGTTTTCCAGATGTTACGTGATTTTAACTACGCCTATCAATTAGCTCTAATAAAAAAAATATTTTTCATTCTTTGCATATTTTTGATAACTATAAATAAAATTGTTATAACCATTTTTGATCCGAGGTCGCTATACTATCTAGCGCCTTATGTAGTCGGCGCGCGCGCCGTACATAACCATTGCCTTGAGTCTGGAGCGGGCGGCTTGTACCGACTGGAGTAAATTTCAATCACTTTTTGACGCGATAATATTTAAAACGTTAAAGGTATGGGAAAATACCAGCCACCTGTTTCGCCCATTTTTTTCCTCTATTTTTTAATGGCAGTAACGAATTCTGTGTGTTTCTAAATAAGCAAGATATTTCAGTGCCATGGTTAAATTTTCCACCCTGTTTATTATAACTTTTACTGACCAGACCTCGGTTGTGACAACAACCTCAATTTTAAAATTCAAAATCGCCTAAAATTGGCTTGTATTGAATAGCTTTTGTTTCGATGCAAATAATAGCGGAATTAATATTTAATTTTTTGTAGAAAAAAAATGGAAGATCAGATGCTTCACGATAGACTGCTATATGAAATGTGTGGCCTAATTGAATAAGGAAAATTTTTTGGGTTTTTCTGAAAATGTTTGTTATGAAACGATGTGAAAGTTTTGCATTGCCAATCATATAATACAAACATGAAAAAAAATGGGCCTAACAGGTTGCTGATACTTTTCCATACTATTTACATTTTAAATAGTCTCGCCTCAATATATTTAAATTTACATCTAGTCATCTACCCCAGGTGCAAGCCGCTCGCTCCAAACCTTATCAAAAATATGTAAAGAATGAAAATATGTTTTGTAACTAGAGCTAATTGATAGGTATAGTTAAAACAATGTAACTTCCGGAAAACGCGCTGTTGATATTAAACAGTATCTTTTTTTTCTTAAGTTGTCATATGGTTGCATTTAAAAAGTATCACTTTTTTCTTAATTTTTAGAATAGTTGAAAATTCTTGTAAATCGCAATAAACTACTTCAAACGGGCTATTGAACTATGTAAAGTTTATAACAATTGGCGTCTGCATATTTGATTGAATAATTATTCAATTTCAAATTTTTCAAAAATTCCTGGAGGCTAGTTAACATTAGGAAATTGGTAAAAAAACGAATTTGTACTTCAGTGTAAGCTCTATCACCTTAGAAAGTTTAAAAATGGCGTGGGCAGTTTTTGAGGAATAATTTTTGAAAATGTCCAAAATTTTGACCAGCTAGCGTTTTTACAATTTTCATATTTCGAAAAATATTTTTTCTATGTTTTAATTTACTTAAATGATATGCCCATTTCGATACAGATTTTCATTATGAAATGACCCAAACTGGCCAATAGCAGCAAAGCATTGTTTGTGGTAACCATGGTTACAAGAGTTGTACAGTTAACATCACAAAACAGTTAGCTTTTTGCATAAAAAACTTGTTTAATGAATATTTTTTTTAATTAACTAGTCTTAGAAAAAACAGTGTTTGCAACTCTTATATGATAGCTATTAATACACTCGTTTGTACTC
Organism: Ctenicera cuprea; assembly: GCA_958336395.1. Taxonomy (NCBI): domain Eukaryota; kingdom Metazoa; phylum Arthropoda; class Insecta; order Coleoptera; family Elateridae; genus Ctenicera; species Ctenicera cuprea. The sequence goes on from OY284489.1 coordinate 36,701,233, forward strand.
ACTTGTGTATTAATAGCTATCATTATAGATTCGTTGCATAATATACTATTTACATCACTTGATTATGCTTATTAAGGGCTATTAAATAATATGACATTTGTATTGATTGTATATTTTGTTTTTGAGTAATCGGGCATTAAAGTCAAAACTTTCAAAAATTCTGAGCGGCCTTAGTTTTGAAGACGCAGCATTCGGGGAAAAATATTTGATTTGCCTTTAGATTCAGTACAATGCTACGTTTTAAAATTTCAAAAGAATGTTTATAAAAAAATCTTCCAAAAAAACATGTCTAATTTCCACTTCCGATTAACAACCTTACAAAAAACTACCTGCAACTAAAAAACTTCCACATGCCAATTCTTATAAAAATCTATCAAGGGGTTCCGGAGAACGCACCAACGAACACACCCATCCACAGACAGGCATTTTTTAAAAACCAGTTTTTAAGTTCCTTGTACTCCAAAACGTATGTTTCATAATCATGACTTCCGTAGAAGTATGGGAATTTAATAAATTATTTTGAAGTCTGGATTAATTTTCTAAACGTGTTTCAATCTACAGCTGAAAATGTTATAAATAAGGAAAGCTGCATAATTATGTAATAAATTCAACTTATTTTTTTTTTAATGAAGCTGATGTGCTCGTATAGCCGCTTAAGGATGTACCCTTAGCTACATGGCGAGATATGTTGATTCCTAATGATGGTACTCCAACCTAATGGACAATGAGTGAGACCAAGTGGCTGAATACTAATTTTCATCAATGGTGAATAAGATGAACTCATATTTGAACTCGAGCTTTTTGTAAAAGGCATAATTTTAAAGAAAAATTAAAGTACTTCACGTTGCTTTTTAATCAAGTATATAACGATTTATAAAATTTTACATCTTTAAAAACTAGTAAAGCTTTTATCTATTTTGTGTTTTCTTCCGATACTGTCAAGAGCTGTATGTAAAATTTATTTTCTGTCCTTTATTGTAACCAAGCAAGCAATACATTCATAACCTGTTTTTTATAGCTACATAATAATAGATTTATTTGATCTCAACTACTAATAATTTAAAGTCTGTAGTCTGTATTTCTCTATAAAGATTACTGTATCCTATATTGCAAATTGAAATATCACTTGGCAAGGTAACGTTTACATGATTATATAGAATAGATTTAATGAATTAACAATTGTTCTAATATCCTCCACAATGCATTTTAAGAACTATATAATATTTCCTAAATTGCTAAACTAACATTATTAAACTTATAAATATGCTATTCGCTATACAGGGTAATTCAGAACAACACCAGCAAACTTTCACAAATGGTAAATGGAATCTAGCACCGGCTAGGTGGGCCACCACAATTGATGAATCTTGAATGACTCACCTTAATCTTATGGTTCAATAAAAGTGATTTTGATACTTTCATTTTTCTTTCTTTTACGCTAGACATGCAGTAGACTCGGTGCCCGGCAGGCTGGCACCACATCTGCGCAATTGTGTTTGTCAATCTAGCCTGCGCTACGTCGACGCCTTACACACTACAGCGCCAAAAGAAGGCTTTGCCAAACATGGGTTCCCTATTTCAAAATAATTGTGTCGGTTGCTTGTCCCATTCATGAAAGTTTGTCGGTGTTTTGAATCACTCTGTATACAAAGCATAAAACATGTAATTGGCAAAAAATTCTACAATATTATTCTGATTTTCTAAACAGTATTTGTAAAAATCCAAAAAGATTCATTGATTCTTTTGCCACAGTCTCAGTATCTGCTTTGGATTTTTCTATGGTACGTCCATCAATCACATCTTTATTACTTTTACCTCTTAGAAGTACATTTTGTGCTTCTTTCTGAAAACTTACAAGTAACATTTGCCTTTGCAAAATAGGTACTAACAAATTATATTTATTTATTTTCATGTTTACATGCTCTACCAGTTCCTTATGTTTATAAACTGCATTACTCCATTTTATATTCTCTTCTACACTTAGAGGATATGGTGAAAAATTTATTCGTTCGAGGTACAATGTATTACGGAACACTTGTATTTCTTCTCGTATTTCTTTCTGCAAATTTATCCATTCTGGAGTGAAACCATTTTCAATAAGTATCTAAAAATTAAAAAAAACAACAATAAATAAAAGTACTACATATTTTATATCCACATTAAAATTATTTCTCCACGTACTTCATTCATTTTATGAGTAATAAAATCAACATACGGATTTTTACTGTGTATATCAGGTAAAGGTTTTCCACTACCAGAAAGATTGTTAAACTGCCCTTTTGACATTGCTTCTTGTATTAAATCTTCTACTAAACGATCAAATCCATACCTAAAATATAAATGGAGATTATCAGATCTAAATGAAAAATGACTCGCACCTTTTTTTATGAGACTTGTGCATACATGTGGTTTATTATTGATGTTACAAAGTCGGTCAACAGGCAAACAACTGTAACTTTTTCTGTTGATTTCAAATCCGCTATTAGAAAAACAATTAAGCATGGCATTTTTGCGATAATCCATGCAACATGATTTTTTTCTGTATATTGTTAACTACTTTTGGAAAGAATTTATTTTAACAAATTTAAGTTTACTATAACTAGTGTCTCAAAATGAAAAATGACAGGGCTACATATTAACTTTCAAAGATGGAATGATAACTAAGTAGTACCGAATTAATTTATCACTTTTTTTAAATTATTACTATTTTATATACCTCACACTTTTACCAATAACAAGAGAAGACAATAACGAGAAACATAATATAAAAAGGAAACACAGTTGGGAATTAACGAGAAAAAGTCTAAGTACATGATACTAGGAGAAACAAGACAAATCGGAAGGAGTTTGGAAACTATAGTAAGAGGCAACAGGCAAACTATATTCTTTCGAGGGGGGTGGATAGTATTGTGTAACTGGGAACTGAAATCATCAATGACGGAAACAGCAAAGAAATCAAAAGAGGATTGCAATAGGGATGAGGATTGTAGGATCGCTTAAAAGTGCAAAAAAATGTGTCCGGGTCAGTGAAAGTAAAACGGTATGAAATGATTATTAGACCAGCATATTAACATATGCGAGTAAGATGTGGACACTGAAACAAAAAGATATAAAAAGTTTAGAAGTGTGGGAGAGAAAAGTGCTAAGACTAATACAGTGACCACCAAAAATTCTGCGCCGTATGAGAAACTTTTTTCTTAATTTATTTAGGAAAAATCTAAGTAGGGAAATCGTAATATAAATAACTCACTTTTCTGGGAAAAATAAAAAATCCTTTATTTTGAATTCACCTTCAGTGGAAGATAAGTGCTTTAAAACGTAGAAATGGACCCTGTAGGTATGGGAAATGGTGCTGACGCTGCGTATAAGCATACTGACTGTAAGTAAGGAAGGAGATCATTTCATACATCAAAATAAAACGACATTTTTGCTGAATGCAGTGTGAAAGTAGTGAAATAAAAAAGGACAGCTGCTTTGAACCTGTGTGTAGTACTCGTCAAACCAAACAAAAAAGTCTTGATGAGCATGGGTTCTAAAATGCTTCATTTTCGAGATACGGATCTTCAAAGGTGGGGCTTAAGATTGCTTTATACTCTATTAAAATTAAAAAAATCACACTTTATAAAAATAATAAAATTTTGCATGGGGTTCATACCTAAATTTCTATGTGTCACACTAGTTTACTTTTGTAAACTTTCTTCAGGGGCGATACAAGGGGGAGAGGAGCACTAGTAGGTACTCTTTTCTAAGTAACTTTTTCTGAACATTTTTTACACTTGTTTACTAAATAATATTATTCTTCATACAAAAATAATACTGTTGTTGAAACTTCTACGGTTTTCCAGATAATTGAGTTACCATGAGGGTCTAAGTATTTCGTTAAGATATGAAAATAGTTTGTTTACGAATTTTGAGGGAAGGCAATAAAAAAAGTTTCTCCAAATATGGGCCTAGCAACAACAAGAAGTTACATCCTCGAGTACCATCAGTTCAAACTGTTTTCTCTTCCTCGGGCTCTAACTTTATAAGGAAGCGTTCTTAGGCCCATATTTGTGGGAACTATTTTTTATTGATTTATTACAAGTTTTAGCAAGAGGAGATTTTGATGATTTTTTTTTTGTGTGTGAAGACTGAAGAATAAGATTATTCTTTATTAACCAAGTGTAAAAATGTTTACAATTGCAATAAACATCACATTTCACAACTGTTGAATCATAGTTTAAAAATTAAATGCACAATGAAAACTATTTAATAAATATTGAGAAACTGAAATTGCTTTATTTCTTAAATACTTTATTATGACAAGATGACTCAATGAATCTTTACTAAAATTGCAAAATCACATGCGGAAAAAAATGGGAATAAATGCTTAAAAGGTAATTTATGGAAATTTGCTGTCCGCAAAATATTTTGAACTGTTCGGTAGGGTAAGATTGTGGATTTAAAAATTTTGTTGTTGCCCTCAATCCCTCTTACCAGTTACCTAACAGAAAGACTATAACTAATGTTTTACTTCCAGCAGCTTATGAAGAGGTGCATAACCAAACAAAAAATTTAATTAAAAAGATACTTTAGTAGCGCTTACAAATGATTGCTGGACTTCCTCCAACACAAAAAATGGAAGTTACTGCGCACTTTGCAAATAATTAATTTTAGATCTAAACTGTGTTATTAGACTGTACATCTTTTAATGAAAGTCAAAAGTGTAAACCTAGCAACTGAAATTCAGAAAATTATTGATTACTGGGATTTAGACAGAAAAATTAATGGTCGTCACCAATAATACCACAAATATTAAGAAAATGTGAAAGATCTAAAATAAGCACATTGACGTAGAATCACATTACAAATAACTTTTACATCTTTAATACTTCATAATTTTCAGTTAAAAGTCTATTTTTGTCAATTTTTAGGAAAATGTAATATTTAACATATACAGAAAGTCACGTTTCAACTTTTATCCATTGCATTTCTAGCCTTCCTATAAGCACAAACGATTGCCTTACTTAGATTTTTCCTAAATAAATTATTTAAAAAGTTTCTCATACGGTGCAGACTTTTTGGCTGTCACTGTATGTGGGGGAGTGAAAGAAGAGGAAAGATGAAGAATACATATAGTTTGGTATATTTATTTACAAAAATAACAGTTACAACTGATTTTCTCTTTTTATTAAGAGTCGAGTATGCTCTGATAATACAATAGATGACAATGACCAACAAAACAAACACTACAAGGGATGTTTTAAATCCCCAATATTCTAATAGGTGGCTAGGCACTTATGGGCCTATTTTGTGGCCGGCTTGATCACCCGAGCTGTCACTTTCTCTGGGCCTATATTAATTTCTCCCGCTGTCATTTGTTTTAATTATTCATATTTGTTTTTATTGAAGTGATTTGTCATTTATTATATTATCAAGGCATACTCGATTCTTAATAAAAAAAGAAAAGTAGTTGTAACTTGGTTATTTTTGTAGAAGAATATATCAAACTATATATTTTCTGAATGAAATAAAAATTAGCATTTGAATGGTGTCATAGCCAACTGTGGTTTCCATTTAAAAAAAATGCAAGTTTGTATCATATCTTGAAAACAAATGAATATAGAAAATATATATCCTAATCTACACAAATGAAGATAGAAAATATATATCCTAATCTACACAAACGGCTCATCAAAAATGTATTTAGGATTTCCTATATCTCTTCAAACAACATAGCTACCGCAACCCTTTTGAAAATGTCAAATATGGCCAATAACTGGAAAACAAAAAAAGTTAATATATTATTATATTTAATAAATGTCTTATAGAGGGTGACAAAACGCCACGGGAATGGAAGATGGCTTACATCACCTCAGTATACAAAAAAGGAAAAAAGGACGAATGTAATAATTATAGAGGTATTAGTATATTACCCTCAATCGGAAGACTGTATGGAAAAATAATTAAAGCAAGAATCGAAAATGAGATTGTGATAGGGGAGGAACAAAGCGGTTTTACCGCAGGAAGATCATGCACAGACAACATATTTTCGCTACGTCAACTCATAGAAAAAAGAAAAATACGCTGAAGGGAGACTCACGTAGTGTTTGTGGATTTGGAAAAGGCTTACCGTTCCTTGTTCAAAATTGTTTCAAGTATTGGAAGACATGAATATAAATGAAAAATACATTAGAACTATAAGACACTTATATCATGAGCAACAAAGTAAAGTAAAAATTGGAAAGAGAGTTTCAAATAGCTTCAACACCACTAAAGGACTACGTCAAGGACGTTGCCTTTCACCGACCCTATTTAAAATTTATATAAACGACGTCTTACAGGAATGGCAGGCAAAGTGCAGAGTAATGGGAATAAATATAGACGGTGAAACCCTACATACCCTCCTATTCGCTGACGATCAGATAATAATAGCGGAAGACGTAAACGACATCGATTACACGAAGATTGCTTACGGAAACCTATGAGAAATAGGGTTTAAACATTAATTTTAATAAAACCAAATATATAGTTGCAGGAGGAAATGGAAGTGGAAGAGACCTAGACATAGAAGGAAAGATAATAAAATCTTGTAAAGAATATAAATATCTAGAAGTACTTATAACAGAAGAAGGAAACTGCCAAAAAGAAATAACGAACAGAATAATACAAACTAAACAAGCTACACAAAAACTAAATTCGCTACTCTGGTCCAACGATCTACGTAAGCAAACAAAGAAAAGGATATACAACACAATGGTTGAAAGTATACTTACGTATGGGGTGAGTCGACTGCAACACATTCGAAATGAGGAGATTAGGAGGAGGATAAAAATGGAAGAGACAATATTGAGGAAATAGAAAGAAAGCGATTACTATGGTATGGCCACATGCGGAGAATGCAGCCTGACAGATGGTCACAGCGTATTTGGACTTCGAAGCCACTTGAAAGAAGGAAGAGAGGACGCCCGCCAAGAACATGGGATGAAGAGATACGAGAGGCGATGAACAAAAGGCAATAAATTAGAAGAGAACCTATGGGAGAATAGGAACCTCTGGCATTTAGGATGCAAGACACGGCCTCAATAGCTGTAAAAATCGCAATATATATACTGATGAATACGTAAATACTCCACAATTGCACTGAAAATGCCCTACTCTTACTGGATCTAATAATATGCAGTGTCATCTGCAAACGTGGCTATAACTGTATTTGCATTATGGTTGGTCTGCTGTGAATATTTGGTACAACATGGGTCCTAAGATGCTGCCCTGGGGGACACCTACCTTTATTTGGTATAGATTTGACTGGCTTTCTTCATATTTAGTGGTTAGTATCTCTTATATGATATAAAAAGTGGGTAAAATATTGATGTGGTAGGTATTTATGTATGTATATATGGCTTAACACCCCATGCAGAGGTTGCGCCGCTTCTAGCGAAGCTTTCTAGATCCATTTCGGTTGGATCAGTCCCCTTCAAACTTCTTTACATATCCTACTCCATGCTTTTCTATCTTTCACTTTCTCTTCAACATTTTCAATTCCTACTGCTCTTAGATATGTTTCCACTTCCTCCATCCATCTTAACTTTGGTCTACCTTTTCTTCTCTTTCCAGCCGGTGTCCACTTCGTTATTAATTTCGTCGCTTCCTGGTTATCAGCTCTCATTACGTGCCCTAACCATTTCGTTCGCTGCTGCTTTATTTTCTTAACCACGTCTTCTTCTATTTCTTGTAGTAGTTCTTGATTCGTTCTTATCCTGTATTCATTCTCCGAGGTTTTCACTGTACTGCGCATATAGTTCTTAAAATTCTTCTTTCCAGAATTCTTAGGTTTTCTTCCTCGTGTTTCGCCATTGTCATCGCCTCCGCTCCATACATTAATATTGGTAGGCGGGTATGTGGTAGGTAGGCAGCAATTTTTTTATTTTATATGATACGCCTGACTGCCAGTCTATCAAAAGCTTGAACGACACCAAACAATATAGCACGCAAAATCTGTGAATTTCTAGATAATTTTAGACAATGTAGCACTTGTGGATTTGTTCCGGTGTTGAATATTTATGTCTAAATCCAAATTGATGCCGTGGATTAATTCGTCTTTGTTTAGAATAGGACTCAGTCTCTTCAATATCAGCTGTTTTAGCATTTTTGATATTACCCAAAACCATTTTGTATGCAGAATTTGTGATGTCATAAATTCCGTAGTCATGGAAATAAAGTTGAAATTAAAAAAGCTTTGAGTCTGGACAACCTAATAACGTTAAATCTTTCAAAATTTTAAAAAGCTTTAATTTAAATACTTTTAAGATTTAAAAAATACTTTTGCCTCATAACGTACCACCTGGGCTATTATGATACCATGTCAACCAATCTGTCTACTGATCTTTGAGTATAACTTACTTACTTAATCCTGTCTTCGTACTGACTATTGGGTGTCGAGAGTTACAAGAATTAAATTCAAAATTTTAAGAAATTGTAGTTTCGAAGAAAACTTTTCAATTTATATTAACAATCTTTATTAGATCCTGCTTATATATTTACGTTTTTAAAACAAATGATACGTTACTAACTTCTGCTTCCATTTTAGGGCTACAGGGGAACGAATAAATGAAAAAACATTTACTTGGTGCAGTTAAAGCAATTGCAGATACTCTGCTAAGTACAATGCATAAAAAACAACAAAATGTTTATGTATTTTCCTGATAGCACATGCATAATAACTATAATTCTTACTTTGTTTTAATTTTGTGTTTGTGAGTAACTTTTGCCATTAGTGACTTTTCATCTGCAGTAGCTGTTGCTAAACGATGTTTCAACACATTTTCTGATGCTTTTAATGCTCGAAATGTAGTATACTGTTTTTCTCTTTGAAAAGGATTACCATAACCCATTCCATCATAGCTTAGGTATTGTCTGTGCTGTGGTGCAGTATGCTATACAAATTAATAAAACAGTTTTACCATCTTCATTACATAAGCATTGAATATATCAAATTAAGAATTAAAAAAAATAGGGAATGTCTAAAATTTAAATATTATCAGTAGTAAACCGTTTTAATTAATCTAATCAAAAGAAAATATTTAGTGCGTATAATTATAGTATTATGCTGTAAATTAGTTTGCAATATTTTTGAACAAAATTATATTGAATTATCAGATATTCTATAAAATCCTGCGGAAACAAACAAACAAATGCAATTTAATGTTACAACTTCTTCATCAGTAAATGTGATGTTCATTGTTGACTATTAAATTTATAATTATTTTATTAATTATAAAAAATGCAGTAACTCCTCTCATAAATGAATAAATAAATAAAATTATTCACTAAAATAACGGCTTACACAATTAAATATTACTATGATTGGCAGCATAAAGTGACAAGTCTAAGATAAGCGTCAATTTACAAAAATTTAGAATATTGATTCTTACTTTGGAGTTTCAACTAATTGAATAAAAAATGGGAGGAGTTAGTCCATTCTTATAAAATTAATAACAGTACATTTTAAAAATGATGAAAAATTATAAAAGAACATTTGAACTTTTTCAGCATTTGTTAAATGTACCAGGTTAGTCAATTCAAATCACTAACGATACGACAACAAAAGTTATTGTTGAAGAAAGTATAAACCACATAAAAACTGAATTGCATTAATTACAGCTAAACAAAAGCGTGGCATTTGTTTGTTTCCACACGTTTTTATAGGCTACCTGATGATTCAATAATTTTGTTCATATGGATTGCAAGGTAATTTATAAAAAATTACTATCATTATAAATGCAGTAAATTTTTTGTTAAATACAATAATTAAAACAGATTATTACTAATAGGAATAGTAATACTTCTACTTTTCCTAATTTAATTTTTATTTATTAATTTTGAAGAATTTTCACAAAAATATGTTTTTATTTTTCGAGAAATTTGTTATGAAAGCATCATTTAAAAGAAAGATAAAACGAAAATATTTTAAAACAAAATTTCAAAATGGCTTACTTTAAAAACGGCAATACATTTTAAATTCTTTATTGTTGCTTTGGATTAAGCGTTGAACACTTAAAGTATTTTGTACTAACCTTTAAAAAAGTTATAAGGCTGGGGAGTTTCGGCTGTGACACTTTGTATACATACGGCGGCAATACTAAATGCAGCAGAAAAGGCATGGGGAAAAAAGATGGTACGAGAGAAGAAGACGCAAACACCATGGTCGACAAAAGGGGGAAATAAAGAAGAAAAACAGGCTGTGGTAGGAGTATTTAGCAATGAAAAAAGAAAGTGGCTATGAAGAATAGAATGCTCAGAAGAAAGTTGTCAATGACGAAATAGCTGGCGCTAAATCCAAAGTATGGGAGGATTTCGGTCAAAAACTGGAAGAGAGGAGTAATGACAGTCAAAAACTATTCTAGAGGATCTTAATAAATTTACAAAAAGAGAAACTAAATCCCTAAAAGTTATAATGGACAGAGGAGAAAATATGTCGGAAAAAAGATATAGAAAGAGTACAATATACAATATAAATTTAAGCAAACAAGAAATATCAGGAGGGTAATTGGAAACGGCCCTAAAAGAGATGAAGGAGGTAAGGTGGCGAAGCTGAACCAAGTAATATATGTTAAACTTTATGGTACGTCAAGAAAGGGAACTTTTTCTGAAGATTATTAACCAGTCCTGGAGCACAGAGACAATTCCAAAGTAATTAATAGTTTCAGCCTTTACTTGGTGATACTGCATTTTAAAAATAATAAAAACACTACAAAACTTTGTACAAAAACACTAAAGGATATTGGACCAAAAAATGAGAGTGCATTATAAAAACTTTGTTGGTTCTTCAATACCGGAAAAATTAAACCTTCGCAATGTTTTCTTAATTTTGTGTTCACGAGTTGGTCAATGACATTTGCTTTAAAACCATTATTTACGGCGATTTGTTTTATCACGGACACTTCTTTATTAAAACTATCAGCTGAAAGAGGTAAACACACTGCTCGATGCAACATGGCGTTAAAAGAACTAATCTTCTGATACCACGGGTGTTGCGAAGTCTTGTGGATAGTCACTCCAGAAAATGTAGGTTTCCTGTAGATGTCGAAACTGACTTCATTGTTGTTATGTGATATTGTAAGATCCAAAAATTCACACTGGAAATAGAGAAAAACAAAACATTAAACTTTTTGGATCTTACAATATCACATAACAACAATGAAGTCAGTTTCGACATCTACAGAAAACCTACATTTTCTGGAGTGACTATCCACAAGACTTCGCAACACCCGTGGTATCAGAAGATTAGTTCTTTTAACGCCATGTTGCATCGAGCAGTGTGTTTACCTCTTTCAGCTGATAGTTTTAATAAAGAAGTGTCCGTGATAAAACAAATCGCCGTAAATAATGGTTTTAAAGCAAATGTCATTGACCAACTCTTGAACACAAAATTAAGAAAACATTGCAAAGGTTTAATTTTTCCGGTATTGAAGAACCAACAAAGTTTTTATAATGCACTCTCATTTTTTGGTCCAATATCCAACAAAATCTATAATATAGTCAAAAAATGTAACAATAAGGTAACTTTCAAACCTCATATTAAAATGTCTAATTTATTATATAATGCGAAAAGTAAGACAAACAAACTGCAAAAACCAGGCGTCTACAAATTATCCTGTAATGATTGCGAGGGGGTGTACATAGGACAAACGGGAAGGAATTTTAACACTAGATTTAAAGAACATTTAAGTGCCTTTAAAAATAAAAAAAGAACATCCACTTTTGCCAATCACGCGTTAGATAGTGGCCATTGTTTTGGGGATAATAGCTTGTCAGTGATGCACCTCGCTAATAAAGGCCTTAGACTTACCCTTCTGGAATCATTAGAAATTTACAAGCACAAAAACATACCTGATAAAATAGTTTTAAACGACCAACTTGACCTTATGTACACCCCACTCTTCAGAAATTTTATTTAATGTTGTACCTGCATTAGTTTTTAGTATTTAGTTTGACAATGTCTCTGTGAAGAACGAAACTGCGGTCACTTGTAGTGTTTATTAAATGTGATATTTTGTACAAAGTTTTGTAGTGTTTTTATTAATTCCAAAGTACTCGGAATTAGCAATACTGGTTCCAATATTTAAACAGAAAGGAGATAGCAGAAATTATAATGATTTCGGCAGTATATCATTATTAAGCATATCCCTGGTATAAAATATACAAAAGAATCCTGAAGTAAAGATAAGGACATACATGGAGGATAAGTGAGAGGAAGAACAATGACGCTTTAGACCAAGAAGAGGGGTGCAAGATTTAATATTTACTCTTAGACAAATCTCAGAACAAGTTATTGCCCGTGACAGAAGTTTATTTGAGCATCATCGACAAGAAAGACTTTCAACAAAGCGTTGCAAGAAAAAATTTGGAAGACCCTACTTAATAAAAAAGATGCCAGAAGAATTAATTGAAGCAGCGCAAAGACTGCAGAAATTACGTGAGAATGGGAAGCAAAAGATATGAGGAGTTTAAAACAACAAGGAGCTCCATCAAGGGGGAATATTGAGTCTGTTATTGTTTATCGTTAAATATAGCTAAAGGAATTGAAAATTGGTTATTTAAAACATGGAAGCTACAAAAGTAGACCGACTTGCAATTAGTGCCGATTGCAGATAGTGCAGCAAACTTTCAATGTACAAACTACAAATGAAGTGCTTAAGGAAGAATGAGGAGTGCATGAGAATGGACCGTATACCCAATAATATGATAAGAGAAATTACAGCACCTTAATCATCAAATCACAGTGGCTTCATCCACTTAGCACTGGATGAAGTAGTATTAACCAAAAATATATTACATTAATCGTAGCATGCTCTAAATTAGCCCTACCAGGATATTTTCCAGTCCCAATAGTGGGCTTGATAGTATGGGGCGCCAAGTGTAAAGTGAAAATTTGCTGTGGATTTCACGATATTTAAGGCAATTTGTCCCAATATTTATTATATATACACACATTTAGCTAAATGCTTTTTATTTTAATAAATCATTTAAATAAATTCTTAAACATTTGGTTTAAATATTCCAATATTTAATAAAGCATTAGAGATTTAAATCAATCCTAAAACATTTATTTTAAATTTTCAAATATTTAGTAAACCTTTATGTATTTACCCAAATCTGCACATATTTATTTTAAATCTTTCAATATTTAATAAATATTCGCAGATTTAAATAAATTTTTACCAATATAAATAAATCCTTGCAGATTTAAATAAATGTTTCGACATTTAATTTTAAGCTGTCACAGTTAATGTTAACCTGTCATATTTATTTGACCTTGGTGAGCCCAGCCGACTTAGGACACCAAGACCGTTTGCACCGGTGGGAGCGTTCAACGCTTAAACAAAACAGTCTGAAAATTACATTCTCAAGGGAATGTTGAGGACATTTTATTATATGAATAATAAATTATGCAATGTTTATGTTGTTAAATATATTGTTATTAATGACTGAACTAACATTAATTGTACAAATTCTTGAAATACGGAAAACGTGTTCATAATTGTTGAACGTTACCACCAGTTTAAACGGTCTTGGTCTTCTATGTAGGCTGGGTCTACCGAGGTCAAATAAATATGACAAGTTAACATTAAATATGACAGCTTAAAATTAAATGTTAAAATATTTATTTAAATCTGTAAGGATTTATTTAAATCTGCAAATATTTATAAAATATTGAAAGATAAATAAATATGTGCAGATTTATCTAAATACATAAAGATTTACTAAATATTTGAAAATTTAAAGTAACTGTTTTAAGATTTATTTAAATCTCTAATGCTTTATTAAATGTTGGAATATCTAAGCCAAATGTTTAACGATTTATTTAAATCTACAACGATTTATTAAAATAAAAAGCATTTAGCTAAATGTGTGTATATCTATATATATAAATGAATCACTATTTCCCTTGGTCACGCCATAACTTGAGAACGACTTTACCGATTTCATTCATATTTTTTTTTAAGTTTTCTAATACTTTGTAGAAGGTTCTTACGGAAAGAAAAATTAAGAAAATGACAAGGTTTGTATGAAAGAAAATTTTGGGAAAATGCACCGGAAAAGTCGGAAAATTCGGAAAATCCAAAAGATGATTTTGTATGAGATGTCGTATGTTTTCGTTTTTGAATGGCCTTTCGAAGAGAAAAATGGAAAAATCGAAGTGGAAAACTCGGAAAACTAAAAAAAATTCGGAAAATTAGGAAAAATCGAAATTTTTTTCTTCTTTTTTTTGGATGGAAAAACCGGAATGGAACAATGCAAAAGTCATGTTCCCACTTGAACTCAGATAATTCTCATGATTTTTAATTCATTTTAAACAAATTGAACGAAAATCGTCCCTCACAAACATTAGAGTCTCGATATCAACATATGACTGTCACTGTGTGACGTTCAGTTTGACAGTTCTGCTGTGTATCACGTTCCGTATTGATAGGCCGGGATTTTACTCCAAAAGATCAAGCATTGACGTGGTTAGTAAGTAGTTACGCATATTACGTTTAGTATTTTATTTCATAATCGCTGAATCCTTGCGTATTTAAGAATATATGATATTGCTGGGTGCCTAAAGTACAAGTCATACATCCAAACAGCATATTTATTATTTTTCCAAAACAAATTACAACAAAAACGTGGGGCGTAGCCCACAGGTTCCGCTAGTATATAATAAATATTGGGGGACAAATTGCCTTAAATATCGTGAAATGCACAGCAAATTTTCACTTTACACTTGGCGCCCCATATGATAGATTGTGAGTGTTCTGACCAAAAAAAAAGTTAATTATTTCGAGAACTATCAAAGTTGAAAATTTCATTATTTTCCGCAAGCATACACAAATCTTTTTATAGTTATGCCTGTATCACTGATTAACATTCCTATTCAACAGATTATACAAAAAACATACTTGGTTGAAGCAATGACGTGAGATTATGGATAAGACATTATAGTTTGACTTATGTTGTAAACGTACAAAAAAATAAGTATGATTTGCTGAAAGGAGTAGCTACACGAAAACCTAAAAACCGCAAAAATTTGAAAATTTATAGCACCAAGCCGTCTAACCAATTCTCATATTCGAATAACTCTGATACAAACAAGAACACAACCACTAAGTTCACAAAATTGAACAGTAATAGCAAACTAAATAGAAAGAAATCAAGAATATACTCGCCACGCAAACATCGTATAGGTAAATTGTTCTGTCTTACAAATATTCAATATTTTATACTTTGCTGTATTCACTGTACTTTGTTTGCAAAACACCAACACAAGTAACAAAGTAGTAAGCTGGGTACACATATGAGCACACACAAACTGAGCACGCACGCACATTCGTTTGTGCTCAGGTTATGTGCGAAAACCTTCGTTTGGTGAGCATCTGTGTGTGCTCAGACTATTCTGAATAAACACGGCAATGGTAAAAATTAGTTCGCGCAATGCGGTTGCAAATGCTGCATTTATACTATGTACAGTATAATTAATAAGAAAAAAAAGAAAAGAAATGAGAGGCATTGGTGGGTGAAACGGCTTTATCAAAGCAGATAAAGCGCAATAACCGGTCAGGCGTCCACACTCATTTCCTTTGAGCACATCAAGAAAACCGATAAGCTGTGGCTCGCATTCGCATTCGTGCGTTGGTGCGCGCCCGACTTTACGCACAAGGCGAGCATCCTGAGCAAGACGTCCTCATTTGAGCATTCGTGCGAGCTCAGCCTATGTGTGCTCATATGTGTACGCAGCTGTACATAAATTTCAATTTAAAAATCCACTATTATGGAAGAACTTCTAAAATTAAATTAGAAAAAAATCAAGTGGCCACCTTTTAAGTCACAATTTTTTTTAAACTTCCAAATATTTTTAAATTTGAAAATTTTTATGGTTTTGGAAACGCCTTTATATAATAACATTGTGTTCCTCTAGGGCAATTACAATGCCAAATTCTATGCCGATCTGGCAACTCATTTGTTAGTAAACAGGCATTAACGCCAAAGTTTTCGAACAAGAAAGTTGGGAGAAAAGTATTTTTGTTTTAAAATTCTTTACCATATTCTACTTCCCCCACAACAATCAGTCATCATGCAGCCAGCAGTTGCATGTTTATAAAAAAAGTGATTAATTTTATAATTTGATTCAAGCCGTATATATTAACAAAAAAAAAGCTCTTAAACAAAACAAAATTAGAGCGACATATAGAAATACTTTCCTTAGATTACATCACACATTTCTAATAACTTACATTAATATCTTGCTCTTCAACATCTTCCACCACATCAACATTCCACCTTTCTTTTGATTTTTTATCCATTAGCGTTCGAAATGCTTTATCTATCTAAAAATAATTAACTTTTTATAGGTATGTACATATCTTTAAATTGTTTATTATTAACTTGATTTAAAAGTCACATTTCGATAATTTTGGGATTGTAACTGCCTAATTATTACAGCTGAACTATTTTGCAAAGAAAAACTAAACTAAACGAAAAAAGGAGTTCTTTGAAGCCTCAAAAACAAATTAGAAATGTAGAATGTTTGCATTCTGCAATTTATTTATAAAATAATAAATCAATCTATAATTATTTAAATATAAAACAATTTAAACTAAATATACATAAATATATACAGGGTGTTTCATTAATAATTGTCCATAGAGTAACTGGAGAATGCTTGACCCAAAATATGACGATTTAACCTAAAACACTTAGATAAAATATTCCGACTAACCGAGATACAGGGTGTTTTATTTAAAAATACAACGATTAAAGATAAACGTATTTAGGTTTCATAAAAAATGTATTTGAACTATTTGTAACACAAAATAAAAATAATCAACAATATTATAATAAATTTTCAAAATGGACTCCATTGACTTTAATACATTTTTGAATTCTTTTGTTAAAATTTGTCCTAACCCTTAAAAATATGTTTGGTTGATTTCTAATAAAATTCGCAGCATTTTATATTTGTTGCCATAATTCTTGTCGGGTATTAATCTCCTGAGTGTACACTAGTGTCTTCATATGTCCCCACAAATAAAAATCTAGGGTTAAAATCAGGATTCCGAGTAGGCCAAGGAAATTCGCTTCCTCGTCCTATCCATCTATGAGGAAACTCATTATTTAAATAATTTCGCACCACTAAGGAAAAATGTGGTGGGGCGCCATCTTGCATAAACCACATATCTCTTCTTTGGTTTAATGGCAACTGTTCCAACTCATCAAAAAGCGTAGTTTGGAGAAATTGTAAATATGAATTACCATTTAAATTTGCAGGTAATTCAAAGGGACCTATTAAACTATCTCTAAAAAGGCCACACCAAACATTTATCTTAAATTAGTGCTGGAAGTGTGCCTCTCTAATGACATGTGGATTTTCAGTATACCAATAGTGGCAATTTCTCCAATTGAAAATGCCTCTGCGTGTGAAAGTAGCTTCATCACTAAACATAGTGTTGATAACGAAATTGTTATTTGCATTTGTCTTATCCGTAATAAATTGTGCAAATTCCATTCGTCGAGGGACATCCCTGAGTAATAGATTCTGCACTGGAGTGAAATGGTAAGGTCTTAAGTTTTCTTTTTTTAGTATTCTGAAAACTGAAGTATGGCTTATTCCAGTTATTGCTGATAAGCATCTGGTACCTAACTGGGGATCATCAGCAATTCTTACTAAAATATCATCTTCCTGATCTCCTGTAACTGTTTTTGGACGTCCTACATCTCGCTTTGGATGAAATTGACCAGTTTCCCCTAATCGGTCGTAAATATTTTGAAAGTCCTGTAATGAGGTTGTCGTCTGTTGGGATATAATTGCAAATATCTTTGAGCAGCAGAAGGCCCTCGATAATTTTCTTGTGCATAAACACATACCATATCTCGCATTTCTGCATTTGAAAAATTATTATGACGTGGCATTTTCACAAAGAAAGCTATTATAACAGTATAACTAATCTTACACTTTTCAATGAAAATTGACTGTCTGACAGTTAAACATAAACAAATAACATCAGCCTACTACACCTTTATCAATAGACAAGAGGACAATATTAATTTACTTAGAAAATAATGAGGAATCAACCTAAATACGTTTATCTTTAATCGTTGTATTTTTAAATAAAACACCCTGTATCTCGGTTAGGAGGAATATTTTATCTAAGTGTTTTAGGTTAAATCGTCATAATTATTTTGGGTCAAGCATTCTCCAGTTACTCTATGGACAATTATTCATGAAACACCCTGTATAATGTGTTTTTATACAAAACTTTATTACATTTAAGAAAAGAAACATAATAAAACTGAAAAAGTTTAAGGGTTTTGTAATGTAAGGATTTCATTTTTATTATTCATCAAAAAAAGTAAAAATATTTTTTTCTCAAAATAAAATCGATGGTAATTGATTTGTTTAAACCGTGATCTTTGCCAATGCTAACTGATTCTATTACAGATATACATACTTCTTGAAATTTGTCGGCATCCGCTTCTTCAGTACAACTATCTGGGTGAAATCTTTTGACCATAATTAAATAAGCTTTCCTTATGTCTTCCTGGTCGCTATTTTCTGCTATTTCTAAAATTTTATAGCACTTCTGAAACATAAAATATCCTTACGGTAATATTTACACTATACAGGGTGTTTGTAAATAGCTTTACAGCCTGTAAGTTTGATATATCGACAATATCGATTATATCAATATATATCGACAATATATTAAATATAATGATAAATTCGGTATATCAATACTTTTTTATTTTGAAAGATACAGTGTTAAACGTTATAACAAAATATTTTAATTTATTGTAAATAAAACAATTCTTAACTCACTAATGACATCTAATAACACTATAAAATTTTTACACTTTTGTGATGACAAACGTAAGTTGGATATACTAGAAGCATTTGAAATTTATAAACATTTAAAATCTGTACCTTTAATGAATGAACAAATTGATCTCTTAAGTTCACCGTTATGGGACGTTTTGGAATGGGAACACCAACTGTTTACTT
Organism: Ctenicera cuprea; assembly: GCA_958336395.1. Lineage (NCBI taxonomy): Eukaryota > Metazoa > Arthropoda > Insecta > Coleoptera > Elateridae > Ctenicera > Ctenicera cuprea. The sequence goes on from OY284489.1 coordinate 36,720,254, forward strand.
TTAATCTTGCCTTTGATAATGACGTGTAAATATGTTGAAATACGTAATAGTAAGTAAGTAAGTATTTTATTCGAGACTGTTTAGAGTCCTGTCAAAATTACAAAAATACATAGAACATAAAATTTGTGTTGAGAAAAAAAATTACATATGCATAGCTGCTAATTAAAAATTTAAATTTTAAACAGTTGCCAATCAAAAACCAACATAACAACAAAAAACAAAATTACAAAAAAAACAAAGAAAGAAAAAAATAAAGCACTTCAGGGGAAACTTGTTAAACTGTAGGGGGCGCTCTGCTGCAGGTGTTTAGCCAAGACTGCTTTGAATTTTTTCTGGCTGAAAGTTTTCCAGTCAGCTGGGCATTTGTTGTAAATTGTGTGTCCAGATCTGAGGAATTCGGTGGTGTGTAGACGAGTGTAATAAGGCTATAATAAAAAACCTGTTGAAGTTAACAATTGTTTTATTTACAATAAATTAAAATGAACTTTAACGAAGTAAAGCTCGAACTTATAAATAAAACTATTTTAAGCTTTCAACACTGAATCTAAATTAACGAAAAAAATTTTAAAATGTATTGTCGTTTTTAAATGACGCCATTGTGAAATTTGTTTTTGTCAAATAGAACGGTTTATTTTTAAAAAGGTCGTTGAAAAAAGAAATTTTTCTATTTCAAATGATGTATTATTTTCATATGCTTGCACAACAATTTTATTTAGAGAAAAAGCGATTTAAAAAATCATTAAGAATTACCAAACAAAAATAAAATTTAAAAAAAATTGGAAATATTATTATCAGTAGTAGTCTGTTTTAATTATGACAATTAAAACTTATTCAATAAAATTTTTATGATGGTATTATGCTATAATTTGGTTTACAATCTATTTCAACAAAATTACATTGAACATCGGCTAGCCTAGAAAGTCCTGTCATAAGCTACCTGATATTTCAATGTAAAAACTTTATTTATAAATTCTAGCTTTACTTGTTGAAGTCCATATTTATTGATTGTAGGTATAGAAAATAGGTACTTAATTACTTCAACAATATTTATTTATTTTAACCTTACATATTTCGGCATGTTTACATGCCATTGTCAAAGGCTATATTAGGAAGTAAATAGTTAGTGTTGTTATAGCAATAGAACTTGATGACTTGATCTCGGTAATCGTCTGCAGATGACTTGATTTCTTATTCCAAAATGTCCAGTAGAGGAGAATTTAAGAGATCAATTTGCTCATTCGTTAACGGTACAGTTTTTAAATGTTTGTGAATTTCAAAAGCTTCTAGTACATCTAATTTACGTTTATCATCACAAAAGTGTAAACATTTTATAGTGTTATTAGATGTCATTGAATGATTGTGTTCTGGTAAGTGTTTAGTGTAATTGGATTTATGATTTGTATTTGTAACACCGTATGTGTTGTTTATACCTAATATCAAAATTTCTAATTCTCTGGCCTATATAAACCGAATTACAATGCGAACGAACCATTTAATTTGTAAATGCCTGATTTTGGTAAATCATCCGTTTTTGATTTTTCATTAAACAAAGTATTTAAGATGTTTCTAGTTGTTTTAAAAATTACTTTAAATTTATTTGTTTGGTTTATAATTTTAGCAATTTTTTCTGGTTTGTCACCAAAATATGGGATCGAGGCATATTTAATTGTATCGGATGAAGTTGGAGTATTCAGATAAATTTTTTAAATGGCTAATTTATAATCTTTTTCTTTAATTAATGTACAAATAAGTTTAGTATTATAACCATTACTGTATGCAATTTGTTTAATAATTTAAATTTCTCTATTATAATTAATTTCATCTAAAGGGACCGTCAAAGCTCTATGTATCCGGGACCCGTATGCTGCTAATTTATGTGTTTTATGATGACAAGAATCGTGTGGTATTGTAATGCCTGTTTGTGTAGGTTTTCTATAAACTGAGTATTTAAATTTATTAGTTGAATTAATTTTGATGTTCAAATCTAAAAAGTTAATGTAGTTATTTTGTTCAGTTTCTAGTGTAAATTTTATGTTTGGATGCAAGCTGTTAATAAAAATTAAAAATTCATTAATTAACTCAAATGAACTATCTAAACATGCTAAAATGTCATTAACATAACGAAACCAAAATATAACTTTCTCAGAATGATATGATTCGAATATTTGATCTTCTAGATTTTCCATAAATATGTTAGCTAAAAGAGGTGAAATTGGACTTCCCATGGGTAAACCATCTTTTTGGAAATAAATTTTATTATTAAAAGTAAAATAATTTTGATTAGCGCAATGTTCAAATAATTGAATCAACTCAGTCTGTTTTATTAATTCAACATTTTTGGTTATAAGAATATTATTTAACAAAGGAATACACTCCTGCGGAGGAATTCGGGAAAACATATTAGTAACATCAAAACTAACTAGCTTGTTTTGTGGTGGTAAATGTAAGTTAGATAACTTATTGATTACCTAATTCGGAAGAATTTTTAACTGAATATTTTGGTTTATAATCGAAACTGGTAACTATATTATTTAGTATTTTTGCTAGCATGTGGGTGGGTGCATGTATGTATGATACCACTGGTCTAATGGGCATGTTAGGTATGTGTGTTTTAATAAACCGTATAGTTTTGGTGGTTGTGGATTTGGATTTATTATTTGTCTTTTTTGATAATCTGTTAAACAAACCTGGCAATTTTCTAATGTTTGTTTTAATTCTTTTTGATAATTTTTGGTAGGATTACTAGTTAAAGTTTTTAAGTTTGAATTGGTTATGAAATCATTAATCTTTTGTAAGTAAATGTCATTGGGTAATATAACTAACGTGTTTTCTTTATCTGCCTTAACAGAAATCAGATTATTTACTGAATTTTTTTCTTAAGTTATAATGGCTGGGGGGTTTTGTTTGGGACACCTGTATAAATGAAAACTACAATAAAGCAGCTTTACAATGTTGTGCCATCTGTCTTTTGTTGTTTAAGATTCGCTCTTGAAAAATAAAAATACTTCAAACATTATAGTAATACAATTGCTGAAGCATATGTTAGTAGTAGGCTTAGGTATTTTCGATTTTTCAAAAGCTAACTTTAATTTTAAAGCTGTTTTATTGTAGTACTATCTAATGTAACTCATATGGTTCCATTAAAAAAAATGTTTTTCGCATGTTTTAATGAAGTTCGGTAGCGTAATCTGGCTGTGGTGCACTTTTAAAGGCAAGTGGCATTTGTTTCACATTTCTTGAGCTGTTAATGAGTTTACATGAATTATGGCCTGCTTTAAGAAAATATGTTTTTTTGTTTGAAAAATCTGCTCAATTTTCATTTCAGTTTAAAGTAAAGCACCATAAAGTATTTTTTGCGTTGATTTTAAATATCGAAAAATATATAGGGTGTTCCATGTAAAAAACAAAAGTTACATGCCATTATGCCAAAACAGTAGGTGGTGTTTAAAATTGGTGTTCAACATTTTATACCATGCATACCGGCATTTAAAGAATAGTAAAAAAAATGATATCTTTATTAAGAATGAAGTTACACACTGTAAAGCATTTACAAATACCTACCCTCTATATTATCGACGTGCACAACTACAGTGGAACAATTACACATACATCAATGCAAAAAAATTGTGTAGATACTAAGTGCATTCAATTAGTAAAAAGGAAACATTAGAATATCAAAATTTAAGAGAATTAGATCTTGCATTTTTATTAACCGCATGTTAGAAGTTGTACTGCAAGTTACATGCAAGTGTAACTTTCCGGAGATGTAAGAGCAGATATTTTTCTTGGATCCTGAATACGGGTTTATTTTGCAAAGAACTAAAAGCTTGTTCGGAAAAAGCATAAATTTTGTTTTTCATACATTGCAAAAAGAAGTTTGGAATTTTTAAAATATGCATGCAGCTTTGTAAATAGCATGGGAAACGTATTGTAATACTGCAATGCATAGCATTGGTAGTGGTATTGATAACTCTAAAATTTCTAATCTTTTGAAACCTATGTTTTGTTCACTTTTTTTTTGTAAACTTCATTGCAACAATCAAAATAATAAGATCAAAACAATTGAAATCGATTTAAATGCAGTAGGTATGACCGAGAAACTTTATTTTTATTATTATTATTTTACATTTACACCGCAGCAGCAGAGCTGTTTGGCTGCGAATTAGTATGCATTCCTGTTCACATAATAATAACAAAAGATTTGCCCAATATAAGTATTGCAACTAACATTATACCTACAGGGTAAAATAATACTTATTTCCACTTACCTTATATTCTTGTTCTTTTAACAACTTGCTGCTATATTGTAAACTTGCAATATAATATGGAATTTGTGGTTTCATTTTAATTGCATTGTATAAAGCCATGTTTTTTCAGTGTTACCTAAAAGCTGAAAAAAGTATCTTATTTTACGTTATTGAAGTCCTATTACAGACTAGTGGTTAAACAGAATGTCTAGGTATTTTGTGGTATAGTAAATTGCTTTTTACGATTCGGAAGCGGAAGTTAGATGTTTTTTGGTATAATTCGTTTCAAAAACGGAATTTCAAAAATTTAACAACCGAATATAATAAGACAAATCGAAAGACTTTTTTTGAACATTCTAGCCTTACAGTGGCAGCCGTTACGATTTTTTGAAAATGTTGTCTTTAACGCCTATTTACTCAAAAATGAGTTGACAGGTCAGCATAAACTCTGAATTTTTATAGTACTGGTACTATCTAAGAGAATTTTTAAATCCACAAAAACCAGGATGTAAATAAGCTGAAGTGTTAACTTCGAGTGGACTTTCCCATACTAGATTTTAGTACTTGCCGTATTTGCAAAAGTGTAATTTTTTATCATTTTAACGTTGTACAGTTCACCGACTATTAGATTGTAAGAAAACAATCTGCGGGAATTTAAACTTGCGACAGCCTGTGCAATTGGTTTCTGTACCGTAACTGTACGCCTAGTAGCAGCGACTAAACTGCACAAAAGCAAGGTGAGCGTCGCGCCCTACGGGTAATTAAAATACCGCCTCGAATGTCGGACAAAAATTGCTATAATAGTTTATTTAAAGAGTTATCAAAAATATGCAAAGAATAAAAAATATATTTTTTAACTACAGCTAATTGATCGGCATAGTTAAAATCACGTAACTACCGAAAAACGCGTTGATATTAAAAAGTATCGTTTTTTATTCTTAATTTTTAAAATAATTAAAAATTCCTGCTTGTCCTAATAAAGTACTAGTCTATCGAACTGATAAAAGTTTATAACGATCGCGATCGGCGTTTGCGTTTTTGAATAAATAATTAATCAATTTCAAATTTTTCAAAAATTCCTGGAAGGCGTCCTAGAGTAAAATTTGGGAGAATAGTCAAAAACACATTTTTAGTTGACTGCAACCTCCACCGGCTCAGAAAATTTAAAAAAAAAAGTGGGCAGTTTTAAAAAATGTTTTTGAAAATTTTCAAATTTTGAAGCAGCGCCACTGCCATCGTTTTCAGACTTTCGAAATTAATTGTACTTCATTGTATACTACACCTACAAAGGGCTCTCAAGCAAGTTGTAGCTGATCCCGATCAGAAAACTACCTTTCGAGTAAATGGGCGTTAAAGTCCAGATTTTCAAAAAGTTATAGCGGCCGCCAAGTTTTCGATTTTCCTTAAGTTCTTCTCTCAGATCATGTGCTCAACTTCCAAAATTTAATTTTGGAAAAAACGCTAACAATCAATTATGTCTAACTTCCGGATCCGGATTTTTTTGAAAAGCTTGACTAGAACTACAATTTTTGATATACCTTTTGATTTAAGATTTCATCAAAATCGGCCAGTACTTTCGCCTCTCGAGGCGTCACACCCACCCACCCACAGACAGACATTTTTTAAAAACTACTTTTTTGGGTCCCTTGGGCCAAAACGTGTATTTCCGTTAAAATCTAGGTTTAGAAAATGTTCATGAAATCAATACTTCTTAATACCGAAGGTATGGGAAAGTAAAATCCGCGATTTTCATTATAATCAAATCGATTTTTCGGATTTAAATCAATTTTTAGTTTAAAAAAAAAATGTAAATACCTCCGTTTACTTGCACGGCCTACTAACGTATTGTCTGCAGAATTAGTGTTTTAGTTTAATTATTTTAATAACAAGTGTAACGTAATGTTTGACATACACATGTTATGTATCTTTTTTTTATTGTAATTTATTTTTTTAAGGTCATAGAGTCACATCTAAGCAAGTTTATAATCTTTCCCCTCCCATAGCCCAACCCCAATACCTAACAGATTATCAACCTGGACGGCATAGAATTTTTTTTAAATCTTTACACCGCTCGAGTTTTGAACCCGTGTTAACCACTGCACAATCTCCTGGCCGGACCGTTTAAATTATTGTACAGAATAAAATTTTTACTTTTTGCATGGATTTGTGTAGGAGTAAAAATTATTTTATGATGAATGCAGTTCAACTAAAGTATAGTATCTATAATTGATCTACAATGTAAACAATGAGTTAAAATTTGGTTGGTAACCCAATCCGCTAATTTTTGTGTTGCGCCTCCTACGCATTTTTAAAAATGTTGGCTTTAGCGCCTATTTACTCATAAATGAGTTGTCAGATTGGCATAAACTGTGGTTTTACAATAGCCCTAGGGGTACTACACTGCACAATGTTAGTATCTACGAGTATTTATCTGGAATCATGACAATTGGGAAGTGAAAAATTTTTAATAATTTTGGACATTTTCAAAATATATTGCTCTAAAACTAGCCATACGATTTTTTATTCTGTAGGCTTATAGAGCTCGATATGAGTTACTATTTTGTTGGTGTCCCAATCTGTTGAACCGGGGACAATAAAGCATTTCTGTTTCAGCTAAATTGGCCACAAGTCAGAGTATAATCATTGAGTATACATAAATACTTTATTACTTCAACGATATTTCTTTATTTTAACCTTATACGTATTTTGATAAGTGCGTGCGAGGGAGCGCCCCCATACCTTCGGTATAGGAAAGAATTGATTTCATGAAAATTTTCGCAATTTAGATTTTAACGGAAATACACGTTTTGGAGCTCAAAGTGGATTTTAAAAAATGTCTGTCTGTGAGTGTGTGTGTGTGGGTAACGCCTCTACAGGCGAAAGTACTGGACTGATTTTGATTGAAATTTTAAATCAAGAGGTATATCAAAAATTGTAGTTCTAGTTACGTTTTCCAAAAAAATCCGAAACCGGAAACGGAAGTTAGACATGATTTTTTGGTAGCGTATTTTCCAATACAAAATTTTAAAAAATTCGAGCACGGAATCTGAGAGAAGAACTTAAGGCAAATCGAAAATTTTTTTACCCAACTCTCTAGCTTAAATGAGGGCCGCTACAGATTTTTGGAAAATCTCGACTTCAACGCCCATTTACTAAAAAAGAAGTTGTCTGATCGGGATCAGCTACCACTTGTTTGAGAGCCCTTTGTAGGTAGTATACGATGAAATAAAATTTTAGAAATGCGAAAACGTCCGCAATGGCGCTGCTTCAAAATTTTGAGAATTTTCAAAAAACATTTTTTTCAAAAATTGCCCACACGATTTTTTTAATCTTTTTGAGCCGATAGAGCTTGCATTGAACTACAAATTTTTTTTTCAGGAATTTTTGAAAAATTTGAAATTTGAAATTATTTATTTGACCAACAACACTCACGCCGATCGTTATAAATTTTTATCAGTTCGATAGACTATATAAAGTACTTTATCAGGGTTCGCTAGAATTTAAAATAATTTTAAAAATTAAGAAAAAAAACTATACTTTTTAATACCAACAACGCGTTTTCCGGCATTTACGTGATTTTAACTACGCCTATCAACTAGCTCTGGTTAAAAAATATATTTTTCATTCTTTACATATTTTTGATAACTTCCGAAATAAAGCGGTGAGAGGGAAGCACACACCCACGCACGCACGTAACCACGCGCGAGCGCATCCGCGCCCTCACATACGATTTCTTGCCTGCCTCACATTTTTCTAGTGGGAGAAAACCTTAGGATAGGGCTTGAGTTGCTACTAGGCTAAGTAGTAGAGTTTCCCGGTTATTTTAAAATAACTTCACGAGTGGTATGGTATGATTGGATTATTTATTTCACGAGTAATATGAGAAGTTCTGTAGATAGTCTGCCGGGCACAATTTAACTACACGAAATTTGTAGTTGGAGGAGTATAGGTATACAGCAAGATTATTTCCTTTATAATATGGCATTGGTTAAAAGTAAGATTTGACGATATAAAAGAAATAATTGAGAATAGTTCTAGACATTTAAAAGTGACTATATCACTCACATTTCATTGAACCAATCACAAATTTCCCCTTTCATAAAACGAACCAATCGCGTTTTATTTATACTGATTAAACTGCATGGTGCTGTTTAAATCATAATCGCTCTTAAGTCTTAAATTGCGCGTCTAAAACTGATGTGCACTGACTTTGGGTATATTTATTATTATTTTACAGTTATTCATTGCTTCGGCCAGAAGTAAGTATCATATTTAATTATCACATAATTTATGAATTAAAAACAATAATTGTCTCTGTCATACACAAGCAAAAAGCAAAATACGAGAAACGTCGACGGTGGCCGATGATAACAATGTCAATGTCAACCAACTTAAATCGCGAGCGTTCAAATCATAGTTCAAATCATGATCGACCCAAATTTTAGTGTACACCTATAATAAATATAATAAATTGTATCTTGTTTGACAGGTTATATAAACTAAAATCTTAGACCAAAATAATGTACATAACGTCTCAAGTTTTATGAAATACCACTTAACGATTTTTCTCTAAAACGATCCATTTTTACAACACTTCCCAGCAACAGTAAATAAGAACGTCAAAATAAAAAATTAAATTTACAAAAGGACGCCACTACAAAACATTTGAAAACAAGCAAACAGTACCATGTTAAGTCCGCCGATTCCCGAAAACACCCGAGCCTTTCTGACTAGTTCAGTGTTACCAAAAATGCGTCAAAATTAATGTGAGTGATATACTCGAATACGACTCGTGATACGATTTTTCTTTGATAAAATTGTTTGCATCTTAACTAGCACTCGTGAACTTACACCACAATTTTATCGAAAAATCGCAATCACTCGTTGTATTATTTATGATTAAATATTTAAGGAAACAATCGAAATTAAACATCCTCCTTGGTGAATGTGATGACCAATGCAAAACTGTCAATGGTTAAAAGTGACGTTTTCGCGTCGCGTTCGTAAAATTATCGTATTAACTACCACTTGTCAACAATCCTCCCGCGTTTATCGAAAAAACAGAATCACTAATTTTTATCACTTGTAAAATACCGATTTTAGATTTTCTATTATGATACTAATATACTGCGCCTCTGTAAATTTTTGCTGGGAAATTACACTAAAAAACCAAATTGATTTACGAAAGAAAACCCTCAACAATTGGTTTTGTGCATACAAAAATCCAGGTATTTAAAAAAAATATTCACCGCGTCTGATATGACTACCGAAAATACAAAACTTAATTATTTTTGAAGTGGGTATGAAAAAGTTCAGGTAAAAAGTTTCGCAATTTTTTTCTTATTCCAACAGATTCTTTTTCCAACAATTTCCTATATTAAATTGTTATCTTTTGTTTTTCATTACTTTTGTCTTCGGCACAAGAAGCCAGACATATTTTAGCAGGTTTTTGAAACTTAAACATCGCAGAATAGGTAATTTTAATAAAATCTTGAAATCAGTTTTTTATCGAAATTGAATTAAGTGTAGGTACTTATATGGTGAAGTAAAGAAGTAATAATACAGTTGTTTTATCTTTTCGTGATACATTTTAATTTTTCTTTTAACAGCTGAAACATTTCGGAATAGATTTAGATAAGATTCCGTTTTCTTTATACTGCGGATCTTGTTTCTGCTGTTTTATTCTATCGCATCGTCAATCACCGAGACGCCACTGCCACGTTGTATGACTGTATGCACATTTACATTCGGAAGCGTAAAAACTCTGGTCTCCGCACGTCAATTGATTCAAAATGGCGGAGAAGAAGAAAGGAAAACGTCGTAAAGAGGTATGTTTTTGAACGTTTTTACAGCACAGTATAAAAATAACTGCCAATTATTGCACCAAAATAAATACTAGAATAACTTAGTTGTATGGAAATGATATGGTTATTTGCTTATGTAAAATTCTCAGCCGCCGAAACAGTTTGACATTAATAAATGACGTATTAAATAGCTGTAATTATTTGTTACAGTTGTAAAATTCCTAATACATTTAAGTTGTACATAATTTATGTACATGCATTTAATAATTGACTAGCAAACCCGTGGGAACTCAAATTATTGGGGCTTACTACTAAATATAAAGAAATAAACTGGCAGGTTTCATAGTTTCGAATTTTTGTTTTTACATAATGATGAGGTTATTTGGCATTATGTGTTTTATGATGGCAATTTACCTATGTATTTCACAATTAAATCAAAATAATTACAATAACTTCACGCTCACTTCGCATTTAAACTAAAACTGGCATTAATGCATTGGTACAAAAATAATACCTATGTTTTGATTGTCAGAGCACTCTATGATTAAATTAGTTGAACTAAAGATCTGGCACAGGTAGATAATATTAAGGTAGTTATCATATGATGAAATGGTATTTATGTTAAGAGTATTATTTCTTGGGCAACACGTGTAAAACAAATGTTAATTTACAGGAATACATCGCTCCAGGAGAAGAACAACTTGTGAAACCTGCCAAAGAGGAATATTCTATAGCTAAGTGGATGCGAAAAAATGTACCTATTAAGAAGACCAAATTCCTTAATCACAATGTCCAGTATTTTACAGGTGAGAACTGTTTCCAATTTTTAAGATACTGCGATAATGGTACAGTTAGCGAACATACAACTTCAATAAATGCTTGAAAACGGTTTAAAAATAATTATTGTTAAATAATTAAAGAACGAAATAAAGGTACTCGCAGGGTTAGTTATAAGTACAGCAAGTGCCATTTAACCTTGCAAAAAAAATGACGATAAGTTTAAAAGGCGAGAAGCCGTTACACTCTCAAGCAAAAGCAAAGGTTTTTTATTACATTTCTAGTTTCTTTGCTGTATTTTTTATACGTAACCTAAATTATCGTTAAACCCTCCTCAAAGAAAACTGTTTCTAATCTTATGGCGCACGGCCTTTTAATTTGTCAAAAAATCCACAATTTTTCGTAAACCATAAATAAATTTACCTTCACTTTTTAGTAGAGTGTACCACACTGTCCCACAGCCAATTAGAGCTAGTTTAAGTGACGACTACCGACGAAACAAAGCGTAAGTAGCCGAATCAAAGCCCACTAAAATTTGCAAGGTTAGGTGGCACATGCTGTAGAGCCTGGGATAGTTAGGCAACATTAAACACCAAAAAAGGCAAATTCTGTTGAAAGAGACAAAATAGACTAAAAAAAGGCTATTATAGCTAGCCCTTTTTGATTGCTTGTCTGCAGGTATTTTTTTAAATGTATTTCACTTCAAACAGTCAGTGTTACTCAGTGGCAGTTCGTGGTGTGGTGTACTGGGAGGCATTTTAAAGCATTTTTTTTGAAAAAAATTGTTCTTACCCAAGTTTTAGGTGGCCTTATATTTCATACCCAGCCTTTACGGTGGCAAAATGATCTATTTTTACCAACATTTTCATTGAAGTCTTTAATAGACTTTCGATAAGCACTCTCTAATAAAATTATTGTAAATTCATACCCACATTGCCAGTGTGTCAAAATGCACAAAATTTTTCATGTGGTTTACTGATAAAACGTGTTTGAATTTTAGTTTTTAAATGTTTTCAGTCAATATCACACAATGAATTATCACAAAATAGCAGACGGTGGAAACAAGTGAAATCATTTTCTTATATGGCATTCACAATCTAAAATAATTTTGCACGGCATCGTACAACACCACTAAATTATGATTACACAACCAACAACTGTTTTCACACTACTACGTCGCACAGTGGGACAAATAGCAATTTTAGGTGGACAAAAATACGAATGTGTGAAGTCAACCAATTTCAATAAACAGTGTGGAAAATAAAAATATAGTAAGCGAGGACTACCGACTTGCAAAAACAATTTCGTCAGATATACCTATTACACGCTATGGCCCCTGTTTTTCGTGTGCAATTGTTATATGGATTTTTCGTGTTTGGTAACTGAAGAGTTCAACATCGTCTATCAAGTGCGTGTTCTAGTTCTAGTTAAGTTTTTCAAAAAATCCAAACTCGGAAACGGTAGTTAGACATGTTTTTTGTAGCATTTTTTTCCAAAACAAAATTTTGAGCACGGAATCTGAGAGAAGAACATAAGGCAAATCGAAAACTTTTTTACCAAACTCTCTAGCTTAGAAATGGCGGCCGCTACAGCGTTTTGAAAATCTCGACTTTAACGCCCATTTACTCAAAAAGTAGTTGTCTGATCGGGATCAGCTACCACTTGTTTGAGAGCCCTTCCCAGATAGTATACGATGAAATAAAATTAATTTCGAAAATCCGAAAAATGTCGAAAACTGTCCACATAATTTTTTTTACTGTATTTGCCAATAGAGCTTGCATTGAACTACAAATTTGTTTATTACTTATCTCCTAAATTTTACTCTGACGCCTTCCAGGAATTTTTGAGAAATTTGAAATTGATTAATTATTTATTCAAAAACGCAAACGCTGATCGTTATAAACTTTTATTAGTTCGATAGACTATTTAAAGTACTTTATTAGGATTTGCTAAAATTTTCAACTATTTTAAAAATTAAGAAAAAAAAACGATACTTTTAAATATCAACTACGTGTTTTCTGGCATTTACATGATTTTAACTACGCCTATCAATTAGCTCTAGTTAAAAAATAGATTTTGCGTTCTTTGCATATTTTTGATAACTTCCAAAATAAAGCTAATATAGCCATTTTAGTCCGACATCTGAAGCGAAATTTGTAGTCCGCCGATAGGCGCGCCGGGGGGGCGCTTATCTTGCTTTGGTGGTGCAGGTAGTCGCTGCTTCTATGGGTAGAGTTACAATACGGAAACCAATTGAACAGGCTATCGCAAATTCAAATTCCCGCTGCTTGTCTTCTTAGAAATTTAATACTTCTTGAGCTCTACACATTATAATTATTAAATGTTACACTTTTGCAAATACGGCAACGGCAAGTTGCTAGTATTGGCTACAATTTTTTTTGTTTTAAACTTTAATTTTACTGTGGCGCTATCTATGAATTTGGATGGATGGAATGGAAGGTTATAATTATAAAATTTACACTTTAGCAAATACGATAAGTTTTAGTATGGGAAAGTCTACTCGAAGTCCACACTTCAGCTTTTCTTAAATTAAAATTCGTTATTTACCCAGTTTTTGTATTGTTTAAGAGAGCTTTTTGTTGATTTCAATCTTTTGATTTTAATTAGGGACGCAGCGAGTATTCGATAGGCCGAATAGTTGGTCGAATATTCGGCGCCCAGTCGCCATTTTAAATGATACAAAATTTAATTATAGGCTAAAAAATAGTATTTAATTTCCCATTACAGCATACCAAATTTTGTGGTAAAATATCAAGTCATTCAAAAGTTAGTTGGGGGGGGGGGGGTTACTTTATAGACACAGTGTATATTAAATAATTGTGAGGAGAATGGAGGTGTTTGAATTTATTTGATCTTTCTAAGGACTACTTGGTTCCAGAATCGATTAAGCAGCTTAGCTTTTTTGTCGATTAAAAACGAAATTGCACGAAACCTAAATATTTCACACATTATTGACATATTTGCCGATGCAAAGGCAAGAAAAAAAGATTTTTTCTACTTCCATCTTTAAAATGCCATTTATCGCATATGTTTCCATTACGCTAAGTGATCTTTTAAATACACCTCGACAAGCTGTGACTTTGTGCGCTTTAGTCACAGGCTGAAGTTAGGTCTACGTTTTTTAATCGCAAAAATCAATTGAAACTAAAAATCAAGTCATCAATCTGTCATGTTTATTAATATGGCTTAAGATAATAAAATAATTTTTAAATTTTAGTATTTTTGTGATGGTCGTAGAAAAAGTATAGTATGCAATTCGTCTTATAATCTTCTCTAGACACTCGTTTTAATAAACAGTCGCTCTGCTCGTGCCTAATATAACTCCTGACTAAAATGCCGTTTATAAAACTGGCTGCATAATATACTATAGTAAGATCAAAAAGTTGTTATAATTAAGTAGATACTAAATCATTATAATGTACTTACATTGAAACATTGAAAATGTTTTCTAAGTTCTGTTTCTTTTTAATTTTTGTTAAATTTTATGCTGTTTATTTTAAATATATATTATTTGACAATATTATCATTTACGTATGTTTTTATTATTATGAAAAAGGAGCCCCTAAAAATAACTTCGCACCCGTGCCCATCGATTGCTTGTTACGCTACGGTAAACATTCTTGATTTCTTTCATGATGATTTTTTAAGAAAAATAATTAAATTAACCCATTAAAATCAAACAATGGACATGGTCATGGCAACGTAGACATACAGAGACAGGGACACATAGAAACATGGACATACAGATGTGGATATAGAGATATAGACGTAGAGACACAGACATAGGCAGAGAGAGAGATTTTTTAGAAAGCACTTTTTTTAATTCCTGCAGATCTAAACATATATATTTCCATCAAAATCTCAGAATCTAAACCGTTCACGTTCACAATAATTTTCCAAACTTCCTGTATAAGTTAATAGAGAAATATTTTTTCTACAGAATTTACATATTTCTACAAACTTGTTTCTAAGAACTGAATTAACATTCCAGCTTGCAAAGCAGTGGATGCACTTTTGGAATCCAGCTGGGCCAAAGGTAATGAACCATTTTTTAAAACACGAGAAAGCATTGTTGATTTTCTACATGTGATGTTGGAGCATAAATTTTATCATCGAGCACGAAAAGTTCCTGTCTCTGAACAGGAATTAAAGTCAAAAAAAAAAGAAAAGAAAACTGTTGAATCCGTAGATGAAAAGAAAACAGATAGCAATGAGAAGGAATTAGAGAAACAGAGGAAAGATAAAGGAACCGATGCTGAAAGTAGTGTTGCTGAAATAAAAAAAGATGAAAGCCAGGTAAGTTTTTTGTGTCTTTTATGACTCTTTTTCTTAATTTATTATTTTAGAGTGACAAAGAGAAACGTAAACGTAAAATAAGGCTTGACATGCATAATGATCAGCGTTTCGTTGATGGTTTGGATGCATATGTATGGATTTATGATCCTATCCCATTCCATTATTGGATATTTGGAACTCTACTTGTGCTGGGAGCAATTGGAGTATGCCTGTTTCCACTTTGGCCACCAACAGTGAGGTAGAATAAATTAATAAATTTAATCAACCAGAGTAATTTTAATTGAATTCTTTTAAATAAAGGGTATATTGTTTTCAGGTTGGGTGTATATTACCTCAGTGTGGCAGCAGCTGGATTTCTGGTCTTCATAATTGTATTGGCTATTTTACGTCTCATTGTCTTCTGTGTGGTATGGGCTGTAACGTTTGGTAATCACCACCTGTGGATCTTACCAAATCTTACCGAAGATGTTGGGTTCTTTGCATCATTTTGGCCTCTATACGCGGTAAATAGCAGTCTCATATAATTTTACTTATCTAAAACAATTATTATTCATACATGTTTGTAAAATATCTCATAAATTTAATTGTTGATTCCTTACCAAAAAAGATTCCTGGCAGAGTTACAGGCCTCCAAATATCAGCCGAAGAAATTCACTTTCTAAAAGATATCTGTGGCGTAGCAGTGTAGTTTTTAAAATTTTGCAACATGCACCTAGTAAACTTGTCTGGTTTTATTTTAACATGCATGAATTAAATTGCTCTTTTAATTTTTTTTAAATGTATTAATATTTTGTAATTGTTGCACTGCCTACAAAACAGCTGAAAATTATTTGTATGTAGTTCTGTTTTTACTAAAATATTCTACAGCAATCCTGCTAAAGCCAGTTTTTGATTTTATTTTACTTTTTTTTTAGTATGAATATAAAGGAAACAAATCAGATAAGGAAAAGAAGAAAGAGAAAGACTCAGATGCAGAGGAAGATGATGAGAACAAATTAGAAAGTAAGGATGCACACAAGTCAGAAGTTATAAGCCATACTTCAGAAGTAAATACACAATCATCTCATAGTATGTCGGAGGATGACAGGTAATTTGTTATGTAAATTATATTTTAATACATTATGTGCACCTTGCAATTTAATAATTAGTAAAAAACGTATAGGTGTTTTAAATGAATTTTAAAAACTAAAAAATGTGCTTGGTTAAATACAAAAAAAAAGTTGAACGCATCAACACTGTTTTATATTTTATTCTTTTGATATTCAATAGTTCTATTTGTAAAATAATTCCAATGATTATAACTTTCTTATACTTTCATTATATAGTGGAGGAAACAACATTTCAGCTCCATACAAATTTTTTTTCTAATTCGGATAGAAATGAAAAGTACACAAGTTTTACCTACCTTAGGCTAAGCACATAGTGGAGCGGAGAGCAACGCAGCAAGCAGCGCAGAGAGCAAAGCGTCAAGCGAGCAAAGAGTTGACAAAAGAGTTGCATGCACATAGTGAGGATGCGATACTCGCAGTGAAAGAGCTGACGTAGTAGTAGATATTGTCTTATACGCAAATGTTTGGTAGCTTATAACTAAAAGAAAATGAATTTGGTTTTATTAACTGAAGTGTCGACTTTAAAACTGTATTATCTACTACGAAAGAAAAATGGAAAAAGAAGCTGTAGTGCACACCAAATAAATATGAGTAGACGTCGATTAGGTGAATTTCATCAACAATTACGACAACATCCAGCAAAATTTCATTCCTATTTTCGAAAGAATATCTCAACTTTTGATTATATTTTGGACAAAATACAACAAAGGTTGTTAAAAAAGTGGACTAACTTTAACATTAACCCCATTAGTCCGGCAGAACGTTTAGTAGTTACTTTGAGGTAAGAAATTAAAAAATCGAGTAGTTTGTTTTTATTAGTTTATTTTTGTTGTTGGGGATCCTTTTGATCCCACAGTGCATTTTTAACAAAAACACTACTTATAAATTGTTCAACATCCATTTTGCAATGTATAAACACAGAGAGAACAGTCGCAGAAACACACGAGCAAAGCGAAGAAATCAAACCTGCTTGAACTCGTCGCTTTGCTCTTTATTAGCAGCGCTGCTGCATCTGCGCATTGCTCGTCACTATGTGCTAGACAACCTATTATCATTTGTTTGTTTTCGCCGCTTTGCTCTCTGCGCTGCTTGCTGCGTTGCTCTCCGCTCCACTATGTGCTTAGCCTTATATTTGTTATTTGTGAGTACCTTTTTGTGAAAACTACCCACCTCTAGACTTTGTGGGAAATAATTACAGGTGATATAATTTTACCTTTGGGTGTAGTGTTTTGTTAAAATGGCTATAATTTTACTACCAAATCACTTATGGAGGCACTTTATAGCTCTAAATTGTTTAGAATTTAATGCTAGAATAAAGTACAATTTATTACCCAAAGTAAACTACCCAAAAATGCATTTTAAGTAGTGGTATCCATAACTATTATGTCAGCGTTCTTGCATCGCATAATTAAGTTCAAATTTATCGTATATTACTGCTTAGTTTCTATCATGTTGGCATAATTTATGCCGCACGTTTCTGTCGAACCCTATTTGGTTTGGTTTCAATGCAATTATGCTGATATTTAGATTTCTCTGTGCCGGTAGTATATACAGGATGATGAACAAAATTTTAAAAAGAGTTGGCAACATGTAAAACAAAAGTCATGTCGGAATCTAATTCCCGACACCCAGATGTTGTCTTTTTTTTCCTCAATCTTTAACACTAATAAAGTATTGGGATATATTTTTACATAAACTATTTCACTTATTCACACAAATTAGCTGTTTACTGAACATTAAAATGTGTACCAACTGGTTGCCACAAAAAACCATTGTTTATTCAGAATAAGGCGACAGTAAGAAGTCAAATATAGCAACAATAAAGCAACCCATGAATGTCTCTCCACGGCTCCAGCAACCAATCATTCTTAATTATACTGAAAATAAAGTATCTGGTTGGCGGCATAAAAACGGTGACATATTGTTTATAGAAACCACACCTTTAAGTGAAACAATGTAAAAAACATTGTTGTTACAGGGTTCCCACTGACTCTGGATAACCTGGAAGTCATGGAAAAGTCAGGGAATTAAAATTTTAACCTGGAAGTCATGGATTTTATGCAAAATTTGGCAAAAGTCTTGATTTTTCTCTTGATTTACAGTAAAAAACCCTGATTTTCCTACAGTAGTGTTAACATAATTTTAAAAAATTAAAAATTTTCCAATGGAATTTTTAAAACTGCCGCTTATAAAACAATTGCTGCTAAAGGTTTTTAAAATATCATTGAGGTACTTTTCTTATCCATGTTAAATTCCAAGGAACGTAATATGGCTTATGATTAGGTGCAAGTGAGACCGCTACATACCGTCTTGTGAATTGATAAAAAACGCATAAACGTGTTTATTTTGGCGTCTCTAATTTTATTGATTTTTTTTGTCGAAAGTCATGGGTAAGTATGATTTTTGGTCATGGTTATCCTGTAAAAGTCATGGATTCTAATTCTTGATAGTTAGTGGGAACCCTGTGTTGCTACACTGAAGTTTTGAGCATCTTGTGTTATTTTTTTTATTTTTACCTATTAACCCGGATTTTTCTACATCTAAAAATGTTTTTTGTGTGGTATAATACCTTTAATAACTGTTGAAATATACCCTATTTTATTGAAATTTCATTATACCCCCATATTGTAATTCCACCAAACACCCTCAATGGGGTTACAACTTACCACTCCGAGAGGCAGAACTCTACATACCAACCTACCTACTGTCCAATAGACGGAAAAAATTCCCGAGCTGCTAGACTCTTTGGTAACAAAAAGTATACTACAAGGATACCGAAAAGTTGAATCCTGTCTCCATTTACCCTCAGATCATTCTCGTATAATTACTAGTCAGTACATCAATAACAAACAAAGAAAAATCTCCAGTGTTACATAACCAAATAATGGACTGGGAATACTTTAGAGAATTAATAGAAGAAAAAAGTAGCCCTTACTACGTAGTTACTGTACTACAAACAAAAACTTATATTAAGAATACACCCAAAAATCTAATTTGTTCTATCCACATGCCTGCCTGGAAAGCAAGGTCAGAAATCGTAAATGCTCAAAACTGATGAAAGAAAAGATTGCTGACGAGTCACATTTAAGAAGAACTTGGCAAAACCGTAGATTACCAGAGGATAAACGCACATTTAACCAAGCTACTAGGCAATTAAAAGAACTAATCAGAGAACTGAAAAACAAATCTTTCAACGAATACCTTGGAAAGTCTTACTGCAACCGAAGATACTGAATATTCCTTATGGAAAGCTACTAGTTGCCTCGACCGGCCAAATCAGCAAGTGCCTCCAATCCGTAAGGGACATGGAACATGGAGACGTAATTAATGTTCAGGACATAGCAGAGACTTTTGCTAAACACTTAACAAGAAGTCTTCAAGCCATTACCAGCAGAAAGCCAACTTGAGGAGGACAACAAAATATGCGACTACCTTGAACCTCTGTATCAACTTTCTTTGCCGATTAGACATTTCTCTCGTGGTGAAGTCAAAGAAATGAAACACAGAAAAAGGGTACTCTTTTAAAAGTTCTAAACACCACGGTTGTTGAGATAACAAATACAAAAAAACTTTTTTTAACAAAAATTTAACAGTTCTTTATGGACTGTACAAATGATGTTATCAGTTTTTTTACTTTGATCTGTTTGTGAGCAATGATGCTGTGAGATGTTTTTTTTTTAATAGAACAACACTTACTTCCTAGTGCCATATAACGACAGGAGTATGTTTTCTTTAAGCAAGCGGTTCTAGGTTTGATTTTTTAAAATAGAAATATGTGAGAAGTGTAAGTCAAGTTGTGCCGCACACCGTTCTTTGTGACAAAAGATATACCCAGCAATTGTATGCCCGGGTGTTAATGAAACATGAGGTATCTCC
The DNA here is from genome assembly GCA_958336395.1 of Ctenicera cuprea. Classification (NCBI taxonomy): domain Eukaryota; kingdom Metazoa; phylum Arthropoda; class Insecta; order Coleoptera; family Elateridae; genus Ctenicera; species Ctenicera cuprea. Next base: position 36,740,384 of record OY284489.1, read on the forward strand.
TTTTTGTTTCTTTATTTATTAAGATAAAAGCTCGTTATATGGGCTAAAAATTAAACTATTTTCACTACTGGTTTCACTGAAAATGACATCAACTATCTTATTTTTAATGGAACACCCTGTGTATTGTAACATATTTGACATTAGGACGAATTGTGAGTGGTTATTGGAAGCAACTGATATTTTGTCATGTCAAAAATTTGTTTTTGTAATTTTTGTTGACTATTAAGAATGCCTTGACCCACCCACATCTTTTCTAATCAGTTAGTTGGTTATTTGTTGTAAATTTTCGTTTCTTTATTAAACTTACTAGCTATGCAACTTGTAATTTTTTTTTCATTTGTTTTAAAAGAACCACTACTACATTCAAGATGGTATGAAATAATTTTTTGCCAGAGAATAATATTAAAATGTTAAACATAGGCTAGTATTTCAAAGAAAAACAACACATTTTAATGATACCCATTATTATTAAAATCCTTGAAAAAATGTTTATTTCAAAAGGCATATGCACCACCACTTTTCCATTTGAAAAATATTTTTTGTATTATTTCAACAGGTATGTTTTTTAGGTTGAATGTTTTATGTTTTTGGGCATATGTAACTTTGATTAGAATCGATTTGGGTGGGTCAAGGCACTCTTAATAGTAAACCAAAATATTTTTGTGACGTAAAAATTTCACATAATTGGCAGACTCAGAATTTCTTTCTAATTCCAAATATGATAATATATGGGTGTTCTATTAAAAATCTTAAAGTTGATGTCATTTCTGGCAAATCCGGAAGTGAATATAGTTGAATTTTCAGCCCATATAACAAGCATTTATGGCCTATAAAACATACCAAAATTTCATTTGTTTATCTTAATACATAAAATGTGTCGGCACATGTAGCTAAACAGCATTTGGGGCATGATGTTCTTGATTTCTTGTCGTATATTTTGATCTAAAGAGTGGTTAGGAAAACCCCGGCCACTTTTCTTGCGGCAGTCAAGAGATGGCGCTTCAGTAAAGAAAAATAAAATTAAAATACTGGCAACAATGCAGAATCCAAGACGTTTTAGTTATTAAATACGCCCCACATTAAATCAAAACAACTAAAACGTCTTGGATTCTGCGTTGTTGCCAGTATTTTAATTTAATTTTTCTTTACTAAAGCGCCATCTCTTGACCGCCACAAGTGGCCGGGGTTTTCCTAGCCACTCTGTAGTTATTTATTATAATTAGGAATCTTAACAGAAGTAGTAGTAGAGTGACCATCGAATTCTTTTGAACTCGCCCCATTAAATTTACTTTTATGGGCTACGTCACTACTAGAACTACATGAAAATGTAAGATAAAAAATCAAGAACATACTCTAAATGTTAGCAAATGCGAATCAAAATGTCGTCAATTGTGTGCATTGGTGTAAAAATCAAAGATTTTGAAATAAAGTGCGATATTGCCATTCAAGAAAATATTGTTTTTGTTGGTGGCGGCCATCTTGAAAACGGAAATTCAAATGTTTTCATTATTATTCTTAGTTAAGAGGAGCTTTACAAATTTGCTATACAAATAAAAAAGTTGGCTTATGAACACTTTTAAATGAATGACACTGTACATTGTCAAAGTACAGCGCATTGTAACTTTTTACAACCCGCTACCAGGTACCTCGTTTTCATTCGGTTTTATACCAGCAATTTGTATCAATGTCATGCAACTCTCTTGCCCTACAGCGTTTATCCAGCAGTTGGCACCAGTACTCAATTACAAAGCTCATTGCAAAATGAATAGGCCTATACATTTTCGTATTTTCTGCATCTAATCAGTTACTTCACCTCAAATATAACATTTCATTTGATGCCACCCGCCATCAGTTGGGTGCGGTGTGGCAGAACGTATAGACATTTAGTCGATGTTCATCGAGGAGGCCATGGTAAAAGCATATGCTGTTTTTTGGTAAATTGTCATATCACACGAAATGTATGGCTTTCTGTTTTAACACGGCTGTATTGCAGTATCTATATCAGTAAAAACTTTACACAAAGTCACATTTTAGGAGCTGCAACTGTATTTTTGTTCTACATGTGCATCACATTCTGTTAAATTCGCTTTGGTTTGTTAACATGGAAATGAGCATGTTCCAGAGTGTTTTGCATTTTACTTTTCTCTGTTGTGGCAAAATACTTGGTTTTTGAAAATAAAGAAAGATTTGTTTGATTTCACTCGACGTAAGTAACAGAGTTGAAGTTTACTGACCCCTGATTTAAAAAATCAATCATTTACAGAAGTTGTATAAATTCTACTCCAATTTGTTCATTTGTTGTGTTCAATGTATTATATATAAACTATCTTCAATTAATTTAGATTTTCTTTCTATTTTCCAGACAAAATGAAGCTCCAGCAAATTTAGAAAATGGTAGTCAAATAGAAGAAGTAGTAGGAGCATCGGAGAGCGAAAGTGAATCAAGTCAAAGATCTAGCACAGGGAAGGACTTTGAAATGGTCGATCAAGTAGATCTAGAATCTTAACATTTTTTGTCAGTTTAGTTGTATGGATTGTAAACAGACATTCTGACTTTTGTATTACTTTTATTTCTAGGGTCATATGATTTATATAAAGTTTTAATTTATATTATTGCTGAAAAAATATTTATTATTTGGGTTAAAAATGTTTTACACTGAGATTATTTCAGATATGTATGCTTTATTTTGATTATTAAATAATGTGAATATTTTAGACCATGATATTACTTTAATAATGAGAAAATAGCAAATGTAAAAAGTAAGTAGGTAATTGATTAAAATTGTTTGTGTTTATTATAATATGAACAATAAATATTAGTAAAGTTCCTATCAGGGGTGAACTTCAGACTTCTATAAACTTTCGTCTACCTTAAATAAGCACTTGCGAGTTATAATGGGAATATAAGTTCTATCTATATATTAAGTTTTGTGTGCTATTGCATTGAGAATATAAATAAAATAAATATTTAAAAATACCTGTTATATCTGCAGTTTCAGTTTGTACCCACATGTGCACTTTATATTAATTAAAATTTAGAAATGCCATTCTAATATAAAAAAAACATATACATTAAAATATATGTATTAGCATTACCGGCAACCAATGTTGGGGACGTTTTTTTTTTCTAATTAACTTTAAAAATATGTTCAGTTCTTTAACATAAAAAGAAATTTTGAAATGGTCAAGCTCTTGCTAAAAAGGAACAAGTTCTTAGTTATAACATTTGATTTGATAAATATTCAACTATTAAAAATTAATAGCTTATTAATAAAATAAAACACTTGGTAATTGTTTCACAATTTGTTGGTTTTTATTTACTCGACTCGAGTTTCAACCATCTCAGTTATCTTCAGGAGTTTACAAATAAAACTAAAACCTAAAGATGTACAATACTACCCATTTCTGGAATTCTGTCGTCGCCGCCCTGACTAAGCGTTAACACATGTGCCTCCATGCTTTGTTGGCTGTAGGTCAAGGAGGGGTGAATTACCTAAATCGGTGTGGTCGTTAACTATAGTTTTATTATTATTTATTGCCTTTTTAATTTCTAAATTTTCCAATTTATTTAAACGGTTGCCCTTGTTTTCTCCGTGTAAAATTTTTGTATCTGTGTGTTTGAAAAAATGATTGTTTGTAATACAATGTTAGGAAATGCCAATTGATTTATGATTGTATTTAATTGATCTAATGTGTTCTTTAATTCTTGTATTAAAACTTTTTTTTTTTTAAAGAATCATGAAGCCGTGCGTGAGCACGACCCCATGATTCCCATCCCACCCCCTTACCCGGGCTCAGCGGACTTGCGCTCTTTCACCGGTCTAACATGCACCCCACCCCTGACAGACATGCAACCCTACATACACCATCCATGGACCCGTCGGATTTAACTTGTTCAGAAAAATTACCAACGAGCAGTGGAATCGAACCAACTGCCATTGGAAGTCTAGTTTCAAAGCGTGGGACTTTAACCACTAGACCACCCGCCGGCCCTGTATTAAAACTGCGACCTGTTTGTCCTATATATATTGCATCACAATTAGAACAGAGTATTTGATAGATACCAGTTTTTGAATATTTTTCTATTGTGTTTTTATTGTTTACTAGATGTTTATGGAGTTTGTTTGGATTGTGCATAGCTACCTTAATATTTAATTTTTTGAGCCTGTTAGAAACCTGCCTGTTAAAAGGTTTAAGTTATAATGTGGGTATAATTCTATTTCTCCACTTTCATCATTCGTTTCTGTAGTATGCATAAAAGGGCACAACACTTCCATTACAACTAGGTGGTGGTCCGAACCACAATTCGCTCCGCGTTTTACTCTTACGTCATTGATTTTACATGCTGGATTTTGTTTCGTCATAAATAGATCAATAATAGATTTTTGGTTTAATGATGGTCTTGTCCAGGTATACTGATGTATCTTTTTGTTCTGGAAAAAAGTATTTGGAATTTTTAACTGATATTGTTTACATAAGTCGATTAATCTATCACCATTATTATTCACCATGGGGTCTCCATATGGTCCAACCACTTCATCTCCATTTCGTATACCACTTTTGCATTCATTAGAGTTTCTAATTGTGATGCAATATATATATAGGACAAACAGGTCACAGTTTTAATACAAGAATTAAAGAACACATTAGATCAATTAAATACAATCTTAAATCAACCGGCATTTCCCAACATTGTATTACAAACAATCATTTTTTCAAACAATCATTTTTTCAAACACATAGATACAAAAATTTTACACATAGAAAACAAGGGCGACCGTTTAAATAAATTGGAAAATTTAGAAATTAAAAAGGCAATAAATAACAATAAAAATATAGTTAACGACCACACCGATTTAGGTAATTCACCCCTCCTTGACCTACAGCCAACAAAGCATGGAGGCACATGTGTTAACGCTTAGAGTCAGCGCGGCGACGACAGAATTACAGAAATGGGTAGTATTGTACATCTTTAGGTTTTAGTTTTATTTGTAAACTCCTGAAGATAACTGAGATGGTTGAAACTCGAGTCGAGTAAATAAAAACCAACAAATTGTGAAACAATTACCAAGTGTTTTATTTTATTAATAAACTATTAATTTTTAATAGTTGAATATTTATTAATAATGTTTCACCATGTGCCTACCACACAATCAATTCAAAACATTTGATTTGAATTTATTAATGAAATATTTAAATCAATGTTTAGACAAACACACAATACACCATATTTAGGTAAACGTCTTATTCCAGAATCAATTGATTCAAGTTTTAATAACTGACCTGGTTAAATTTTGTAGAACAAGTTTTAACTTTGAAAATTGTAACATCTATATTGTGTCTTAAAAACACTATACAACCGATGAATTTCTAAAATTGCGTGGACGTAGAAAAAGTAAAACAGCCTTAATAACAAATTGGAATGAATAATATCACTGTGGTGCATAGTTCCCTAGGAATAATATTTTTCATATATAGATTAAGTAGCTTACCTGATGAAATCCAGCAGCGTCAAGGTGAGGTTACCAATGCTGTTTAACATTAACAAAATTATTCGAAGGTTATACAAAATACTCAGATTTTTAATGCGATCTTGCAAAAATTTTCTTCAAATTAAGACATTTAAATTACTAAGCTCTATATTGGTCCGTAGTATTTTAGAATTGTTAAATAATTAAACGTCTATTTCACACTAGTTTTTGTTTGAAAACTCTCTTCATGAGCAGTACAAATTGGAGGACACTGGTAATTACAAATCGCTAACTCGGTTAAGTTTTTGAGACCAACCGTTTTTGAGAGTATTCAATTTTTGTAAAAATCACAGAGCTGCGTTACATATTACTTTGTGGTAAAAATAAATTACCATGGCAATTGAAAGTGTTTCCTTAAAATGCGCAAATAGTTTGTACAAACTTTAAGGAAAGGTTTCAAACATCAAAGTACAACTAGAAAAACTGATTTTCTGAGTTTTATTATAAAGACATTGTTTATATACAAAAAGTTTCATTAATCAAATGTAAAAACATGATTTTATACAAATTACAGTTACTGTAAATTTTCAAATGCTTGGCGCAGCATTTGATTGCATAGAGCGGCATATGGATTTAATTCTATTAACTGAAACAGAAAATGTAATTACACATTTTTAAATTCTATAAAATAAAAATATTTAATGACGAAGCTCTACTTTAAAGTAAAACTGTTGTTGAAGTATAATTCAAATGTGAAAATATCTGAAATACTACCTAATACCTACTAGTTTGTGGATAGGTATACCATACTTATTATTTTAAGTAATATTTACATACCTGATTTTTTGCGAAATAACTTCCCATTATAGCGGCTTTATTAAAATCTTCTTTAGCAAGTTCATTTTTTCCTTCTTTCCGATATAGCAAACCTCTTTGACACAGAGCTTGACACATTGTTCGTTGCTGTTTATTTTTCCCCAGTTCAATGGCTTTTGATAGATCATTAAATGCATCTGAAATTTCTTTTTATTAAATGTTAATTATGATAACAAGAAATAGTGAACAAAATAAGCTTTTCATATACTTGGTGATTCATGTAAAGTAAATCACGCTCGCCACATTTTTTATTAGGTAACGAAATAAAAATTTGAGATTTTTGGAATTTAATATACTAAAGTAATAGAAAATCAATGCAACGTCAGAGAGTGTAACTATCATATTTTCAATAGCAAATCAAAATTTTTTAACTTAATGATTTAATAAAGATATTAAATTTGATTTAGAATATGATAATGAAAAATGAGCGAAGCATTCCGCCTGGATTTTCCTGCATATTTTCAAAAGTATTATTCCTTTCGACAATTCTTAAGTTAAGTTTAGAGAGAAGGACAGAGAATTTTGATCCTCTGGAGAAATAAAGGGAAAGAACGGTTTAAAACGTAATGTAAAGTGATTCTGAATATAAAAGAAGAAAATATAAATAATTATCAACGAATTGTGGAAGGTCCAGAAGAGTAAGAAGCATAAAACGATCCAGAAAGTTTTTCAAATTGTGATGGTGGTAAAATCAAGTTTAATATAACATAAAACAATCCAGAGTAAGACTCAAACTAAAGGCGAGTGTTTGTGGTTACTTGAGAAACCTGCAGGCTAATGAAGTAGAAGTTGGACATTTATTGTTTGTTGGAGTAAAGGATATTCCAACAAGGAAACTTTAAGATAAGTGTTCTCTTTTTAAAAGGACGATAGCACCTAGTAAAATTTATTTGACTTTCGAAAACTTCAGTTAGAAATCGATTTAATAAAACCTTTTCCTTTTTGTAACGTTGATTTTTGTTTTGTGTTTTATTCTACATATTTCTTATTTATTTATTAAAAAACTATATAGCTAAATAACGACCCTGAGAAAGTTAATAAGAGTCTCATACAAAATATAATTGCAGTTGCGTGAATTACAGGCATTTAAGGATTGTTTTCTAGTGAGTACATACACACGCATATCATTGCAATACTATTATCACTTCAACAATACTTATTTATTTTAGGTTCAAATAAATAAATATTGTTGACAGTAATACAGTATTTTATGAAGACTAAATAAATATGGATTTCAATGAAGTAAAGGTAGAACTTATAAAAAAACAAAATTTATAAATGTTAATCGCCATTGTTGTTCCTGTCGTAATTTTTTTTTAAATATTGAACTTGCATTAAAAGTGGTTTAATGGACGATACCGACGAAAAAACAGGTTTTCATGTACTTCCCACATCTTAAAAGAAGTAGCGAATAAGATAGCATTGAGTTTATTACCGAAAAACTCAAATGAAAGATGATACCCACACAACGTTTGATATCTGCTGCAATTAGAAAAGGTTTTTACTGTTACCGAGAATATTTCGCTAGTGTATTTTGCTAAGAAGTCTGAATTAATGAAACCTTCAACTCTATAGAGTGAGTATTCAATGTTGAAATCAACTCGTATAGAGAAGGAAAATACGGATATTTCAAAAATGCCGAAACTAATTGCATTTCTACAACTGAAGGCATGAAGATATAAATAACAATAATAATATTTATTTGCAGCAATAAACAAGTAAAAAAGAGAATTACAGAAATAAAGAAAGAAAAAAAAAACAAAAAACAGAACAAAAATATATTACATAAGCTGCAAGTATGGAGTGAAATCAGCCAAAGCTGTTTTTCATTCACCCCACATTGATTAACTATAATTATACTATTGAGACATAAGAATTTGCTCTTGTAATGACTTTTTAAATTCTTGTATGGATAGGTACTTTAGGCTATTTGACGAGTCATTGTATAATGTACATAAGTAAGTAAAACTATTTTTTAATTTTTCTGTGTGATGAGTTGGTATATTGATAAGTTTACAGTACCGCGTGCGAACAGTATGGATTTCATATCTAAATTTAATTTAGATATGATAAAGATAAACCAAAAAAATCTAAAATTTTCGACAGAAATAAAATTACTAAGTTTTTAGAGGAAGCTCCATAACTATTCTGTTAATGAACGTATCAATTGCACGCTTAATTTTTTGACTAAAAAATTATCTATTTTTTTTATTTTGTAGATGGTATTATGAATAATTGGAATAGCTGGAAGACATCGTGTAAAAGAAATTAAAAATATGAGCATTAATGACATGGAAGACATGAACTAACTCTATTTTGATTATTAAAAATACCCGGTTCCAAAACAAAAATTGACTTAATATTCATAGTTGCATCTGGACACAAGGGGCTTTTTCTTCAGTTGCATAGAAAATATGGTGAGCTTAAACCTACAAATACAAAGTTGAGTAGATTTGTTTTGTTACAAAAAAGGGAAGTGCACCAAACAACTTGGTGGGCTTAAATTTGATTGGAAGAAATCCAGAAAAAATTGCCAAATCCGTCTTTGTACACTGACCATAGTTTTCGCCCATCCTCGGTAAGACTGCTAGTTGATTCTGGTGCTTATAAAACTACCCTGAAAAAACCCGGTGGTTGGAAGTCTATGTCAGCCCTCATCGCGGAGTCGGAAGACGACTTACAATGCCTACTATACGCATTCAAAATTAAAGCCGAAAAATACAACATGAACATCTCTAAAACCAAAACTAAATGTATGGTCATAGCCAAAGAACCATTACGTTGTAAAATAACAATCGACGACAGTCTTATAGAACAGGTCATGTCTTTCGACTACCTAGGCTGTAAAATCTCGAGCTACGGCGATCTTAAAGACGAAGTACGACAACAAGTCAATAAAGCGGCGGCAATATCTGGATGCTTAAAGAACGTAATATGGAGAAATAATAACGCGCATATATAACCTGCCTTAGACCCGTAATGACTTACGGAGCAGAATCAAGAGCTGACACGGCAACGTCCAAAAGACAACTGAGAACGACTGAGATGAAAACTCTGAGAATGATCACAGGCCACACACTACATGACAGGAAAAGAAACGTAGAGATAAGAGAAAAATGCGAAGTTGACGACATAGTTCGGTGGACGAGAAACCGCAGAAGACAGTGGAACGAGCACATAAATAGGATGACGGAGGATAGACTGGTTAAGATAGTTAGAAACGAAATCCCCCCAGGTAGAAGACTTCCCGGACGACCACATAAAAGATGGAGGGATAGTTGGCAATCCACATCACAGGAATAGGCTTACACCCATATCCCGAATAAAACAGGCAATTTGCCTATCAAATGAAAGGAAGAAGAGGAAATAAAAATATTACTTATATCTAAGCAAGGTGAACTGCCGTTTTCTGTTAACATTTCAAATTGTAATAATTGCAATATTAATTTAAATATCCATTAGGTTAATGTTTCTTGTCATTTTTCTTTAAATAAAATACATAGGTTTAGGTATATAACTATTCAATATGTTTGAGGTCTATAAAAATGCCAAAAAATAACAAGGTGAAAGTGTGCTGCAAAATGCCGCAGGTGTGCGGCAAAATTTTGCAGCACATTTGCGAAAAACAGCTGCTTTCCACATTGAAAAATAGTAAGAAAATATCGTTTTTCGGAAACAGGAGTAAAAAAAATAAGTTTGTATAACAGCATTTTAAAATACTATTGTTTCATAATAATGTAAGTGTAATAAAGTAATTCCAACAAATTTTACAGAAATAATTAATAAATCCGAAGTATGACCAAATGTTCTAGGCTTTGTGAAATTTTGAAGTAAGTATTGTTTGATATAGCAGTAAGACTGTAGGAACATTTTAGGAATTTTGAAGAAAAATATAGAAGTCTTAAGTTTAAAACTTAAATTTTACAGTGTTTGTACTAATTGCAGATATAATTACAATAGATACAAAGCACTTGTACTTAGTACCTGTTAAATTCCCAGTAAGTTGATGAATTTGTCCTCTGTTATTGTATAATGATGCTCTACCAGGTGCAATTTCTATAGCCGTATTTAATATATTTATAGCTTCATTCAATTTTAATTCTTCAGCTTTCTTTATTCCTTCTACTTCCAGTTCCTTTGACTGCATAACATCAGGTGTGTTTTCTTCTTCATCTAAGCAGTAAAATTGTACTAAATTACGTAATTATAAATAAAACATAATAATAAATAATCGAAATTGAAAACTTTTGTTTAATTTTACTAAAACTGATTGTCTTTGCGGCTATACTTTCGCCTACTACAGCATTTTCGAGCAACTGTAAAAGGCAAAACTAAGTCGCAAAGATGAAATAATTTTTAGAGAAAATTGACAGAGTATTTAATTTCTGCTATTTATTGTTATTGAATTTCACCAAGTAAAGACCGTAATCATTAACTATTTGAAATCACAATAACTTAAAAAATACCATAAATTAATTACTGAAATGTATTTTATTGGGTTTTAAAAAAGTAAGTTTTTCGGGAACTTTTACTCTTAAGGGAAAAAAACTAATTCACTCTACTACATAGTACCAGCTACTCCAGCATAGTCTAAAGTGATTACGCAATAGGAGTATTTTTACAAAAATGTATTTACCTCTATTGCATATTCTTTAGATACCCAATGATCGCAAGAACTTTTGACGAAAAAATATTGTGGGCTGGCATGTATCACCTATTGTATCCATGTCAGACCACAGATGGCTCTGTTTCAGATTATCTGAAACTACGGCCATACCAAAACAATATCGGAACCCTAGGCAGACCGACAGACTATCTTATAAAGTAGATCTGGAAGCCCACAACTCGCTCTTACAATCCTATGAATCATCATGCCCCCTGAAGACACCCAAGGCGAGTCGCACAATCTCTTGGTGGTGCAAGAAACTCGACAGGATGAGATCAGTGCTGGGTAAACTCTTCAATAAAGCAAAGAGAACTAGAACTACTAGTGACTGGGAGGCCTACAAAACCAAAAACGAATATATAAAAAAGAAATCCGCCGGAGGCAGAGGGACTCTTGGAAAACTTTTTGCGGTTCTATAGAGACTACTACCTCAGCCGCAAAACTAAAAAGGATCCTTTCCAAAGACCCCAATCAACAACCTGGCTGTCTCAGGCAAGGGGATGGTTCTCTGACAACCAAACCCGAAGAGACAGCACAAGTGCTAATTCAAACACATTTCCCAGGCTGCATTGTTACCCCTGACTGTGTATGGCCAAGGCCCGACACCCCACCTCCCATTGAGGAGGATTGGAAAGTGGCGGACCGGGCCGTAAGGGGCGACAAAGTAACCTGGGCTATAAACTCCTTTCTCCCCTTCAAGTCGCCAGGAGTGGACGGTATCTTCCCAGCCCTATTACAATGGGGTCTGGACCTGATAATTGCCCACCTGGTGCGCATCTACCGGGCATGTATCGCCTTTTGATATATACCGGAGAGCTGGAGAGAAGTGAAGGTAGTTTCTATACCCAAACCAAGGCGTGTTGACTACACCCTGGCCAAATCTTACCGTCCCATTAGTCTTACCTCTTTCTTATTAAAGACTCTTGAAAGACTTTGTGACAGGGAAATAAGGGAGAAGGTGCTTGTTTCACACCCACTGCACCTGAACCAACACGCTTACATCCCAGGGAGATCTACCGAATCGGCGCTACATGCCGTAGCGAATCGGATCGAGAGATCATTAGACAACAAAATGTCTACCCTGGGAGTTTTCATTGATATTGAAGGAGCCTTTGACAAGGCCACCTTTGAAAGTATAAACTCTGCCTTACGCATACTTGGTGTTGCACCTACTCTTTGTGAGTGGATAAAGCACATGCTTGCAATGAGAGCAGTGCAATTTAACTTAGGAGACAGCTCAATTAGAGGTGTCGTCATGAAAGGCTGCCCACAGGGCGGAGTTCTGTCTCCACTGTTATGGCATACAGTGGTGGACAGCCTTCTAAGCGCACTCAATGATGCTGGATTCTATACCATTGGATATGCGGATGATATCACCATCCTCATCACGGGGAAGTTTGAGGGCATGCTCTGCACCTTAATGCAGACGGCTCTTCGAATAACAGAAAAGTGGTGTAATGAACAGTCCCTATCTGTCAACCCCTTGAAGACAGAGGGTACTCTTCACAAAGAAAAAGAAGGTTGGACCCTTACGTACACCTCTCCTATTCAATACTTCTCTCAGATTCTCAGATAATGTCAAATACCTGGGAGTTATTTTTGACAAACAGCTGAACTGGGAGAAACACCTGTAAGCTAAAACAAACAAAGCACGCATGGGTTTCTGGCAGTGTCGCCGCGCTCTAGGTAAATCTTGGGAACTTTCCCCTAGAATTACCTTGTGGCTGTATACTGCCGTGATTAGGCCCATGCTATGCTACGGAGCACTTGTCTGGTGGCCCAGGGTCAGACAGGCTACGGCAGCAACCAAACTGGGACACGTGCAACGTCTCGCTTGTCTCAGTTCTACAGATGCTATACGCTCAACCCCCACGGCCGCCTTAGAGGGGATTTTATGCCTTCCTCCATTTGATCTCTTTGTGGAGGAAGTAGCTGTGAGAACTGCTTTAAGGCTGCGCCACAAGGGGTTGTGGCAAACAGCAGGCAAGGGAGGCAGACACACCCGCATCCTGGATGAGGCAATCGTCAAGATTCCTCCTCTGGATGCTATGGTGGACTACCTTCCTTTACAATATGCCTTTAATAGACACTTTAGTGTCTACGCGAATACTGGACCAACCCAGCATATGGACATATCCATCTTCACTGATGGATCTAAAACAAAGCATGGAATGGGTACCGTAATTTCCTCCGATGACCTAAACCTACGCCAGAGTATACCACTAGGCAAAATTGCCACTGTCTTCCAAGCGGAGGTAGTGGGAATAATGCATGGTGCAAATGCAATTCTTGAACGACAAATCAAGAACCAACGTATTTGTATCTACAACGATAGCAGAGCCGCTTTACTAGCCCTAGGCAGTTGCAAAATCACCTCAGGAGTGGTACTGCGGTGTCGTGAAGCTCTCGACGATATCTCAAAAGATAATGCCGTCTCCCTTGTATGGGTGAAAGGACATGACGGAACCTACGGCAACGAAAAGGCTGATGAGCTTGCGAGACTGGCCTACGGACAACCTCTCTGGGGGCCAGAACCCGTAATTCTCATATCCCTGAAGACATTAAGCTTTATGCTATACCAAGAAACCTTAAAAAGCTTCACACGAAGATGGGTTAACACTCAAAGCTGTCGTCAAGCAAGGGCTGCTATTACGGCACCCTCGCTAAAAACAGCCAAATACTGTGTGCAACTGTCCCGAAAGAACTTACGACTAGTTGTGGGTATCTTATCTGGACACTGCACCCTAAAGCAACACATGCACAGGATGGGACTGGCGGACAGCCCAAACTGTCGTGCATGCAACGAGGACGACGAGTCGGCAGAACATGTCCTATGTCACTGCCCAGCTCTCGCAACAACCAGAGGATCCATGCTGGGGGACTTCTGGCCTAACATGGCCGAAATCAGCAACACTCCAATTGCGGATGTCCTCAAGTACATCCAAAAGGTTAGATGGCTTGGGTGACGTCCAATGTGGAGAGCTGCTGGGGAGGTAGTACAATGGGCCCACCTATTGTGGCCTAAGTGCGCGTGAGGTAACTCACACACCCAAATTCCAAATCCAGAAATCCAGATCGCAAGAACTTTTGACGAGAAAATTTGACCATTTTTTTTGTTTTCAAATTAAACAATATAATTCATTTCGTAAAATTGATTCATTATTGAAACGATATTTTTAGTGCTTTTGCCTTGTATCTATTCCCAAACACTTTTATGCAAAAAATAAACAAAAATCTAATTTTTTTCTGTAATAAAATTGCTTTAAATGGAACACTTTAACTTCAGGAAAAAAGATTGACTACTTATTTTAATATTTAATGGTGGGGGACGCCGATATGTATCCACCGGTTGTGGTAGCCACGACAGTTAAATAATGAATAAACATTTTTAACATAAAGCTGTCGATGTGTCCACTATAATATTTGCAAATATTGGCAATTGTCGATGTATCCACCGGTCGTGGTAGCCACGACAGTTAAATAAGAAAATAAAATTTTGTACAACCACTGTCGTTGTGCCCACTGCTAACGTTGTTAGATTTATTAATTATATTTGCTGTCGATCTATCCACTCAAAAATTTTACTCTGAATAAGTATTTGGTGATGTGTTCGCAGGGCGTAGTAGCCTCGCTAGTTTTTGCAATATATTGCTTTATTATTGAAAACTATCTATGTGCCCACGATGGTATCTGTACATGTTGTTTGTTTCTGCAATATAATTATGTTTTTGCCGATTCTGCCGATGTATTTTATGTATGAAAGGTTGCCTAAATTTCTCATGTACCAGCAAACCCCAAAAAATTATTATTATACTGCGAATTTACTTTTTACGTAATCGATACTTTAACCTAATGCCAGCTACATCAAACGGAGTTACTTATTAGTTTATTTGTTATTTTATTATGTGTACTATATATTTTTTATTTATAAAAATTACATAATGTTGTAAAATCAGTTAACGATAAATAAGCTTTAGCGTAGCACAGGGTGGCGGGCCCAGAAGTTATATACTAAAAAGGTGCAAATTTTTCCTTCTGTACATGCAGATTCCTATACTCGGAAACAATCTTTTGAAACCGAACCTGCTTGCTAAAAATGTCATAAAAATTCTTTGATAAAAAAAATTGTGTATGACAGAATAAAATAAAAGACCATATTCTTACGTTGTCAGTCGAAAATTTAGGGGGTTCGCAAAAATTTAAAACTTTAAATTATAGTTGTGAAACATGATATTCTATAAATAATGCTATATTCATAACTCTTGTTATTTAGTTTGGTGTCGTATTTTAAATTTAAATTTGGAAATATTCGTATTTAGGCTGCACTCGATTGCAGGCAACTAATGGCTATAATCTCTTGTCATTGTAATCTTTGTTATTAACGCCACTGAACCGCACGCAAGTTACTCTTCACCGTAAGGCAGTTTTTTTTTCTTTCCTTTTAAACTGAAAATACATGTTTTATATAAAACGGAACAATTTAAAAACAATTATTTTTTAAAACTAAACGTGACTAAAAGTAATTTTTACGACGATTTAATAACTTTCAATCATTTCTTTTGAATTTTTATAAGGCAACTTTTTAAATTCTATTTTTTACAATATTTTACCAAGAACAACTAACTAGAAACCTAGTTTTCCTGTTTAAGTTACTTTTAAAATTGCAGTAGGTAGTACCTTTGGCGGTCTGCAATTGGATGCTAAACTACCTGCAATCTTTATTCTCATACTTCAAGAGGAGCCGTTTAGAAGCTTAATATAACGCCTAATTACCCAGTCCTATAGCAACACCAAATGTTTATTTTTTAATCTTACCTTTGACAATGGCATGTAAACAGGTCGAAATATGTATAAGGTTAAAATAAAATATAACTGCATTTTATTTTTAATTACATACCTTTATAGATACTCAACCAATGTAATTCGTTTACGCTTAAGTTGAAGACGACTACACTAAGGGGCGCTGTGCGCCATGCGTCTAGTTTATACTAAGTTCTACGTCGCATACCTGCTACTGTTGGAAACGTACGTCATTTAGCATTCTTTGGGTAGATACTTTAAACTCGACCTACAGTCAACAAAGCATAGAAACACATGTGTGAACACTTAAAATCAGGGCAGGGCAAAAAAGGCAGAAGTGGAGCAAAGATACAAAAGAGGCTGCATTAGCTTTGTACTATACTTCACCTGCAGCGTATAAATATTTGAAACGCCAAAACGTAATTTTACCGGGTGTACGAACTATTCAACATTGGCTGAAAACAATTGATATATATATATATATATATATATATATATATATATATATATATATATATATATATATATATATATATATATATATATATATATATATATATATATATATATATATATATATATATATACATATAGTATGGAAGATACCAAGCCCGGTACATACATCGGGCACTCAGAAGCCCGGGTCTATTTAAAGCGATACGCACGTACAAGTCAAATATATAATTCATTTTAAGCGTCATAAATACAAGCAACCTGAGAGGGGTAAGATTATTTCATATACAGCAAAATTTATATATGACTGTTATAAGGAAGCCATTGACATACCACCGATTATATGAAACCCATCTGTATAAAATGCGAATATTTCACGCATTTCACGAGTCCATGCTGTGTTGCCTTTTAAATATTCTGAATGTTTGTTTCACTAGCGTACACAGACACTGATTCCACCGGCGGCTTCAACTCGCCGCGCCAGTTTGCACAATATACGAGTACTCGCTCGGAAATTCAAATATTTTTAATTGTAAGCATTGCGTAATAATTAATTATTTATTATTTTTATACTGTAATAATTATTTTTATAATTTAGCAATGTTTTTATTTAACAAATTTGTAATTGCCGTTGTTGCAGCCATTCAAATGGCAGAAAATCGTACAGAATTTCCCTAAATAAATGACATAAATAAATTATTAAAACCCATGACTTACAAAATAAAACAAGGTAAAAGATTACTATCGTAATCAGTTATTTTAAGAGAATTGAGCTAACTTTGGCTTCAATTAAGAACAAACCGCCATTGTACAACCTTCGCAATGAACATCATTTCCCCACAATAAAAACATTAATATTCGACGACGCCGACGTCTGTTTGCAATAAGAAAAAATCTAAAAAATGAGCGAACTACTTCGCCTGGACTTTCCTATACATTTAAATACATTGTTTTATATTTTCCAACACTTTCGATATACACCTGTCTAGACACGACTAGTTAAAGTAAATAGTTCTTATAAGTTGTAACATCTTGAAGCGGTTGAAGAAAGACCGACCTGCAAGCATAAGGTTGTGTAAAATATTCGGACTAAAATCAACGGAAGCGCGGAAATTGATATTTGAAAGTATATTAATAATTCGAGAAGTAGTATTTTTAGCAAGAAATTACTCCTATTAATTTGTATTTAGAATTTAAAAACCGTTCTGATTTTAAAGCCAAAATGCCACGTTTCCATTTAAAAAAAGTTATTTTTTACCGTGGCCGCCGTATTAAAACTGGAAACTCAAGTTTTTTTCTTAAATACAATCGAGAAGAATTTGCCCTACAACTTTACTTTTGGGTTTGCGGGTCTATCTATTAAAATAAAAAAGTTGGCCTACACTGAACATTAAACGACTAGTACAAGAATACAACTGCTGTAGAAAGTATGTGAAATTCTTCTAAGGACAAAAATATTATTAAGGGGCAAAAAATTCGATTTTTTGATTTTTTGTAAAATGATTCTCCTAGAGCAAACAAAAGAAGAAATCAATTTTTTTATTTTGTAGCGAAAATTTTGGGGGGAGGGGGAACAGTAGCCCCCCTAAATATTAAAGTATCAAAAAAATATTATGATATTCGGATTTTGCTATTAATGATGAGCTCTTTCACATTAACAGAAATATTTTATTGCCCCTCGTTAAATAAATAAAAGGGTACCAATTTTCAATTTTCAAAAATTCATAGAGGGCGTCACAGTGAAATTATAGCAATGCTCTAAAAAACAAATTGTAGAAGATTCCCAGCTCTATCAGCTTACAAAGTTTAAACAAAAACGTGTGGGCAGTTTTTGAGAAATATTTTTTTGAAACATTCCAAAATTTTGGAGTGATGTCATTGCGATAGTTTTTATATTTTCAAAATTAATTATATTTCATAGTATAGTACCTTTGAAGGGCTACCAAACAAGATGTAGTTGATTCCAATCAGATAACTGGTTTTTGAGTAAATGGGCGTTAAAGTCGAAATGTTCAAAAATTCGTAGCGGCCGCCGTTTTAAAACTAGAGAGTTCGGTAAAAATCGTTTGACTTGTCCTAAGGCCTTCTTTAATCTCCACTATTATAATTTCCAAAATTCAGTTTCGGAAAAAAATGCTACCAAAAAAACATGTCTAACTTCCGCTTCCGGTTTCGTATTTTTTTAAAAGCTTATTTTGTCGGTGAATTTTTGATATACCCCCTCATTCCAAAGCAGATCAAAATCGGTCCAGCCGTTCCGGAGATATGGAGCGTAACACACCCACCCACAGACAGACATTTTTTTAAAATCATTTTTTTGGGGTCCATGGACCTCCCCCCGACTATTTCCGTTAAAATCTCAACTTTTAAATTTTGCATGAAATCAATACTTCCCTATACTGAAAGTATAGGAAAGTAAAAAGGAATAAGTTACACTTATTAAAACCGTCGGCTTTAGAGACAGAGTCCATTACAGTGCAATTGTTAAACACTAATTTAGTGGGATTCTGTTTGAATTTCTAGCAATGTTGTTGTTGCTATGGTATGGGCCATTCTATTGGTCATAAGTCATAACCATGGCAATAACAACTTTTTTAAATAACAACATTGCTAAAAATAAAACAGAATTCTACCGAATAACAGCTTATGTAGTAAGTACATAATGTAGGTCTTTATTGGACGAGCAGTTTATGACAGAGTGAGCGAGGCCCATAAATAGGGCAAGTCTAAAAAGCCTAATTATGTACGAAATGCATACAAAGCTTTATGTTCGACTGCTAAAATTGACCGATTTTCGAAAAGAAAAATCAATTTCTAAATTTGACAATTTGGCATGAAATATTTAGTTACCATTGAAAAACTGCATATATCACAGTATGCTTTTGCTGTTGCTTAGCTACTTAGCTAGTAGTTGTATTCTAACAGCATTTATCTTGACATTGACAGTTGACGTACAGGTACTTTATTGTACTAGTAAAATAAGGTAACTTTATTTTACTAGTAAGTACTATAAAGAGCTACTTTACGGCCGCAGAACTAAGTAATAGACAGTCATTTATAATGCAGTCGTACATAAAATAGTTTAATTTATGAATTCTCTTAAAATATTTAGTAATCTTATACCTTGTTTTATTTTGCACCTCGTGGGTTGTAATACTTTTTTTATAACAGTTATTTAGGGTAATTCTGTACGATTTTTAGCAATTTTGTTAAATTTGTTAAATAACAACATTGCTAAGTTATAATAATACATAATTATTACAGTATAAAAATAATAAATACTTAATTATTACGTAATACTTATAATTAAAAATGTTGTATGTATTTCCGCGCGATACACCCATGCGCATGCCAGCGTAGATTCTGTTTTTTTCATCATTAATTCACACTCACAGCTGTAACAAAACTTGCTCAAAAAAAGAGTCGAACCTTTTACTTCACAATATCTAAAGCACAAAGAACTACTTTCATACAAAACGGGGGATCCCCTGTTAATAATTAAAAATTAAGTGTGCAACAATTACAATAACATTTTACAGGGCGTAAAAAGCCCTATGCAGCTATATTAAAATATACAGGGTGTTCTACTTAAAAAATCGAAGTATAACAGATTAAAACATTAGATACTTTTAAACCGGTGCAACAAACACCCTGTATAATTAAATTCAACTTCAAAACATCTGGAGGATACTAACTATATTACCTTGACTAATATGTAGCAGAAAAGTTTGTATAATATGAGGAAATTCGGCTTGTGCGGATTTTACTGTAGGCGTCCAATTTTTAAAAAAGTTAATAACTGGGAAGGCCCTAACGGAATTTTACAAACAAATCAGGTTTATAAAGGCAATTAAAAGGAAAATAAGAATATGCAAAAATATACAGGGTGTTCTATTTAAAAAAAAACGTAAGTTGTAAATACCATTCTTACAGAGAATATTCTTTATATTTGAAAATAATTTTGAAATGTGGTTCCCTTTTTCCCCACAACTTTTATTTGCTACATTTTTTTCTAAAATGTATATTAACGGCAAAAATCGGTGTCCATACTTTTGACGAGATCTGTGTAGCAGTTTGTTACAGTTAATTTGTTTAAAGAGTGACAAAAATGTTTAGTCATCTTGTGTTGATTTTGTCTTTAACAAGTGCTTTTACAAGTCTGTGTTCAATTGAGAAATATTTGGAAAAATTAGTAGAAGTGAAGTGTTATTTGGAAACATTTCGAAATTGATAATATTATAATTATAGTGTCAAAAATCTTGGTTTTTGAAAGTCTTGTATTAAAAACCACCGCTTTGGCAAAACATTGCCAGGATACAAGGCGCAAATTCAATTTTAACAATGTAAAAGTACTAGATAAAGAAAAAACGGTTAATTATAGATATGATACATATAAAAAAATGCGAAAAAACGGCTGTAAACGACAGACGAGATATCGAAAATCTTAGTAACATCTATAACATTTTTTTTTAATTAATGAGATTACGGTTAACAGTTTTGATGCAAATATTTTCTATTCGAATCAAGATAACCTTGTGTCATTTTCATATTACATGTCTGTTTGTATTTTATTTTGTATTGAAGTTTTACAATTTCTTCTTGATAATGGTGCAAATTAGTACTGAAACGTAAATGTTTTAATGTTATTGTAATGTTTTTAATAATTATAAGACCTTCAAAACATTTTTGGTAGTTTAATTAACAATAACAAGGCCAAGACTAAACTTATATACAGTGGCCGCCAAAAAGTCTGCACCATATGGAAAACTTTTTTATTCATTTGTCTTTTTTTAAATGGGGTTCAATTAGTTTCAGCATGATTAACAACCACAAAATTGCCAAAAATATTTGTCATGTCACAACTATGACACCGCCAAAATGGCATTTGAAATTTTAAAATGGCCTGAAATGCCCGTATTTATCAAAATGTCGAAAATTGCCATAAGGAAAAGTTGTTTGTAATTACATTAAAATTTTAAATGTGAAGTTTGGTGAGAAAATTTAAATGTTTTAGTTTTTTCATTTTTCTCCAAAAATATTTACCATTTATTTTTTTTGTGTATTTTTCGTTTACAGTTGAGTTAATTTGAAATATTTCAATGCAAAAATACATAAATGTTGCATTTATTTACTTATTTGTTGTCATAGTTGCTGTTGCAGACCAATAATATTTACTTAGCGCCCTAGTAAGTAGATTAAGTGCCTGCATATGGTTAAATATGAAAATAAAATAAAACGTTTTGATCTATGGCAACAAAGTTATAACAACCAAACCTACTAAAAAATGTTTAATCATATATGTTATATTTGACACGTACTCATTTGATAAAGCTTTTTTTCATAATTTTTATATTTTTCAGGTGATTGAAAAAATAGTGCACGCACCTCCTAAGTATCATATATGGTCTCGAATGCTTAGGAAACCTCGGCTACGCTACGCTTCGCCTCGGTTACCCAAACTGCATTCTCGACCATAAAACTGATACGGCCCTTGGTACGCAATATACTATTACATTATACAGGGTTTAATGTAATTAACATAATTTTGCATTTATGCTATATAATTTTTTAAACATTTTTAAGCTTATGTCGGCGAAGGAATGGAGGTTGCCCAAATGGAGTCAAAATCTTCTGAAAAAGACGACTCTCATAATCAATCATTTCACTGAACCTGAACCTTTTCAGTATTCAAGATTCTGTTTTGTTTAAGCATTTTTTGAACTTGAATACTCCGTATAAAAAGCACTTTGAGTTCAGCGTACTATAAGAACAAAACTACACAATAAAACAAGCAAAAATGTCCCCTACTGCAAAGAAACCTCCTGCTTAAGACAAGGGTATGCCAACGCCAATGTCCTTAACAAATAATTCTAAATTTATAATCGTCTAAATATTATTGGTGATTTACTCACAAAATAATGAAATAAATTGTTTATTTAATGATGGTTTACATATTCCTAATTAATAATCAATATTTTAACTATTTTTTACTGCAATTAGATATTAGTTGATTTCAAAATAAAATTATAATACCTAATTCAATTTTTTACTTCGTCATTTTAAAAAAGAACTCGACTACATCCCGAATTCATTTAAAATCAGCTATTAATTATTTTAAGATAGAGTAGTCATTGTGAATAATCGACCAGCGGATACTTAAAAGTAGAATAGGCATGCGCAGTCAGAGCGAAGCACTGTTGCCAAATTTAGGGCTTCGCACACTTAACAGTATGTCCTTGGCTCGTATAGTCGGTCATTTCTATCAAACATGTATATCTTATATACACGGAAAAACTGCAGCGCCACCTACAGAGAGTTACTATGAACTAAACCGCGTATATACTGAGATTTTACGCGTAAATACGAAGCCCTACAAAAAATTGAGATCTCAGCACGATTCAACATAACAGAACAAAATAAAGCGATATACACATAGTTTTTTACGAAGCCCATTTTCGGGCTTCGTAAGTAGGTGATGGGCTTGGTATAAGATGCAGAGTATGTAACTTTTGGCTTGGTAATGGCTCTCTACATGTATATATATATATATATATATATATATATATATATATATATATATATATATATATATATATATATATATATATATATATATATATATATATATATATATATATATATATATATATATATATATATATATATATATATATATATATATATATATATATATATATACATATAGTATGGAAGATACCAAGCCCGGTACATACATCGGGCACTCAGAAGCCCGGGTCTATTTAAAGCGATACGCACGTACAAGTCAAATATATAATTCATTTGAAGCGTCATAAATACAAGCAACCTGAGAGGGGTAAGATTATTTCATATACAGCAAAATTTATATATGACTGTTATAAGGAAGCCATTGACATACCACCGATTATATGAAACCCATCTGTATAAAATGCGAATATTTCACGCATTTTACGAGTCCATGCTGTGTTGCCTTTTAAATATTCTGAATGTTGTTTTCACTAGCGTCCACAGACACCGATTCCACTGGCGGCTTCAACTCACCGCGCCGGTTTGCACAATATACGAGTACTCGCTCGGAAATTCAAATATTTTTAATTATAGGCATTGCGTAATAATTAATTATTTATTATTTTTATACTGTAATAATTATTTATTATAATTTGGCAATGTTTTTATTTAACAAATTTGTAATTGCCATTGTTGCGGCCATTCAAATGGCAAAAAATCGTACAGAATTTCCCTAAATAAATGACATAAATAAATTATTAAAACCCATGACTTACAAAATAAAACAAGGTAAAAGATTACTATCGTAATCAGTTATTTTAAGAGAATTGAGCTAACTTTGGCTTCAATTAAGAACAAACCGCCATTGTACAACATTTGCAATGAACATCATTTCCCCACAATAAAAACATTAATACTCGACGACGCCGACGTCTGTTTGCAATAAGAAAAAATCTAAAAAGGAATAAGTTACACTTATTAAAACCGTCGGCTTTAGAGACAGGGTCCATTACAGTGCAATTGTTAAACACTATTTTAGTGGGATTCTGTTTGAATTTCTAGCGATTTTGTTGCGTAGCAATATTGTTGCTATGGTATGGTATGGGCCATTCTATTGGTCATAACCATGGCAATAACAACTTTTTTAAATAACAACATTGCTAAAAATGAAACAGAATTCTATCGAATAATAGCTTATGTAATAAGTACATAATGTAGGTCTTTATTGGACGACCCCTATAGTTTATGACAGAGTGAGCGCAGCAAGCGAGGCCCATAAATAGGGCAAGTCCAAAAAGCCTAATTATGTACGAAATGCATACAAAGCTTTATGTTCGACTGCTAAAATTGGTCGATTTTCGAAAAAAAAAATCAATTTATAAATTTGACAATTTGGCATAAAATATTTAGTTACCATTGAAAAACTGCATATATCACAGTATGCTTGTGCTGTTGCTTAGCTACTTAGCTAGTAGTTGTATTCAAACAGAATTTATTTTGACATTGACAGTTGACGTACAGGTACTTTATTGTACTAGTAAAATAAAGTAACTTTATTTTACTAGTACTAGGGTGAATGTGCCCTTCTTCGGCCACGTCCGGTAGTCGACCACTTTTACAAAAAGTTCAACATAATAAGAACTAACGATATTATTTTGTATTTTTTTTACTATACCAGAAGTCGGCCACGTTCCTCCCGCTCAATTAAAAAAAGTACAGAAAATAACCTTAAAATTGTGGCTAACATAAATCAAGTTGCGGGAAGGTGTTGTGATGGTTGAGAATTGGTAGGTAAAACAAACGTTTTCTGTACTTTACATGCTTACACAAATTAGTCCATAACTTTGTTTAAAAGTTAAGTTTTTGAGTGTTGATGGTTTATAAGTCTTAATTAAAGAGTCAAAGTTAATATTTTATGACTAAAAAATGCTAAAATATTTAGAGAAACTATAATTTTCGCTATGGCCGACTATTGGGTACTTGCGTTTTGCCAAAATCTAGTACTCAGCCACAGGGCTGACTATCTTTGTCTTTAGACGTTTCATTTTCCCCATCGTTTTTGTAGCTTTGATCCCAGTGGGGTAGATTATTTAAGATGCATACAAAATACGTTAGAGAACCTACAGGTAACGTTAAAGCAAAGTCCAGTAATGTAACATGAGTTAGAATTAACAAAAAAACTGTTAACCTTGTTGGAAGATAAACTTAATAAAAAAGACTTTAGGAATGTAGAAGACATTTTAGAAGAAATTAGAGACATAAAACAGAATACTTACAACAAAGCAGTTAATACTTACGAAATTAACAATGACGGAGCACTGACGCTCATTGATGAAAATTTATATTTGAACAATGAAGTCGATCTCAGTGATGAGCAAGATATCTTAATTTTTGATTTTGATAACAACGATGAACTATATGACATCAATGAATCAAAATTAGTAGATTTGGAAGAGATAGAAAGTGAGATAAAAGATGGGGAAAATGCAACGCAACAAAATAAAGATGGGAAGGAAAATAAATTAAAAGATTTAGAAATGATACAAAGCGAGACTAAAGACTATGACTATAGACATATCTTAACTGCTAGTGAACCAAATGAAGATGTTTGTAATCATTTATATAGTTCCCTAAACATTGATGAGAACGCGATATGTGATAATAAAAGTGAAGTTCCTAATTCTAATAACATAGACAAATCTAAAAAATTAATGTTTTACAAAACATTGCCATTACGCCAAATGTTTCGAATAATTACTTTGCGAAACACCGGTTTTGGCCATCACCATTAAAAACAGCAAAAAAGAGAAACTTGGAAAATATTCCAGCGATTATTTCGTCTGAAATCTTTACAGAATATTTAAGAAAGAAACAAGAGAAAAAACAAGCAGAAGAAGAAGAAACAAATAAAAGAAAACAAGAAAGAGTAAAACGTGCTGCTGCTATAACAACTAAATCATCGAAAAAGGCACGTAATTCGATACAGTCCAAGGATCTGCCGAAAATGAACAAACAGTGAGCAAAATTAAAGAAAAATGCGAAAACTGCGTACTTGAGTTGGACAGTGATGCAGAAGACGATGATCTTAAAAATGTCGGTTGTGATAACTGTTTCATCTTAAATGCACGGAGTTTTTACGCCTTGCCTATGAGGAAGTAATAAACAAGAAATGTTTTTACAATTTTTGTTAATGTACCTCTTTTAACAAAGTTAATAATTACCTGTATCAGATTTGTTTTGTTAATAGTTAATTAAGCTACCCAATTTTATATTTTATTTTGAATCGAGTTTTATTTTTGTTCTGTTTCAGATAAGATTTTATTTTGTTAATATCTACTCAATTTTGTATTTGATTTAAAATAGAGTTGTACATTTAAATACAGTTTTTTACGCAGTACGAGCTTACAATAATTTCTTTATAGTTTTTTTTTTGATAGTAATTAATAATTAAGTGTGCAACAATTACAATAACATTTTACAGGGCGTAAAAAGCCCTATGCAGCTATATTAAAATATACAGGGTGTTCTACTTAAAAAATCGAAGTATAACAGATTAAAACATTAGATACTTTTAAACCGGTGCAACAAACACCCTGTATAATTAAATTTAACTTCAAAACATCTGGAGGATACTATTTATATTACCTTGACTAATATGTAGCAGAAAAGTTTGTATAATATGAGGAAATTCGGCTTGTGCGGATTTTACTGCAGGTGTCCAATTTTTCGAAAAAGTTAATAACTGGGAACGCCCTAACGAAATTTTAAAAACAAATCAGGTTTATAAAGGCAATTAAAAGGAAAATAAGAATATGCAAAAATATACAGGGTGTTCTATTTAAAAAAAAAACAAGTTGTAAATACCATTCTTACAGAGAATATTCTTTATATTTGAAAATAATTTTGAAATATGGTCCCCTTTTTTCCCCACAACTTTTATTTGCCACATTTTTTTCTAAAATGTATATTAACGGCAAAAATCGGTGTCCATACTTTTGACGAGATCTGTGTAGCAGTTTGTTACAGTTAATTTGTTTAAAGAGTGACAAACATGTTTAGTCATCTTGTGTTGATTTTGTCTTTAACAAGTGCTTTTACAAGTCTGTGTTTAATTGAGAAATATTTGGAAAAATTAGTAGAAGTGAAGTGTTATTTGGAAACAATTCGAAATTGATAATATTATAATTATAGTGTCAAAAATCTTGGTTTTTGAAAGTTAAAACCACCGCTTTGGCAAAACATTGCCAGGATACAAGGAGCAAATTCAATTTTAACTATGTAAAAGTACTAGATAAAGAAAAAACGGTTAATTCTAGATATGATACATATAAAAAAATGCGAAAAAACGGCTGTAAACGACAGACGAGATATCGAAAATCTTAGTAGCATCTATAACATTTTTTTTTTGATAATTAATGAGTTTACGGTTAACAGTTTTGATGCAAATATTTTCTATTTGAATCAAGATAAGCTTGTGTCATTTTCATACTACTGTCAGATGTCTGTATTTTGTATCGAAGTTTTATAATTTCTTCTTGATAATGGTGCAAATTAGTACCGAAACGTAAAAGTTTTAATGTTATTGTAATGTTTTTAATATAAGACCTTCAAAAACCAACATTTTTGATAGTTTAATTAACAAAAGCAAGGCCAAGATTAAACTTATATACAGTGGCCGCCAAAAAGTCTGCACCATATGGAAAACTTTTTTATTCATTTGTCTTTTTTAAATGGGTTTCAGTATTAGTTTCAGCATGATTAACAACCACAAAATTGCCAAAAATATTTGTGTCATGTCACAACTATGACACCGCCAAAATGGCATTTGAAATTTTAAAATGGCCTGAAATGCCCTTATTTATCAAAATGTCGAAAATTTCCATAAGGAAAAGTTGTTTGTAATTACATTAAGATTCTAAATATAAAGTTTGGTGAGAAACTTTAAATGTTTTAGTTTTTTCATTTTTCTCCAAAAATATTTAACATTTATTTTTTTTGTGTCTTTTTCGTTTACAGTTGAGTTAATTTGAAATATTTCAATGCAAAAATACATAAATGTTGCATTTATTTATTAAATTTAATAGATTTCTTAAAAAAAAACATTATCAATAAATTCGTATTTATTCACTTTTAAGGCTTTTGAAGTAAATTTTAATAGGAATTTTCAGTTTTATTATGTGATCTAAATTTGATTTAAGTTTTTTAAATATTTAAGCCCATTATCGTGCAAAAATCTACTATACGGGTTTAGAATTAATGAAAATAGTCCACGATTGTCCTGTTATTTTTCGTAAAAATGCTTTTATTCCACGAAATTAATTACATTTAAAAAATAAATGCAACCAACATTTATGTATTTTTGAAATGAAATGTTTCTAATTAACTCAACTGTAAAGGAAAAACACACAAAGAAATAAATGTTAAATATTTTTGGAAAAAATGAAAAAACTAAAACATTTAAAGTTTCTCATCAAACTTTATATTTAGAATCTTAATGTAATAACAAACAACTTTTCCTTATGGCAATTTTCCATATTTTGATAAATAATGGCATTTCAGGCCATTTTAAAATATCAAATGACATTTTGGTCGGTCAGAGTTGTGACATGACAAACATTTTTGACAATTTTGTGGTTGTTAATCATGCTGAAACTAACGCTCAAACCCATTTGAAAAAAGACAAATGAACAAAAATGTTTTCCATATGGTGCAGACTTTTTGGCGGCCACTGTATATGATAATATTATATTTTTTCCACTACTAGCATTAAATGATATCATTATTTACTTTGTTTTAGAGCCAAGACGATGAATTTCTTTCCTAGTGGTTACTAATATTTCATTATTAACTACTGGAAATAATGAAAACAATTGCTACCAATCTTTAAATTCACCATAAACTTTCATGTAAAAATCTTTTGATTTTACTGGTAATAACTGTTCACCAACACTTTCTGCACCCTCCTTAATTTCAGGAGGAGTGCAGTTTTCACTGAAATCATCAAAATTGGACATTTTATAACCACTATTATGAAATATATTTTTTACATAAATGTCAATTGAAATTAACTATTCTCTTGTTTTCAAGCAAGGCTACGTATTAATGTAAAATCAATTAATTATAAAAGGAAAAGGGTGCTAGTAGTGGAAAAAATAATATATAAACCACGGTAGAGAAGACTTATCAGCCGAGCAGAATTAATTCCCGAGATGCGAAGCATCGAGGGAAATAAGTTGCGAGGCTGAGAAAAATGTCTTCTCTGCCTTGGTCTATAATATACTATTTCAACCACCTGCATTAGTAAGTATGCCATTAAAAGCAAAATATTAGGAATGTAAGTAAAACTTACCGTTTGTTTACTTGTTGTCATAGTTGCTGTTGCAGACCAATAATATTTACTTAGCGCCCTAGGGCGGTAAGTAGATTAAGTGCCTGCATAATGGTTAAATATGAAAATAAAATAAAACGTTTTGATCTATGGCAACGAAGTTATAACAACCAAACCTACTAAAAAATGTTTAATCATATATGTTATATTTGACACGTACTCATTTGATAAAGCTTTTTTTCATAATTTTTATGATATTTTTCAGGTGGTTGAAAAAATAGTGCACGCACCTCGTAAGTATCATTTATGGTCTCGAATGCTTAGGAAACCTCGGCTACGCTACGCTTCGCCTCGGTTTCCCAAACTGCATTCTCGACCGTAAAACTGATACTTACGGCCCTTGGTACGCAATATACTATTACATTATACAAGGTTTAATGTAATTAACATAATTTTGCATTTATGCTATATATTTTTTTTACAATTTTTAAGCTTATGTCGGCGAAGGAATGGAGGTTGCCCAAATGGAGTCAAAGTCTTCTGAAAAAGACGACTCTCATAATGAACAATCATTTATTACTGAATCTGAACCTTTTCAGTATTCAAGATTCTGTCTTGTTTAAGCACTTTTTTGAACTTGAATACTCCGTATAAAAAGCACTTTGAGTTCAGCGTACTATAAGAACAAAACTACAAAATAAAACAAGCAAAAATGTCCCCTACTGCAAAGAAACCTCCTGCTTAAGACAAGGGTATGGCAACGCCAATATTCTTAACAAATAATTCTAAATTTATAATCGTCTAAATATTATTGGTGATTCACGCACAAAATAATGAAATAAATTGTTTATTTATTGATGGGTTACATATTCCTAATTAATAATCAATATTTTAACTTTTTTTTACTGCAATTAGATATTAGTTGATTTCAAAATAAAATTATAATACCTAATTCAATTTTTTACTTGGTCATTTTAAAAAAGAACTCGACTACATCCCGAATTCATTTAAAATCAGCTATTAATTATTTTAAGATAGAGTAGTCATTGTGAATAATCGACCAGCGGATACTTAAAAGTAGAATAGGCATGCGCAGTCAGAGCGAAGCACTGTTGCCAAATTTAGGGCTTCGCACACTTAACAGTATGTCCTTGGCTCGTATAGTCGGTCATATCATTCAAACATGTATATCTTATATACACGGAAAAACTGCAGCGCCACCTACAGAGAGTTACTATGAACTAAACCGCGTATATACTGAGATTTTACGCGTAAATACGAAGCCCTACAAAAAATTGAGATCTCAGCACGATTCAACATAACAGAACAAAATAAAGCGATATACACATAGTTTTTTACGAAGCCCATTTTCGGGCTTCGTAAGTAGGTGATGGGCTTGGTATAAGATGCAGAGTATGTAACTTTTGGCTTGGTAATGGCTCTCTACATGTATATATATATATATATATATATATATATATATATATATATATATATATATATATATATATATATATATATATATATATATATATATATATATATATATATATATATATATATATATATATATATATATATATATATATATATATATATATATATATATATATATATATATATATATATATATATATATATATATATATATATATATATATATATATATATATATATATATATATATATATATATATATATATATATATATATATATATATATATATATATATATATATATATATATATATATATATATATATATATATATATATATATATATATATATATATATATATATATATATATATATATATATATAAATTAAAATAATTATTTTGTTTAAATGCGTAAACTTTCATCTTGTGTGGGTTACAGCCTTTAAGTTCGTAAATAAATAAGTAGTTAGGTTATTTAGGATTAAAGTACTAGTACTAAAGAATGCTAAACGACGTACATTTTCCAACAGTACCAGGTAATAGAACTTAATATAAACTAGACGCATGGCGCACAACGCCCCTTAGTGTTGTTGTCTTCAACTTAACCGTAGACGAATTACATTGGTTGCATATCTATAAAGGTATATAATCAATGCTAGCACCAATATGCATAACAATATTTTGAGGATATCGAGAAGACTAGCAAAAAATGTCAAAATTTTAAAACTTTTCTTGAAAGCAATTTGTTTTAAAGACAAAAGAACACAAAATAATTACAGAAACTACATTTAACACGTTCGCTGCAAATACGTGTTTTGCTTTACATTACTATTATTATTGTTACAAAAAGAGAAGTAGGCGCCATGCCGATAAGACTCCTATCAAGCAGTACAGCAATTTCTTAAATAAAGCATAATTTCTTACAACAAAACAAAATGTTATTTTAATTTACAATCTGTACTATTAGTGTACATTTACAATACATGGTGCAGGTTCCTCCGACGCGTTTTTGCATTTATGTGCATAATGCTGGCTGCTAATGGAAATATTGTGAGAGGCACTATTCAATGGTATAATAATTTATGAAACACCTACAGTTTTAAACACTTAAACTCAGGCTTTGTATACTAAGTGCGGACAAAATCGAATTTTTAAAGTGGCATTGGGCAAAGTCATTAAATTTCGGAGGAGCACCAAACATGTTTAACAAACTTAAACAGAGAAGAGCCTGTCACAGAGACTATGAAATGCACCGTAAGAAACTTATTCTACATTCGTTCAGCCATTAATCAGTTGTCTGCACAGGCAGTTGATAGTCACGTGACAAACTCTTTTCTGTTGGAGTTTGTTATAAATAATAGTT